>OY728123.1:2137659981-2138104981 GCA_963277665.1 Viscum album
ATAAAATAATAATCATAATAAACTAATAATAATCATAATAAATAAAGAATAATAATAAATAAATAATAAATAAATAAATAAAATGATAAAAAAAAATAAAGTAATAAAGTAATAAAATAATAAAAAACACAATATTCGCAACAATATAAAAAACACAATATGTAGAAATATAAATATATAATATTACAAAAAAAATGACATTCAAATATTTTATTATAAAATGTAAATATATTATTGGGGGGCCTTCTAGAGGAGCTGACATCAATGGGGGTCTTTGGAATTAGATGAGATCATTAGGGGGTCTTCTAGAGGAGTAAGATGAGATGGAGGAGATGGTGAAGGGAAATTCATCCCTAAACCATGATTCAGACAACATGTGTACTCCATCGTCTACTCATTATACTACTGCTATCATTGACACATCTCCTTCTTCTATTGTTGCTACTTTCGACGGAGCTCTTCCTGCTCCGTACACGTACTCTCTATAAGCTCACTTGGAAATCATAGGTTCTCTTGATAATGTGCAGCAGATGATGATAACTCTCCCTGATCTCCTCTTGAGCTAGAAGCTAACATCACAGCGGTCTCATAATAACTCTCAGGCATCAATCAAGAGTTGATACCAACAACTCAACCTTTTGTGAAGCCATGATGAGTCACCTACATCCATGCTGCCTTATGAAATCGATGGGAACTTGTTTGACCCTCGGTCTCGATCTGATTCTCAATCTGTGTTTCAGACATTGTGGCCTCATATGACTCCTTCAATTGAAATTTAATTTTAAAATAGTTAAAGTATTATTTTCAGATAATTTTAAAACTCAAAAAAGAAATTACACTGACCGTAATCTGACGTTGGTGATTACCTTTAATCTCTCTAGTGAATGAATCATTGTACATCCTCTTTTAAACATCAAAATCTGAAACATCGGGTTGTTCGACTACCTATATGAATATAAAATAAATATTTTACATTTAATGTTATATAAATTATTAAAAAAAAGTAATTCACAAATGTTCCATATCCGTACTAAATGTACGATTACTGGCTCAATGTGTCACCTCCTGTCTCCCCCAGTTTTTTCGACCTACCGAGGATCTCCTCTAAAAATTATCACTCATCCAGTGTGAACATAATCCATACAAAACCTAAGATGAAATGTGCTCAGGTCGGTGGGTGCGATAAGACTCATCAAACTCTTTCACTCCTACTTTTTGAAGGGTTTTACTTCTCAAATTGTGAATCAATTGATGTCAATGCTCACATATAAACACCTCTCATGCCTTATACATAGCTCTATATATTCTCTCATCAATGGGATTCCATAAACATTACAAATAAGTTTTAATATCAGTTTGTAAATTAAATAACATTCAAAATAAATTATATTTATTTACATAACATCCAATGATCGGACATACGGTTCTAAATATCAAAAGAAACCTGATCTCATATGATCCGTGCTTCAAAAAAATAATTTTGTAATATAGAGCTCCCTTATCCAATAGCTATATGTGAAAAGATGTGACAAAAAAATCAAAAAATTATTATATAAATTAATTAATTAAAACTAACTAAAATACACAGGTAAACATAACTCTGCATGCATGGATCGAAGCCAAGATGTGGACGTTGATCTAGAATAGGGTCAGGAATCATCAATTAGGAAAGACCACACACCCTCCATGTCCTCGCTGAACCTCTAGTAGTGTGAGAGTCAGATGATCCAACATCCTACCCTTCCAAAGACAAATCATCCTCCTGCAACTGATGAAACATATCCTCGTCTATCTCAAACATGAAATGACTGTTTTTACCAAAGAGTTAAAGATAACTATTATATATAGATATATATTATATATGATTATAACTATCATTTAACTGTCTCAATATTCATCTGTATCCTTATCTTCAGATCTGACGATTTCAATGTCTTCGTATTCCACCTCAGTATCATCAATTTCCATATGAGTTTCATTTTTATCATCTCTTATCATTTCAAATTCATTTTTAATATCATTTTCACCATCGAGCCTTAACCATGGGGTGTCATCATCGATATTCTTGTCTCTTTGCGAAAAAAATGGATTCGGAGAAATCTCTTAAAAAAATCAATTTCGTGTAGTTTAGTGGAACCACAATCACTTTGAGTAAACTGATTTTCCCAGTATTTCATTTTTATTATACTCCACCAATCACCCAACACTCCTGAAGTATCACAGTAATTCGCATAATAAATTTAATGTGCCTGATGAGACAATAAAAATAGTTCATTTACTGCAAGAAGACTTTAATATTTAATATCAATGACTTCATGGCTCGGAGGAACATGCAATCCTCTCTCAGTATCCAACCACTAATATTTAAACATCATTATGTAATTTTTTTCCAGATAACACAGATCAATAATTTCTTCCAACATGTCGTCAAAGTCAACTTCAATTTCTCTAAGATGATATCCTCTTAAGAAAACACTAGTATTTATTGTTTTTTATTCCCTATATTCACATGTATGAAATCTAAAACTATTAACCACATATGCATTATAAGATTTAGCCATTTTGGATGGTGGGTTACCAAATACACACAATCGATTATCAATTTTATCAGCATGTTGAGATACAAGAAAATTTGTAAAAAATTGTTGATATAACATGTAATAAGTTGATTTTATATGTTAAACCATAAATATTCAATGTTACCAGTTTTGGAAACCAAGAGGAAACAATTATTTTTCCATAGTTCTTCAAGAGCAGTTATTGTAATTTGCGAAAGTTGTTTCTTGATATGATTATCATATAACCTGCAAATAAAAAAGTATTAATTTACTATCACAAAGATTATAGATTTGTGATAGGAGCACCCATAGAACAAATTGTGTAATTTATTAATATGATTATTATATAACCTATTTATCACTATTTAATTGTATTTATTACTAATTATTGCTAATTATTACTAATAATTACTATTTATTACTATTTATTAATATTTATGACTATTTATTACTATTTATTAATAATTATTACTAATTATTACTAATAATTACTAATTATTACTAATTATTACTAATTATTACTAATTATTACTAGTTATTACTAATTATTGCTAATTATTACTAATTATTTCTATTGATTACTAATTATTGCTATTTCCTGCTTTTTTTTTTATTTTTTTCAATTTATTGTTATTTCTTTCTAATTATTTCTATTTATTTCTATTTATTTCTATTTATTTCTAATTATTTCTATTTATTGCTAATTATCCCTAATTATTTCTAATTATTAATATTTATTATTAATTACTACTCATTATTACTAATTATTACTCATTCCTTCTGATTATTACCAAATATTACTAAATATTAATATTTATTACTATTTATTACTATTTATTACTATTTATTACTATTTATTACTAATTGTTACTTTTTATAACTAATTAATACTATTTATTACTAATTATTACTAATTACTACTATTTATCACTAATTATTACTAATTAGTAATAATTATTCCTATTTATTAGTAATTACTCGTAATTATTACTAATTATTTGTATTTATTACTAATTATTCGTATCTATTACTAATTATTACTGATTATTACTAATTATTACAAATTATTAGTAATTATTATTAATTATTACTATTTATTACTATTTATTACTAATTATTACTAATTATTACTAATTATTATTATTTATTACTATTTATTACTATTTATTAGTATTTATTACTAATTATTATTATTCATTACTAATTATTACTAATTATTACTAATTATAACTATTTTTAATTTTAATTACAAATTATAACTATTTATTACTTATTATTACTATTCATTACTAATTATTACTAATGATTATTAATAATTCGTATTTATTACAAATTATTGGTAATTATTCATATGTATTAATAATTATTCGTATTTATTATTAATTATTACTATTTATTACTATTTATTTCTATTTATTACTATTAATTACTATTTATTACTATTTATTTCTATTTATGACTAATTATTACAATTTATTATTAACTAGTACTGATTATTACTAATTATTACTAATTATTACTAATTATTAATAATTTTTATTAATTATTACTAATTATTACTTACTATTACTAATTATTACTAATTATTACTAATATTTGTTAATCATTTTAATTTATTACTATTTATAACTATTTATTACTATTTATTACAAATTATTACTATTCTTTACTATTTATTACTACTTATTTCTATTTATTACTATTTATTACTATTTATTAATATTTATTACTATTTATTACTATTTATTCCTAATTATTCCTAATTATTTATATTAATTCATATTTATTCCTAATTATTACTAATTATTACTAATTATTACAAATTATGACTATTTGTTACTAATTATTTTTAATTATTACAAATTATTTCTATTTATTCCAAATTATTACTGATTATTACAAATTATTCCTAATTATTACTAATTTTTACTACTTTTTTCTAATTATTCATATTTATTCCTAATTATTTATATTTATTTGTATTTGTTTGTATTTGTTTGTATTTATTCCTAATTATTCTTTATTATTACTATTATTACTATTATTACTATTTATTGCCATTTATTATTATTTATTACTAATTATTACTATTTATTCTTAATTATTACTAATTATTTTTAATTATTACTAATTATTACTAATTATTACTAAATATTACTAAATATTACTAAATATTAGTTATTATTACAATTTATAAGTATTTATTACAATTTATTACTAATTATGACTAATTATCACTAATTATTACTAATTATTGTCAATTATTACTATTTATTACTATTTATTATTATTTATAACTAATTAGTCCAAATTATTACAATGTATTCCTAATTATTAATATTTATTCCAATTTATAACTAATTATTCAAAATTATTACAATGTATTCCGCTGATTATTACTAATTATTTCTAATTATCACTAATTATTACTAAATATTACTAAGTATCTCTAATTATTACTAATTAACACTAATTATAACTAATTATGACTAATTATTAATAATTTTTCTAATTAATACTAATGACCGCTAATTAATAATAATTAATATAATAACATTTAATTAATACTGATTAATACAAATCACAAGTAATTATTTGTAAGAATAAATAATGCAAAATAAAATTATATAATTCTAATGTAATTTAATTACAGCTAATTAACAATAATTATAACTAATATAAAATAAAATTAATTAACTAGAAAATAAAAGATAAAGATAAATACCTTAAAACTGAATCTTTCGTAGGATGTAAGACTTGAATATTGATCCGATGTAGAATCTTAAACTTTGAAAAAATTTGAGAGAGAAATTTTATGTAGAGAGGAGGAGATGGGTAGAGAAAGCCGGGGAATGAGAAAAATCTGATGAGAGTACATATATGTTAGAGTTTTTGCCAAGGGTGTATTTGTGACAGGAGGCCCATCGCCAATAGTATTTTTTGGGATGAATTCAGCTGCAAATTCCAACCCCGCTATTATTTAGGGGCGACGGTTAAAAGGGTATTTGGATGGGTCCCGTCGCAAATACCCACCAGTCGACATACTATTTGCGATGGGAGATAAGCCCTGTCTCAAATACTAAAAAATGTCTTCGGGTATTTGTGGCAGGTATAACGTCGCAAATATACTTCCCACGGTTTAGAGCACGACCCACGTCAAACCTTTTGCGATGGGAACCCAATGCACCACACAAATAACTTCTTATTTACGACGAGGATTGGGTGCCGTCACAAATATTCTCTTCGATGGCCTATTAGTGACGGGACCCCTCCCCATCGTAAATAGTCTTTTTTCACGTAGTGAAATCGTTTGTTTGCTCAGTTATTTACCTTGAAATATTTATTTTTCCTAATAAAATTATTAAAATGAAATGTGTAATCAACTGATTATCTTTCCAGGATAATTATGCTCATTGATTAAATTTAGCTTCCACTATACTTAACTCGTACTGAGCATTTGAGCTCACTCTTTATCGTGTTTCCTTTCCCCTAGTTATGAAAACAGATATCTTTGAATGAGTTTTTAAGGATGTAGTTTATTTTATTTTTTTACATATTTTTTTTATTTTATATTCCCAATGTAAAGTGGGATTCATGTATATATCTAGTTTACCAAGAATACTAAACTGTTGGGTCCTTTGAGATGTGATTTCTTATATCTTTTGTCAATGTTACAAAGGAATCGGCTCTGAGCTAATAGAGTATGGGTCGTTACAATTGGTATCTAAGAAATTTTAGTAGAAACCTCATGAACTAAATTTATGAAATAATATATTAGGGAACATAATCCTAATATAGTCTTTTCGGATAAGCATAGAAGAACATCCCAAGGAAACCATGTTTATGATTATGAGAATACGTAGGCATAAAGTTTTCAATTTTTGTTAAGTATTTCACTAGTTTTTTGGATTATACATTATGTTTCATAATTATATGATCTAATATAGTATAGTTTTTCATTTAGAAATGGTTCCTAGGAGAAATAATGTGAACCTCACAAATGCACATGATCTGAAGAGTACGAACGATAACATCTTTTATAAACTTAAGCCAATATTTCAATTAGCAGTAGTCTCTGAAACATTCTCATCATATGAAAACATAGTATCATGTTCTAACAAGAGAGAGAATGAATTATTCAAGTCTTTTTCCTTTAAAGGGAAGCTAGAGAAGAAGAGAATATCTGGGAAAAATATTTATAACGGGAAGATGGGAAAGAAGTGTTTTCCCACATGTGATAGTTGTGGGAAGAACCACCCTGGTAATTACTTAAAGGAATTGAGAGTTTTCTAAAAGTGTGGTGAGAAAGGCCACCGTAATTTTTATTTCAAGGGAAAGAAAAAAGTTTTCAATGTAGAATTCTTTAACTATAGAGATATGGGGAACTATGTAACAAAATTCCCCAAGTGTCAAAGGACTTCACCTCAAAAGAATCTAATGGACCATGATCAAGCTTATGCCACATATAAAGTTGAATCATTTAAGTGATTGTGTTTGGATTCAATAACAATGTTCTTTGAGTATTTTATCAATGGTTTCTTAGTTATCTAAATTATGAAATGTATAAGGATTGTACTACAGAATAATTTCTTAATGGATTTGAAAGAGTGTGTTGAATAGTACCAAGAAAAGTGATTTTGTTAAAATTTGACCTTTTGTAAAACATGTGATTTGGGGAATACAACTCTAAAATGTTCTTCATGTTGAGATAATAATGATAAATAGATGTTTATGGGATAGTATTGGTGACCATTAAAGTGGTTTATGATTTGTAGGTTTATGTTATCTTTGTTGGGATTACTACATGATTGGATTCAAGGAATGTATTGAACAACCTGAGATATTATTTTTTGAAGGATTCTTATTTTCATTAAGGTATTAAGGTGATAAAGGTATTCATATATTTGTAATATTACCGAACTAGAAACATTATGTTGTGGGGATAATCTAATGTTAAATATATTTTTAAAATTTAGTGACCTTCTTCAAACAATTTTTTACTTTTATTCTGGACAGAAATATTTTGAATGGTCATTAAGATTAATTACTCAAGGAATGGATTGACTTAAATTTAGGATATTATTTTTTGTGGTTAAAGTATGGTTTATAATATTGTTTGACATGTGCCAACCATTTTGGGTTTGGAAAATACTTAGAGACTAATGGAATGACTTATGCATCTTATGTTTTGTTAAAACAACATCGGGCATAATAATTCATCTTTAATGTCCATTTCCTAGTATAAGAGATTAAGTGGAAATAGATTTAAGCATAAAAAAGGATAATAATATGCTTATGACATGGAAATAAATCAACTAAGTTAACTTTCACAAGTTCTTTATCTATATTATAAAGGAATTCCCCCACTCTAGGAAAAGGATTTTAGAACATAAATGTTATCATTTTACTTTTCTTACTGAGAAATCAATGGTCATTTAACCCATCACATATTTATTGTTTTTTTAAGGTTAAATTTCTTATTTCCAAGTTTTTTATCACTCTCCATCAGAACATGATAGTTTTATTTCTCTTCTATGTCCATGTTTTTACTTTCCACTAATTTTATACTATTCATAAGCCTAATTGTTTATTGACCATCACATTTACCTTTAACTCTTATTAAGATGATGTTTTAATAACCCTATTTATGATGTGGGTTTTCGAAAATGGTATTTTCATGTATCAACTATTGATTTTTGAAATGCAATTTCAAATTAAGAGGAAGAATGTTATTGAAAGATGGTAGAATATAACAACCCAATATTTTATGATATGACTCTTCTTATATTATATCCCTTAGATAGTTTATATTACACAAAATCCCAAGCTTAAATTGAATTATCCACTAGTATTCAAATTTATTTTCAAATTTTTATGATTAATTGAGTAAAATATTTATGTTTAATTATTACTTTATTTTGGAAGTTTTACCGACCATCATGAACAAGATTAATTTTATCTAATATTACAGACATATATTTATGAAGTAATGTGAAAACATATATAATATACATATTTATTTAATTTTAAACCATTGTAAGTGAATTTAAATCTTCCATGAATCTATTTGAGGAGAACGAGAACTCATCATCCACAAAGCACTACTAGAAAACAACATTATAGACCTAAGTTTTCCAAAAACTATGTCTATACACCACATATATATACATAATTATTTTAGTAAACCAAGGGTATATACTATTTTTAAATGGACATATCCATAGTTATATAAACCCATGGATATATAGTATACATATATATATGGTTCTCTTAAACTGTGGATATAGGTTTCCCGCGTATGTGTGGGGAAAAAAATTCCCACTGGAGGGGCGGGAAAAACTATTTACATGATTTTCCTCCAACTGAAACATTTTTTAATATATATATATATATATAAACCAATAATATTCTTTCTAGTAGTAGTTAAGTGTCGAGAGTCAAGTAGGGAGCTACAAGGTTTAAATCGGGCTAGTATAATTTTATTTTGTAGGTATTTCCATGGTTTAATTGGGAATAGCAATGATTTTTCACCATCGAAATAGGACCTATAGCCACATATTAAAACCATTGCAATAGAACCATTACCAAGGTGGAGAACCAATATGACTATTTCCATGGTGGTAAAAAGTATGGCTATAGATTTTGTTTCCACGGTGGACAGTCGTGGAAATACACCTTGAAAACATAGTTATATCTTTGACCAATAGCCATGCCAATATTAGCCACAAACTATTGTAATCCTTGATGTAAGATATAGAAATGGTTTATATGTCTATATACATGGTTTTTAACCATGTATATTGGTGAAATTTCTAGTTGTGAAGGCGACGAACTAACATAATATGGAAAAATATTTCATTTTTTAGAATATGAGAAGATTAGAAAGGGTTGGATGGTTTATATTAAATTATAATTATAAAAAACCCATATATATATATATGATACTATAGTTATTATTCCACGTTTAATAAGAGAGTTAATGATATATTAAAATAAGAAATGAATTTAGAAAAGGTTAATTGAGAATATTACCTCTTAAATTTCACATCATTGAAATACTCCTTAAGGAATGTGGAATTAGTATTTTTGTGAGAAATCATTTTTAAGATGTGGGGGAGAACATTATGAAGAGAACTGGGAATAAATTTTAAAATATCTGAGGCTTATAAGGTTTGAAGAGAAGGGTTGGTGAGGGGTTGTTTTTATAAGGGGGAGGGCTGTGTTTGAATGTTATATTCATTAGTTTGTTTTTTGGATCAATACTATCAATAGTAATGATTTTTTGTGACTATATACATTAATTTATGTCTGTGCATTCGAACTAGTGGGTTCCTACATCATTCAATACTCAAATATTCTTGTATTTAGCTTATAATGTAAAAAACCATATTTTGTCGTATTTCATTATTCACCAAAAAGTCAACTATTCTGGAAAAGTCATGAAAATTCACCCTATAAATTTTCCAACATGTAGACTCCAAAATTGAAATCCTTTTTATGAAAAAAAATTCTAAATTTGAGATCCTTAATTTTTTAATTAAACCCTCATTTATTTAAAACATACCAATTTTAATATTACGATTAATTTACTAACCCTTTGAAAAACTAATTAAGGTCTCATAAAATTATATTATCATTATAATAATACTTAATTTTAATTTATTAATCTATTTTATGGAAACAATACTTCATTTAAATTTTCATATTTATTATAAAAATGAAAATATAATATATATGTTTTACAAAAATATAAAAACTTATTTTATCATTTTTTAAACATTTATGTACTGGTATCTTGATATAAATATGAAAAATTTTCTTTTCATAATATTCCTAAATATTTTTATACATTTACATACGTGAGGTTTCTATTGTACTGGTCAGGTTACTATTTATCAAGGTCAAATTACTATTCCAATGGTTGTATTACTATTGTAATGGTCATATGTGATTCATACTTTCTATAAATACCTCATATTTCAATCATTTTTCATTTACTTCTATTTTCTCTCAAGGTAACATATATTTTAATTTTCAAGATGAATATTTTATTTCTGACATCTTTGCTCATTTCTGCAGTGTTAGTGAGTGAAATTATTCTATTAAATCGAGAAGACCCAAATTTTCATATTTTAGTTATGTTATTTTTTATTTTTATCACATGGAAATATTTTTAATTTTAATATAGATTTTTATCATATAAGTATAATTATAAATCAATTAAATAATTTTTTTTGGTTTTATCTTATGGTGTATGATATTTATTCTACAATACTAAATATGAAACAATTATAAGGGAAATTCTATTGATAAAATTCTAGGTTGTTTCACGTCTAATGTATATGAAATGATATGTGTATGTCACTCAAGTGTTGCATATTGATAGTTACATGACTCAGTATCTAGTTTTTATGTGATCTAGTTTGATGAGAAATGTTCTAATGAAAAAAATGAATTAAAAAATGTTGTTAGTGAGTATGGATTTAAAGAAACATTATGGAATTAAATTGGTTTTAAAATATGGTTTTGATAAATTTTCAATGAAAACTTTCTTGTATTTTGAAATTGAAAAAATATTTAAAGAACCTTATTTAAACACCCATATTTAAATGTTTCATGAGGGAAAACTATTTGAAAAAATAAACCTTCTTTAGATTTTAAATTTAAAATCATCTGGTTTGTAGTAAAATTTTCCTAAAAATGTGTCATTGTTGCTTGATGGTTTTTAACCAATTTTCTTGAAAGGAATTAAAAATAATTTTACTAGTGTTTAAACCTAGGATGCATATAAATAGTTTCTTTGAATAACTAAAAATTAATTTTTATTGAACTTGAGGAACCTAAGTAAACATAAACAGGTTGATCCCTCAAGGGGGTCGGAAGTGATGTAGCCGTAGGGCATCCCCTTTGACTACATCCCTACACTCTAAAGGCAGTGAACCCATGTTTTCGTAAATAACAAGATCCTCGACCGGGTTACCCAAATGAGCAAGTGAGTCTACCAAAGAGTTATCCTCCCTCCAAATATAGTGAACATTCTTTCCAAGGTTAGTCTCCACAATGCATCTATGAATCGAATATATCAGATCCCACATAACTTCATGACTCCCCTATATAGACCTCACCAGAACTTTAGAATCTGACTCGATCTCTACCACCTTAAGTTCATGCCTCCTACAAATCATTAAACCTAATAAGAGATCTTGTAACTCCACACCTAGTGATGTTCCCAGACCATAGAAGGCATTGAACCCCATAATAACCAAACACTAAAAATCTCGAAGTAACCCTCCTCCTCTCATCAAACCCCCCATGCACGATCTATCCAAGTTCAAATCCCATCTTAAAACATGTGGCATCTACAAGATCCAATGAACGTCCTTCCTACTAAGCATGTGGGGTCTATTAATGAAGGTACATATTGCATCCAAAGTCATATTCCCCTTTAAAAACGATCCAAGAATGAAGATCAGCGATTTAAACCACATTTTCAAGAATAAGTAAGACCTCCTAGAACCCAGTCGAACATGATTTTGTGCCTATAATATAGTCCTGTAGATTGAATCAAGGATGAAATCTCACAGCTGGCATTTGGTGGACCATCCATCCACCCCGTGAAACCAAGATTTGAAGTATCCATGCAGTGACAGTTGCTCATTGTCGAGGTAGGGATGTGGTGATAATAGAGACCAAATAAATTGCACCAATCTACTCTGGAAGAAAAGATGGAGAATATTTTTAGTCTACATATTCTCACAATAGAAGAATCAAGATTCTAAGGGGATCCCCTTCCTTTGAAGATTTTAATTTGTTGGAAGAGCTTTAATCCTGATACACCAAAGAAGGAAATTTATTTTATTATTGATCTCCTTACAACAAAATTTTGATGACCACTTGTCTTGATAACCCTATGAATGAATAATTCTGTTATAGTCCCATGTAAAAAACCTTCTCGAAGATGATTCCATGAAGCATCATTTATCTGGATCCTCATTCATAATGAAACCTTCATACACCTTAACCTACACAAAATTGAGAACATACTGCAAGAAACCAAGCCACATGAAAGCCTCCTTAAATGAGATGTCTGGGTGAAGGCAACTAGGGAAACCCAGTTTCTCTCCCGCCGAGTCAATATTCCCTAAAATGACTTCCTCTTTTCCAATACTTCACCTAAATGAACCATAAAGGGCATACAGATAAGGGAATATGCACTAATCCAACCATAAGTGATGAGCACCAAGAACATTGGGAGCCTCCAATTGTTATCCATACTACGCCCTAAAGAATGACACCCATATTGAATTTATTGTAATTATATATCATGTTAGACGACCTTCCATTCCTTGCATGGATTAACTGTATTCACGGATCCCCACGCCACCTTAATCCAAAGGACTGGTTATACAATACCAGGAGGCCCAATGACTACGTCCCATTTTACCGGCATCCCACATGAATGAGCTCATAATATTTTCAATCCACTTGATGACCCCTCTAGGAGGGTTGAGCAGTGAGAGAATATGTGTCAGGATGGAAGTTAGTATGGTGTGGACCAACATCACCCTCCCACCAAATGATATGAACTTATTTTTTCAGCTAAGTATCCCTCCCAGCAGCTGATTGATGATATCCTCAAAGTGGGGGTTCTTGATTCGACCATAAGAGATCAGGACACCCAGATAAAGCACTATAATATGCCTCTATTGGCATCGCAAGATGTCTTGAATACCCCCAAAACATCTTTAAGGACACCTATTGGAAATTAAAACATATATCTTCAAAGAGTTGGTCTCATGTCCACTTAAGCACCCATATATAGACAATATATCCATGAGGTTCTGCAAATATCTTCACTTTCCGTTAGTGAAAATTAAAATATCATCAGCAAAAATTAACTGAGAGATAGTCTCCATTCCATTTTTGCTACAATATGAGGCCAACCTACTATTCTAAAAGCATCTACACATGTTCCGGGAAATTGTACCCTGAGCCAAAATGAACAGACTTGGAGATACAATATCCCCCTATCAAACCCCGTGAACCGACTTGAAGAATCCAAAACATATCTCCATGAGGGAAATGGAAATACATGGTGAGGAGAAGCACATGAAACAAAGATCGAAAAACTACTCTTGAAACTGATATCTCTGAATCACATGTATTATGATTCTCCACTCCAGCTTGTCATAGGCTTTTTCTCTGAATGATAACATTGGAACCAAATGACCTTTTGTTGATGTTTTTCACCAGTTCACTGGAAATACCAACTTCCCCTTGGATGTTATATCCTTTTATAAAACCATTTTGTTCCTTTGACACCAACTGTGCGATAACCCTACTCATCCTTGTTTAAAAGAGAGAGGCTAGAATCATGTAAGAGACATTGTAGAGGCATATGGGTTGGTAGTGCCCAATGTTCATGCGATCCTTTGACTTTGGAATGAGAACAATCATGTAAGCACAAACAAATTTGTTTAAAGGACCACCACAAAAAAATCTTCAACCGCCTCCACAAACTATGGTTCAACCACGTCACAAGAAGCCATGAAGAAAGCTCCTGGGAATCAATCCAGGCTAGGGGCACTATCAATAGGAAACTTACAAACAATCTCTTTGATCTCCTACATTAAAGGTAATGATGACAAGAAGAAATTATTTGGGTCTTTGATCAGAAATTGTGTACAACCAAGAAAATACTCATCTATCGTGTCCCCATTTATCGTTTCATTTCTCATAAGAGACTTCTTTGAAAAAAGTCCTCTGAAGTGCTCCAGTGCCATCCGACCTACCAAATCCACATCAATCATGAAGAATATATTTCCCATATTGATGTTAACCTGACAATAACTCCTCTCTTTTAAGAATGCATAGAATAAGGTGTTGTTTAGATCACCCTCCTTCATCCACCTAATACGAAAACTATGTTTATATTCCATTTCAACCACCAGCAGCTTCTCTGCTAGCAGTGTACACTTATCACATAGCATGGTAAAATAATTCTCATCTCAAAAATCCTGAAGACCCTCTCCCAGCCTACTGATATCAGCTTATAGATTCTCCACCCAATAATTATCATTAGTTCTATTCTTCGTCTAGTGTTGGATATCCTCTTTGAGATGATTTAATTGATAAGCCAAGTCACATCAAGACCTCCATTTCCCTTGTGGTTCTAAGAATCTTTTATGATAGTCATGAATACCTCATCTTGATGCCAGTTATTGTTATAATTAAAATTACTATCATGCGGAGCCTCTCGCATGATTTCCAAAAGCAGTGTAGCAAGGTCTGAGAGTGATCAGGGAATGTGAGTAATCGTCATTCTAGAAAAGTAGTTCAATCCTTGAATATTGGAGAGGCATCAGTCAAGAAGGATTCATATGAAGCTATTTCCCCTTTTATTGTTGCACCAAGTGTACTTAGAACTGGTAAACCCCAGGTCCAACAATCATGTAGTAGACATGACATCCAAGAAGTCATGCATGTGGCCATTGAAAATGGTCGAGCTTCCCTTATTTTTTGAAATATCTGAAATCGAGTTGAAATCACCCCCCACAAACCCCAGGAGCCCACCAGTTTGAAAACCTTCCAAGTGTCTCCATAAGCTCATTCTCTCATTAGTTTCAGTGCTAGAATACACAAAGGAAAACAATCCACCATCCCATTTTGTGTGAGCCTAACATTAAAGCACTACGATATGAGGTTCCCCAGCTCGACTATGATGTGTCTCTTCCAACCAACCCATATGTGAGCCTTGTCAGGGTGATCATGAAAAAACATCGGATAAACCATTTTCTTGACCAAATAGGGGAGCCTTAATGGGTTCTATTTGGGTTCTATAATAACCACAAGATAAGTCTAATGATTACGGGACACATTGGACACAAAGGCACAATTTTTTTGTCCCCCTAGACCCCAAGTGTTCCAAATAATAAAAGAAAGAATCAACCCAAACAACTTCGGCCCTTCTATTTAGATACCATGGGAAGTGAAAGGAATGGAATTATACATACATATTTTGATATTGAGTGGGTGAAATGCATTGAATAGCCTTCTGTTGGAATGAACCTTTTTGAGGTGATAATTTTCTTCCTGAGTGGCCCATCTGAATCCTCGAACAGAGACAACTTGGTCACCAGTTAGGAGTGCCAAGTAGGACCCTCCTTTAGGTCTCCTTTCATGAATGAAACCATAATAATCTGATGTGGAGAATCCCGAACGGCCTGTATCTTTTTTACCACACTCTTCGGGGACATTTCCCATTATGGTTACCCTTTACGGTTAGAGACCAGATTGCTGAAAAAGGACTATTGCAATAACTCCAGGGATAACTGAGACAAGATATAGATCAACATCATAGGTGAAAATAAATACCTTAGGATGTCTGGTAAAAAGAAGGAAAGCATATCATGAGAGTCCCAAAAGAAAAAGGTGGCACCCATCGGGGTAAAGCTTCCAAGGGCCGGCAATCCATGGTGGAGGCAAGCGATAATACGATATGGTCTGCATGTTCTGAAGACACACCCAACAAGAGACCCCCATAAACAATATATTCATATGAGATAGGAAGAGTTGTTTTTTATACTCTTTCTGAAAAAAAAAATTAAAACGTCCTAGGTTATTTAAAAAAACTACTTCAAGGTGGCATCACAGATTCCACCTTTGTGGGTATGCGCAAAGCCAGCATCGGTGGTGCCTCCTTTTCCCTAAAACACTAATTTTGTTTCTATTTTAATTATGTATTTTCAATATCCAAAATTTTAATGTGTTATTAATATGTTTGTATGGTTATATATATATATATATAACTTAATGTTTAAACAAAATTTATCTTTTATTCAAGTATATGACTTTTCTAGCCTCTATAATATAAACTGTAACATAGATATTAATGAAATGTTAATAATTTATTAAGCATATAACAAGTAGTCCAAAATAAAAATAAATTCTTAAAAAATGTTGGTGAAAAATTATTTATAAGCTTTCTAATCCACTTACATGAAACTTAAAAATGTTTCAATTACGTGAATTTACTGGCCTATATAATATAAACTATAAGACATATATGAATGAAATTTAAAACATTTCTTATACATAAAACAAGTAGTCCAAACTAAAAATAAATTCTTAAAAAATGTTGGTGAAAAGTTATCTATAATATTTCTAATCCACCTACTTGAAACATAAAAATGTTTCAAGTGTGTGGATTTGTTGTCCTATATAATATAAACAATAAGACCAATATGAATAAAATTTTAAAAATTGCTTAAAAATATAACTAGTAGTCCAAAATAAAAATAATTTCTTAAAAAATATTGGTGAAAAATTATTTATAATCATTCTAATCCACCTAATTGAAACATAAAAATGTTTCAAGTACGTGACTTTGCTGGCCTATATAATATAAAATATAATAACGATATAAATGAAATCTTTAAAATTGATTAAAAATATAACTAGTAGTCCAAAATAAAAATAATTTCTTAAGAAATCGTGGTAAAAATTTATTTATAATCTTTCTAATCCACCTACTTGAAACGTAAAAAATTTCAAGTACGTGATTTTGTTGGTCTATATAATATAAACAATAAGACCGATGTGAATGAAATTTTGAAAATTGCTTAAACATATAACTAGTAGTTGAATTTTTAATTTTTATTCATATGCGTCTTATAGTTTATATTTTATAGGGTTTCAAATTAAAGTAGGCTGCTTAGGATCCTCCTCAGCATTCATTCTTTTCGATCTCAATTCTGAATTATATTTCTTACATTCATTTAATTATAATTTATTTATTTTATTTATCAAACTTTTCATTTTAAAAAAAATAGATGATTAGGTTATCTTTTAAATTTTATTTATATTATTTTTAAACTATATATTTTTTAATCTTTTAAAGTTATTTATTAAAAATTTACTAATTATTTCTATGTTTCAATTAGTCAACTTTGAAAGCTATGAAATATAAATTGTGCCTAAATATAAATGAAAACTGAAATACTGGATAAACATAAAAGAGGATATAACAGTAATAATAGTATTTTGATTTCAGTAGACATAAAATATGTAAACAAAAATGTACAATAAATGTCTATGTTTATGGCGAGCAGATTCCATCCCATGGTCTTCAAATAGGACGTCCGCGTCGAGTGCGCAGTGGAGTCTGATGACCTGGAGAAGGCTGATCCTCAGGCACTGCAAGGTTGACTGACGCATCCTCCATATGTGTGTTAGTGGTAGGATCTGTCAACTGCATCTCGTACTTCCCTCAGGATACTTCTCCCACTTGGGTGTTAGAAGGACCTTCCTCCATCGCAGTGGGGAAACAATCATGCGATTGAGTTATACCCCAAGATGGTGATGGATCTGGAATCCAAGGTTGTGATGGATCCCAAGGATGTGAAGGATATGGAACCCAAGATGGAGAGAATTACAGATATCCTGTTAGGAAAGAAGGATCCCATGCCACCTAGGGCACATCCTGAATTTCCTAATCCTAGACTACTAGAGGGATGACCTCGGCCTGTGGAACAGGTGATTTGGAATCCCGCCTTTTTAATACATAACTTTTCATTACATTTTACATACAGAGGATATTTAAATTCTAGTGTCTTGGAAATCAGGAACAATAAAACATGAATACAACATAAAACATTCTTATAATACACTTTTAAGGCTTCATCATAATATTATCCTAAGTAAAATTACTTCCTTTCATATCCTGGAGACATACATCAATGGAAAGGGAGAGCAGAAGGCCCAGTAAGGGTAAACAAAGGAATCAGTGTACTTGTGATATCAGTAAGAACTTGAATAACAACATAAAGATATGAGAAATAGAAGTATAGGCATATCATAATGAAAATAACTTGAAACATAACTTGAATATGTGGCTATAACATTTAATTTATAAATTCATAAACATATCACCAAGGTCCATCCCCAAGGTGTCATAAAAATTACCAAGGTTATTCACCAATGTATCGTGAAACTTTTAATCTCTAGAGATTAAATATTTACCCAATGCATTGGAGAGCTATCAGGGAGAACCCTTAATATGTCTTTACTTACATGTTATCCACATATATCATATTCAAACATTTCAAAAATAACCCATATAGAATAAAAGAAATGGGTTTTATTTCAAAATAGTGACGTTTTAAAAGCTCTTAAAAATAAGATCATTATATCATTTATAACCCATGGAAAGGGAGTGGGGGTTATATGTATGTCCATTACAGATAAAATATATCATATTTATATATTTATGAACACCCATAGAAACGAAATAGGTTTGCGTATTCACATAAATAAACAAGGTAATTTCTCGAGAGTAAGAAATAGAAATTTTGAGACGAAATTTCTACAGCATAACTGCTATATAACATGGTTCTAGAAAACATTTAATAGAGAGGGGACAAGGTTAAAACACTCATAAATAATTTATATTACAGTATGGGCACTAATTAAGATCATGGTATGGATATTTGAATTACATACCACATGAAAAGGAAACATGAAAGAAAAGAGAAGATGTGATTTCTTTTACGAGAAATTCAGCAGCCTAACGGCATCACATAAAAATTCAGAAAACAAATTTATGAGAGAAGAAAGGGTCTCTAATCATTTGGACATGAAATGGATAGTAATAAGAATATATAATAACATTCCCTAAACATAAAGAGATGGAAAATATAAGACACAACATAAAGGAAGTCATCACTTAAAAGAGGAGGGTGAAAGAATCCCTTACCTCGAAGAGTCACTTCGAAAGCTTGAAGGTCGGTACCTTGGGAGGCTTGAGGGAACCTTGGGAGGACTCATTGGGAGTTAAGGAGACCATAACTTCTTTTAAAGGGATTTGGAAATGAAAATAATGGGGGAAAGGCTTGGTATTTATAGGAGAACTGAGGGGACAAGTCATTATTGGCCAAGGGACACCTCATCGGTGGTATTAGAAAAACCATGGGGTTCCCCATGGTATTGGCCACTTGGGAAACCTAATACCTTATCGTACTATTCATAGGTCGACCAGAATGATTACATAATTATTACATCCTTAATGATGTCATTAGACACCCGAAACTAAAAACTGTATTTTCACTATTCACCAAAAATTCATTTTTTTCAGAAAAATCCCCAAAAATCACCTTAACCTAATATAGATACTCTGATTTCAAAAATGAACTCAATTTTATAAAAATAATTTTCTAAATATATTTCATTTAATATTTAATTAAAAACACTATTCACCTGAAAAAACTAATACTTGACTAATAATTTCTGAAACAGCTATTTACCTATTTTATTGAATCACATTACTTAATCAAGGTGCCTAAATTATATCAATACTTTCTTAAGTGATGTTACTTAATCCATTTGGTCACATTACTAATCATAAAAGTAAAATCACTATTCATAATTTACTATTCACCAAAAATTAAGTTGATCTTATTAGATTCTAAATTTTTTACTGAACACATTTATAGAAGACAGTTTTTTTGAAAATCCTTACACATCATTAATTATTTAAGGATTACATAAATATTTTAAAATATCCCCTTTTTTCAAAATTCATCAATATACATCCTATATTTATTTGAACATCTGAAAAAAATAAAAACTTCACCATAGGAAGAAATCAAAACATTTTTTATCTCAAAGGATTACACAAATTAGTTACTGTCTCGTTACATAGCCCCTTATAACCCCAGCATAGGACCTAAGTGTAAGGTGTGCTAAGGTGAGAGAATCTGAGGGTGGCTCGGCCAACATTGTCTGAGTATTGATTTCTATAATCTTGAACTTCTTCCGAAGGTGATTCTGCTCCATCTTCACACGATGAAGTTCAACCTGGGTTTGGTCTAGAGAAAAGCCCAGTGGTGCCCCCTCTTTCCCAAGTTTCGTCAGATGGGCTTCGATTGGCCTAAGACTACTGGATGAGGCCATCAAATCTTCTTTCTATATTAATTTACCAAGATCACTTGTATATAGAGACAACAATCACAACATGTAGTTTCCAACGATCATATAACATTCGAAACTCAATGGTATCATTTTAATTGTACACACATCATTAATTAAAGAATGTAGTTTTTTTATTATAAATTAAAAATAACATACAAAGTTAGGAAGCAAAAATTCATTCAAAATTTCGGGTCGTTACAGGTGAGGCCTCATGTGCAACACGATGTTGTCTACGTCACCCTGGTTGTGGCTCCTCAGCACCAACACCAGCTGCAGGATGTTCCTATGGGTCAGGAACATCATATCTCGGAGCGGGACATGCGAATATGGTCCCATAAAGTGAAAGGAAAGATGCCCTTGCCTCCAGTGCTCTAGCATGGATGACTACCCAGCTAAAGACCCCCTCCTCCTCTTTATCACTCATGGGAACAGGCTGCTCTGTGTGACTTCCATGTAAATAAATTCAAATTGAATAAGAAAATAGTTCAACAAACAAAATAATGGAAATTTATTGACTTACCATCCTCTTTATATCTATGTTGGGTTGGGTAAGATACAGTATAGACTTCAGTATATACCATGGTTCACACTCAACCTACTCCGAAAGAGAGAATAGATTCATAAAAACACCCTGAATTCGAAAATCTGCATGTCTATGACCGCAGTCAATAAATATGGCATTTACTCAGAACCAGTCATTATCCTGCCTCCCTGTCATCTTCATCCCATGAAGCCGGTATGTCTGTCTCAATGGTAATGGAATCAGATGATAATGGAAAAACTAGCACATGACTCTGTCGGGATTCTTCCACTCAATAATATGTAAGTTAATGAGGGGTACTTCAGTTATAGCATCCTCAAGACCAACAGTGCAATATGCTGGAAATTGGTTCGTAATACTCCAGTATAAAAGCCATGAAATCTGAAATGACAAGTGATTTTTTCAAAAAACCACCTAACTAAAAACCAAAATTGATGCTGTTATTAAATACGTTAGATAGTGATAGATTGTACTTACATACAGGATTAGGTAAGAGATAGTCCAACTATAGCCGATATATCCCCAAATGTTGTCTCGAAACTACGTCAAAATTGTGTCAATAACACCACCTGTAACATACATCAATGATAGTGAAAAATAATGAGAAATTCATAGTAGAATCAGAAACCAATAGAAATGACTGATCATACCAGCATCCACGTGGAGCATCATGCAGTACCTCCATATCGACTGGCAGACCAGCAAGGTTAGGCCAGAATGGTGGGATGTGCACCCATGCCCACATCTGAATAAGGATGACGCATCTAGTGAGACCTATGTGGTCCTTGTGAGATCACCTGCATAATGTTTGGTATGTGTATGCCAATCAGACTGATCCCCAGTTGTACATCATAGCCCGATCAAATTCCTCTAGTAGGGGTAGATACATCATGTTCACGTGCATCCCCGAGTGATCAGTACACATGGTCTCACCAATGAGTCGTAATATATATGCACGGGCATAACGCATGACTGTCTACTCATCATCATTATCCTGTAAATGTGTAATCTACGACTCCAACCAAGGAATAGATATGGATTCTCCATATGTAGCCCTATGGTCATAAAAAATTTCAATGCCTAACAAGCCCTAAGAAAGGTCTGGCTAAGCTGCACGAGTGAGTCCAGTAACAGGTCTCCCCTAGATAGGAAGACCGAGAAACACAGCCACATCCTTGAGGGTGATGTTAATCTCTCCCTCGGGCAGGTGGAATGTGTGTATCTCTAGTATCCACCTCTCAACAAGGGCAGCAAGTAAGTAATGATCTAAAAATGTGAAATCTGATACGGTAAATCCATAGAATCTATCACGGTGCAAGTATGGTCTAATGGTATATAGAGGCTCCCTGTGATAAAAATGGTTCGGTCGATGCACCTTGATCAATTGATCTGGACGACCCTCTAACACAGCCTGCAAAATATACGTAGGCTACCGAGTGAGTAGTATAGTATCATCCATCAGCATATAAACAAATGAATTGAGTCATAAGTGTAAAATGTAAATATAATGTTATGGTTCGCATAATGTTATGACATGATTAATTGAAGACGTGACATGTTTATTCACATTGTTTTATGACGTTATTTTTACCAAAAGAAATATAATTCGCCATTTCTTTTGTTTCTGAATGGAATAGAGATAACAAGAGGAAAGAAGAGAAAAAATATATGGAAAAAATTATGTTGTGAAAGAATTTTATTAATGAAAATATCATTGTAAGAATTTTATTAATTGATATGTGCTTTAAGGGAATATATCTAGGTTTTGGATTTTTTGTAAGGTTTTAGGTTTTGGGTTTATGATTTTTGGGTTGGGGCTTATGTTTGAGGGTTTGGGGTTTTGAATTTTGATATTAAGGTTTTGGAAACATGTTTTTGGGTTAAGTGTTATGCTTTTGGTTTGGGAGTTTAGAAAACTGTGAAAAAAAAGAAGAGATAATAACATTTACTTTACTATATGGGTAAAGCGTTCTGCTTTTGGATTTGTGAAATAAATTCTATAATCTAAGATTTTATTTAAGGAATAAGGAGAAATTTATTTCTTAAAAACAATAATGTCTTTATGAAATGAATTCTATTATCTAAAATATTCGGTTTTGAATTTTGTTAAAAATATTTTGGAGGATATTTATTATTAACTAATTATGGATTGTATTAAGATAAACCATATCAATTAATAATGATGTTGTTGGAATTTATCTAACTATCTGTATTGAATAACTTATGATAATCATTATGATGTTGTTATTTCGTTATAGAATAGTTTATTAAAATATCACACATAATATAACCAAAAACCATGGCAAAAGGAAGATGTTTTTGGGTTGGGGTTTAGGTTTGAGGGTTTAGTGTTTCGAATTTTGATATTAAGGTTTAGAAAACATGTTTTTGGGTTAAGTGTTATGCTTTTGGGTTTATGGGGTTATAAAACCAGGAAAAAAAGAAGAGATAACTACATTTAATTTAAAATATGAAAATATCTCAATGAAAACAATACATCATTCTGGATGAGACTGTGAACTCAAACCAACAATGTTAGGGAACCATTTCTTGTTATGATCTTCTTTATGAAATATCGTGCATCCCAAACTCTACCCTTGTTCTTGAGGCCAGTCCATACCATTACGTGTCCTACTGGCCTTCGGTCTCCCACGAGGACATAACTGATTTATGCCAGGTATCACTATCGGCGGGCCTTCAGGCGTTGGGAAATAAAGATACTCCCCAATATGTGTCCATGGTGCAGCATAACAGTTAGCAATGGTATCCATCTAGTACACCGGATCAACATAGGCTTCCCATTATATATTCATAGAGGCACACATTGTGATGTCATGTGTGCACAGAAACCGTAAGTCCTAAAAGTTTCCACAATGACATTCCCTTGTTTCCATTAATGCCACCATTTTTTCACCAATGTGATTTGTGATGGGGTTTGAATAATCTTGAACTAAAAATAGGGAGTCTTATCATTGAAAAAGGTAGATGTGATAAAAATAAGCTTCTTTAGTATTCTTTTCAATATCTCATTAAAAGTGTATTCTGTATCCTAGACACTACTGTATTCCGTCTGATGCTGGATTTTGTCTATCAACAAAGTACTTCACACATTGATATAATGTCTCCTGAACTATGGAAGTTATAGGTAGCTTGTGAAGCCCTTTAAAGACACCATTGATGCACAACACAATGTTTGTCATCATGTGTTCGTACCTCTCATATAATCATAAACTTCTTGATTAGATTATAGGAATTGTTCAAAATGTTCTTCAACCTATCATCGGTCCAACTCATATTCTACATATAATAGATGATATTTCCCATAAATTTATTTTTTCTTTATGTTGAAATAGTAAAAAAATAATGAATACAATGTGTACCAAGCCTTTTGATTTCCTTATTTATCGGTTCGTTGTGGAATTTTTTATGCACATTGCTAGAAATGTGCCTAATGCAGAACTGATGATGTGAATTTGGGTATCTACATGTATCAGGATCCACATTTATTTCATAATTAATTGTCTGATGGTGATCAGATACCAAACAAACACCATGAATGTTGGTGGAATGGTTGTTGATACATGCTTGAAAACAACTCCATGATTCATAGTTTTATTTCTTTACAATGGTAAAGGAAAGAGGAAGAGGTGAACGGTTTCTATCTTGGCTTTCCGCAATCAACCATACGCCCTTGTATTTTTTTGTATAGAAATGTTCCATCAATATGAATAAACAGTTTGTTGAAACTAAATGCATAGATACCGGGAAGGAATTCCCAGAACAACAGATGAAATTGAACACAAGATGGATCGAGTAAGTTTTCATGATACACATGTTTTTTTATATCCATATGGAAGAAAACTTGGTTATGATGACTCGGTATGGCTATCAATTATGGAAACACCTGATATGAGTCATCCCAATCACCATAGAACTTCACAATTGCCTTCTGTTTCGACATCCATGCCTTATTATAGAAAATATTATAACTGAATTTTTTGTTGAATCCTCTCCTACACAAGGGCTATTGGAACATTTTGAAATGTCTTAATCATCTCCACAACAATAGATGACACAAATTCTGCATCCAATGAGGTATGATATTGTGTGAGGCTTGGCTGAACACAAGTATGAGCTGCCTCAATCCTTGAGATTCTCTAACCTCCATGTGTAATGTCTACAATCTCCCTCAAGTGAAATATAAAATCATCCCAACACTTCTCACACTATAATACATATTTACTACAGTATGATTTGTGAACTATATAGTTGTAGTGGCTCTCAATATGAAATCTCTTTATCATACTTCTTAACGCATCTTTACTTGGAAATTCCTTCCAATATATATGGTTTTTTCCAACCCATTAAACCTATCTGGTACAACTCCGGGGAAATCAGTTCCCGGTTTGAGAACAATATTTTCGAATTCAGGCACACATTTCATTGCTTTTGACCAAGATAAAAGGAGTGCTGGATGATTTATTTTAGGTTGAGGTTGATGTAGAACTAATGCATTTCTCAAAACCTTTTTCCTAACTTTAGCTGATCCCTCTTCATTAGAACTGTCATCACTATCTGATCCACAATTATGAAACTCCTCATTAGATTTCATATTTACAGGTATGTCTGGGAGATCATCTGGATTGTCCTCTTCTACTTCATCATTTGGAATAGGCTCAATTTCATGGAGTGGACTATCTTCATCCACTCTTGTAATTCTACGTCTTCGTACAACTAGATGTTGTTGTTGTACAGTAGCATTATTAATGTATCACTCCATCATGGTACCATATGACCATTGAGAAAATAAATTAATTGCTTAGACCCACTACGCATCAGCAACTAATGGACAAGCTAGATGCCATAGTGTTTCTCGGAATTGGAAATGTATATAACTCATAGACATGATCTATTGATCGGGTCCTAGATTTAAGGAACCACAAATTCTCTTTTGAAGGTCACTTATGGTTACAAAATCAGCTGTACAAACCACCATTATTGGTTGTGTACTATAAGAAGATCCTTGCTTAGTTTGAATAACCTCCCCATAGTAATACACATTGGAAAACAAGACTCACTACGTCAAAAATGTTTCTTTCAACAGAATTATGATATTGTAACAAATATTAATAATTAATTATAATTAACTAATCATATGTATTCATTTTTAATCCTAAGTTATATTTAATTAGTCAATAATTAATCATTACTAATACTAAGTATTATTTCTAAACTATATATAACTAAATAAACTACTTAATACATAACATCTTTAATTACTAATAATAACTTTTTTAACTAATAACACATTCATTAATCACTAGTTAATCAATATTAAGTTATTCTTTAATTACTTATTCTTTAATCCTTAATCATATTATATTCATTAGTTATTTATAATTAACTAACCATATGTATTCATTTTTAATCCTAAGTTATCATTTATTAGTATATAATTAGTCATTACTAATAATAAGTATTATTTCTAATCTATATATAACTAATTAAACTATTTAAACAGATTTAATTATTAATAATAACTTTCAGTCATTAATGATTTTGTCCTTATTTCATTCAATAACGTCATAATTATTATTTTATCATTGATAAATATACTAATTTAATTTCTTTTTTCTTAAATATTTTAGTAGTTTATAATGAAAATATGAATCATCTTAAGCATATCCCCTATGAGTGTCAAACTGGGAGTGTAGAAAGGTCTGTTTTTGTGCACCAGTTTTCATTCAAGTCTAGCTCAAAGCGGTGCTTTCAGGTTTTACCCCTACGTACATCTATGTCAGAGCCACATCCACTTGTTTGTATCTAGACATAGATTCAATTTCTTAGATTACCACTTAATCTTTAAGCTACCAAAATTTCAAAATACTTAATCCTAAGTTAATCTATACTTAATCTATATTTAATCTATACATCTAACAATAATTATTTCAAACTATATATAACTAATTATAGAACCTAATAAAAAAATATTAAGAACTACCTAAACTAAATAAAAAATTAAATATTTCAAACTAAAAATAATTAAAATAAATAAATAAATAACATTAAATTAAATAAATAAAAATACCTCTAAATGATGATTCACAAAAACCTGCACATAAAATGAGTTTTTTATAGAGAGAATGAGGGAATTTAGGAGAGATAAAGGCAATAATTGAGTGAGAAGAATGGGGGATTCTCTTTTATAGGGAGTTAAGCCCAAGGCGGCTTCCCCCCCCCCCACGCCACCTTTTAAAAACAAATCACATCGCTTCGCAGAGGTGAAAGTCCACACGTACTCATTAGCTGCGTTATTATATGACAAATAATGATAAGGTAAGAAGGTAGATGTTATGTTATAACTATAGAAGTATAATTAAGTCAAAATTATAATATAAAAACATTAAATCCTTCATTATAACTATCTATGAAATATGGTGATGTAAACTGAATCGTATCGCTACGTGGAGATGATAATTCATACGTACATACTATGGATACTTACACTTACCATTTGATGGTAAAGAGGGTGGATAATTGTGATTTAATAATAATAATAAAATTATAGTCTGTTTAGGAAAATATTGTAATTATTTTATAAGAAATAATTTTTATTTAGAAGAGGTAAATGAGAATAAAAAAGAGAGTGATTACTTAAGTCAGTTACCACTTCATTGAAAGAACTATTTTACATTTCCACATAATTATTCATGGGTTTATCTTTTGGGAATACCAAAACCTATATAATGTGTACAATGAAGTTTATAATGTATTTTATTACGGATTGTTTGATATTAAAGGATCAATGTTTTATAAGGTAGATGAAGCATCGGTGTCCTTCTATAAAGGAGCAAGAGTACGCACCTGGAATATCATAAACGATTAAAATATAATAAATTCATTCTCAATAAAAATTAATTAAAATCAGCATGAATTCATATAAAAAGTTTTTTTAGTGGAAATAACATCATGAAATTATATTTATATAGGTTTTGGTGTCATTTAAGACCTTATATATTTTATTAACCCCTTTGTTAACTATTTTTGACCTTAACCGTAGAAACAACAATTTTAATTATAACGGGTTAAAAATGTAATCCTAAATAGAAAAATAACTCATAAAAATACCATGGATTTTTATTTCATCCATATTCAATTCGCATGGTTGAATATAATATTTTTATGAATTTTTAATTATTTAATAAAATATTATTTATTTGAAAATGTCATTAATGTTAATTTTTGAACTATTTATTTCATTTGACATTAAAGACACCATGAAAATTACTAAATTAGAATATAATAATATTAATCATCAATAATATGTTATATTTATCTAAACAATTCATGTAATACTATAACTCACTCAAATTATAATAGTTTTATTGTTTTTTAAATCATCTACTTTATTTTTTATTAATTTAATAAATATTCTATTAGCATTAAAAAGAATTTAAGGTAATTATTTAATCATAAAAAATTATAAATAAAGAAAATTTTTGAATATAATTTCATTATTCAAAAAAATTTCATTAGTATTAACTGATAACTTTATTTTTTCCTAGGTGAACATAAAACTAAGAGACTGATATATTGTAATTTCCTTTTATTTAAATACTATATTGGTATATTTTATATAAAAGTTTATATTAAAGTTTTAAATATCAAGAATAATATGATAAGGGTTAAATTAACCTCATCCAAAAGCAATTTATATGAAGAATTGTGACCTTAAAATTTTGTTTTAACCTAGATTACCCTAATTTACCCTTTTTCAAGGCAATAAATTTTACAATGGTTATTATACATAATGAAAAAATATAAAAGGGAAATATTTAAAAAAATTGAACCTGACGGTTCCCAATATATAAACCATTTTTTAAAATTCAATACCTATATTTTTCAAAAAATAATTTTGAATTAAGTGCACAAAACACTATGAAAACCTATTTTTAGAAAAATATAGTTTCTAAACATAAAACTGCATTTATTCTTGTTTATTTGATGAAGAAAACATTTCAAAAATAATTATAACATAATTAAATCTTTATAAACCCAAAATATTGCCAATTTAAGGGAAAGTTTTACACTTTTATTTTTTAGTGTTATTTGGAGATTAATTAAAAAATGGCCTAGTATTTTATTTTATCTATTTTATTTGTAATTTGGTATTTTGACCATAACTTTTTCTAAACTAATTTAAATCATAAAATTTCTTTTTCTATAATTCCATATGTTGTTTTTCTCATTTAATCCTACTAGATTAAAATCTCAATAAGTCATTGGGAACCCCAAAACAAGTTCACAAGTTAGGCCTCGAAAACTATGACGAAATATGGATTGTTTTAAAGATGATCTTATATATAGTATTTGAAGGGACCCAAATATCTCTAATATGATAAGGATATATAAATAATAAAATTAAAAAAATATTAATGATTATATGAAATAATCAGTCAGGGTCAAGGTCATTAATTCATGGTAATGTGGAGTTTTGTAATGTGAAGATTCACGTATCCAGAATAACTATGTCAGATTAAAACAACCATAACCCTTCTATAAAAGGTCCAATAAAGCAGAAATTTTGTTTAGGGAAATTAAATAAGTAAATAAAAACCTTTAAAGAAGAAATGGTTTCCCAATTTGGCCATTTAATGGGTCATCCTCATGCATTATTTCAAAGATCAAATTTTGAGCAAGAATTATTCACCCATGTCCCATATAAATATTTGTCTCACCTCCCATACCAAAGGATATAAAATTTTAAGGGGGAAATATTGATTACAGTTTCTATTATAGTATTTTGGATTTTCATTATATATTATCTTATATTTCATCTTCTTCTGTCCAATTCTTTTTTTTTCAATTTTTTGTCTCTCCCACTATGCTTATTTTATCTCCATGATTGTGGAGAATTAACCCCCACAACTATTCGAGGGGGTAAGTGGTGGTATTTGAGTTTATTACACTTTATCTATTTCTAATATTTTAGTCTAAGATTTAATTATTGGTTCAATTTATTTTTATGAGAGTTCTCCCCAATTTCCCTAGTATGTTTTTCTTCCACCACATCTAATCATTTTCCATCTCATTGATATAGAAGTCATTCAAATGGGGGGTTTGGATTAGGTGTTGATGTCGAGAAAATTACTACTATATGCAGAGGTATTGGTGTAGGGTAATACCATTCAAATTGAGGGGTGTATATTGAATGGTTTGGATCTCAATGTTGAGTAAAATAATGATGAAATATTTTGAATAATAATGATAACACCACCATGAAACCCTGAGAATAATGTTTTTCTTCCGATAACTTCTTTGTGTTTTTCTTATTTTTCATTTTGTTTTTTATATTTATTTATATATATGTTTTTATTATATCTTATATTTCAGGCATTTCAAAAAACCCTTTATATATTAGTTGAGTTAATTTTATAGTAATTATATTATAAATAGTGACAATTGAGAAGTATCTATGTTGTAAGTGGCCTCCTGATAATATTGTGGCTAGGGTGTGACACTATTTTCTCTCCCATGTAATAAAAAAATTATTTTTGAGGGATCTATAAAAAATAACTATGATCAATATGGTGCCATTTTTCAGGAGGCCAAGATCTTTCGCACATTTTTGTAAAAACAATAATCAAAAAATCAAAAACTGAAAAATAGATCTTCATTGCGTATCTTTCATTTTTTTGGCCAATATGGAATTTCATGGGGATAATTATAATTATTTTCATGCCAAAAAAATTATGGTTATTCTATAATGGGAGAGACATTGAATATCCAAATGTAACAAAAATTGTTGATACTACAAGATAATTTCAAATTTCGCGAAAAAGAAAGAAAGATGGTTGCCTTGTTGGCCGCCAAAGTTAAAGAATCTAAAGTCTTATAGATGAAAAAAACAAAGAAAACCTAGGGATAATGAATTGACTATTCCACTTTCCTTTCAAGAAGAAATTGGTGAGATTTAAATGGAAGTTCAAGATCCACTACCCTCTCTAATAAATTAATTCCTAACATCACATCTTATTGAAAAATAGTTTGAAGCGGAATTTTTTTATGGAGTTTTAATTTGTGAGACGTATTTATAGTAAAATATTATTAATTATGAATTGAAAACTGATCTCCATTACCATTATTTTGCAGATTTATTACCACTACTGTAATCCTTTTATGAAGAACATGAAGAAGTTACATGTGTTGATTATATAATACAAGAGCCAGTCGAGTTGTACACTAGTGAATTTGAGGATGATGGAACATAAGAAGAAATTAATAAGAAAAAAAATTTGGAACCAGAATAAATAGAGAAGACACATATTATTCTACTATATCTTCCACTAGTATACACAACTCCTCCAAATGAGCTAAATAAGGATCACCCCTATATTATTTTCCCTCACACTCTGCACCTCAAAATATTTCTTTCATCACTTCTGTGGGTTGCAGTTATTTTTCTTTTCATTGGGGTTCTCACAAATAGAATCTAATGATGGATGTTGATACAAACAAATTTTTTGGGTTTTAAGTAATAAAACCCATCCATCTTCAGATTGGGTTTAAACTAATGCAATTGCCTGACTAGGGTTAGTATTAACATACCATCCATATGGGGGGTCCAAACCATTCTCTTCCCTATTATCCTTTGCTATTTATTTTATTTATATTTATTATTCTTTTCATTATATAAGTATTTCTAGGTCTATTGGTATCATCTTGGAGATTAACTCAAAGATTCCATAAGAAAAAAATTCAGGTTTCATCTTTCCTTTCTTTAGTTTTTCAACCCTTGTTTTTATTTTGTTGAGTTGAAATGAAGGATGGTGATTCTATGTTTGGGGGGAGTGTCAAACAGATTAGTTCTTGTGTACTATTTATTTTTTTCATATTTTTATAAATATTTATCTTTAATAAATATTATTATTAACTTTCACACATTAATTTCGTTTTAGTGGATGGGAATTATTTTTTAAAAAATGGATTTAAAAGGATTATTAATGTGAAAACTTTACCCTTGAATTGGATTTTTAAGAATTTTTTTTAGTTTAGAGGATTTATAAAATAAATTCCCATGAAACACTAACTTGAAATATATTTCAATTACTATAAGGTATTCTAAACCATTTTTACATATTCTTTCTAATACACACACTTTCTTTATAAAAACTTAGATTTTGTTTTGAGAACCAGAACTTGTGATATTTCTCTTTTGAAGATTTGGATTTCATGGAATGTTTTTGATATTATTGATCCACTTATTTGAATATCTAAATTTTTTCTTATTACCCACCCTTACATCTATCCTTCAAAATACCTTATATTCCATGAATTTCCTTATAGGTTTAAGAAACACTAGAAGCTGTTTTTTCTTTACCAAACCACACTGTTGGTAATTTTTCATGGATACATTATGTTTGGGTGTGGGGGAAGAGAATTTGATGTGTGTTCTTTTGGATTTGTTTTATTTATGGGAGGTTTGAGGTGTGTATAAATATTTTGGGAAGTGTATAATGAGAAAAATTAGCATGATTCATCATTTCAATGTGTTTTATTTGTATCACCTAGTTCTCCTTCAAAACAAATTAAAAAGAAAAAAAATAAGATATTCCTTAATTTTTCATTGTATATTATTTTATGACTCATTTCAATATGAAATTTTAATGGAATGAATTTTAATTCATTAATTATATTTAATTTTTGGCTCATCCTACAACAAACAAATCATAAAAAATAAAAATAATAAGATTGTGCCTTTCTGAAGATTTAAGAAAAGTAAAAACCAGAAAAAATAAAGTGGGACAATTTAGATGAAATATTTCATTTTAATTATTTCTGGACCATGTAACATGTCATAAAAAATGGTTTGGTGTTGTTTTTTATATTTTTAAGGCGGTTTTAGTGAGGTTTTTCATCTGTTTTCACCTGAATATTCATTCATTTCACTTAAGAGTTCAACCTCCACTTTATGTCCTTAAATTGTTTAATCCTTTTCCCACAAACTCTAATCCATAAAATTAACCTGGTAAAATTCCCACGATTGAATTAATTTTCATATTTCACATTGTGTGGAGATGAAAAATTTCACAATCCTGTGGTGATACATGAATTTTCCAAGTATGAGTATAACTTCATATTCAATTTCTCTTAAGTGAAGAGTGATATAAAATTCAATGTGAGGTGGGTTGTGATTGGGTCATGGACGGATGTATGTGTTTTAAAAATTTTATATGTGAGGAAGTAAAATGATAGGGAATGTTTTCATAGAATATACATGATATAATTCTATTTTTGGATAAGATCATGGATATTTTCTCATTTTTTATTGTTGTGTGGGTTTTGATTTAGATGTACGACGATTTCCCAGGAGGACGATGGTTAAGTGTGGGGGAGTTACGAAGTGAAACGTTTCACATATTTTATAGTAAAATTTAATTTTTATAAACCCACTTTAGTGTCATATTACGAAAAATTATCAAATATTTATTTTTTAGTGGTATTTTGATCTTAATTGTAAAAATAGCCTAATTTTAGATGTTATCTATTTTATTTTTTATTCAAAATTTTGGCCATACATTTTTCTAAATTGACTAATATAATTAAATTACTTTTTTTAGTCTTTCATACATCTTTGGAATCATTCAATCCATTGGGATCCAAAGTAAAATCAATCATTTGGAGGCCCAAGGGAATCTCAGAAGTTGGGACTCAAAACCTATGCACAGATATGTATTCTTTTAAAGATTAATGTATATCTACAAATAACCCATTCAAAAAGATATCAAATTATATAAGGATATGTAAATGGAATAAATGCAAAAAATTCACGAAGTATTCCATTCCATAGTATGCTATTTGAAAGGTTATTAATTCATGGAAATGTGGATTATTTGAATATGAAGAGTCACATGTCTAGAATAAATGCATCAGAGTAAAATAGCCATAGAACCTCCTTCTGAGGGACAATAAAGCTAAACATTTTTGGTGTGCCACACAAGAAACTAAGGGAAACCTTTCAAGAATACATTATTCGAAATTCTGCCATTAAATGGGTTATTTAGATGCATTCTTTTGTTGATCAAATTTAGAGAAATAATTTCTCACCCATTTTTACTATAAATAGGTTTCTCACCTCCCATACCAAAAGATAGCCAATTTTAAGGGGGAAATTTGGACTTTAGTTTCTATAATAGTTTTCTATGTTTTTATTATATATTTTCTTAGATTTATTCTTATTGTATCCATTTATTTTGTTTTTAATTTTTTGTTTCTCCCACCATGCTTATTTTATCTCCATTATTATGGAGAGGTAACCACCATTTTTTTTCTAGGGGGTAGTGGTGGTAATTGAGTTTTATTCCTTTATTAATTTCTCATGTTTTTGCCAAATATTTTAGTATTGGTAAAATTGTGGTGAGCAGTCACCTCACTTTCCTTGATATTGTTTTCTTCCTTCTTATTTAATCATTTTCTTTATCATTGATATCTAAGTCATTCAAGTAGTAGATTTTGGATTATGGGTTGATGTGGAAGAGATTACTCACATATGCAAATGTCTCAATGTCGGGTAATGTCATTATAGTTAGGGAGTGTATATTGAAAGGTTTGGATATGTACATTGAGAAAAATAATAATGAAATATTTTGGATAACCATGATAAAAAAACCAAGAAACCCCAAGAATGACAGTTTTCTTCTGCTAACTTCTTTGTGTTTTTATTATTTTACATTGTATTTTTATTTTCCATTTTATATGCATTTATATTATATTTATATTTCATGCATTTCAAAACCTCCATTATATATTAGTTAATTTAGTTATATATTAATTAAATTATAAATAGTAAAAACTAAAAAATATTTGGGTTTCAAGTGGTCTCCTTGGGAGATTGACCCTCAGGTGTCCCATTATATTTCACTATTAAGTAATAAAAATATTTTGGTAAGGGATTCATGAAAAATCATTTGATGACTTTATATAGTAAAATATTATATAGGGTTAAAACATTTCATTTAATATAATATATATATGTGTATTTTTTAAAGAAATAATTCAACAATAGTGATTAATTTGATTTATTAATATAAAAGGACATTTCAAGCTGAAAAAATAATTATTTTGAAAAAATCTATTTTATTTAAAATTATTTCATTTTTTATAATGAATTGATAAAAAAATTATTTTACACATTTTTAAACGATAAAATTTTTAAAAATTATTTTATCCTATTTATACACACAAATTTAATGGCTATTTTATAACAGCATATTATGTCATGGTTCATTTAGACTCATGGTTGTATGGATCACAAGATATGAGAAAAAACTATGTAAAGAGAAATATATAAAAAAATATTAAGTTTTAACATTTATCTCACTAGTTAACTGGTAATTTTTATTGAAATTAGTATTTTTAAAATATAAAATGTTTCAAAATGTAGATACCACATGCATTAAATTTTAAGAGTGAATTTCTGGAATAATTACTCCTAAAATTATTGATCTTGAGAGCATAAATGATCTAATCAAGAATGAATAACTAGGATCCTTGGTTTTGAATGTATATAAGAGGGATATTTTTATAATTTGAAAGCCTAATAATTAATGACCTATTCTAATTACAATTTTATATTATTCAAATTTATATCTATATATTTTGTTTAAGGGTTATGTATTGGTAATACCTTTTAAAAATAGTTTTTCACTTGTTAGCCCTCATTTCAATTATACAAATTAAATATTAAAAAATGTGGAATAAACTTCACTGATAGCATACTAATTGACCTTGATGTTGGGAAATAAAATAACAAATAAAAATATATTATTAATACCTACCTTAAAAATAAAACACTTCAAAAAATGATTAAATAAAATATGTTTTCTAGATTTTCTTTTTCAAATCATCTCTAAATGTATTTCATTTTAATATTTTAAATATATAATGTATTTATTAGATCCACAAGAATATTTTAAATTCAAAATAAATGAATATTTAGTAGTGGTTTAACTAAAACCATCACTAAATAAAACATCTATATATAGTTTCTTGAAGTATCCTCCTAAAATTATTGATCTTGAGAGAATAAATGATCTAATCAAGAATGAATAACTAGGGTCCTTGGTTTTGAATGTATATAAGAGATATATTTTTATAATTTGAAATCCCAATAATTGATGACCTATTCTAATTACAATTTTATATTATTCAAATTTATATCTATATATATGTGTTTCAAGGATATGTATTGGTAATACCTTTTAAAAATAGTTTTTCACTTTTTAGCCCTCATTTCAATTATACACATTAAATATTAAAAAATTAAGAATAAACTTCACTGATGGCACACTAATTGACCTTGATGTTGGGAAATAAAATAACAAATCAAAATATATAATTAATACCAACCTGAAAAATAAAGCACTTCAAAAAATGATTAAATAAAATATGTTTTCTAGATTTTCTTTTTCAAATAATCTCTAAATGTATTTCATTTTTATATTTTAAATATATAATGTATTTATTAGATCCACCAAAATATTTTAAATTTAAAATAAATGAATACTTAGTAGTGGTTTAAATAAAACCATCACTAAATAAAGCATCTATATATAGTTTTTTTAAGAATCTCCACAAAATTTACCCTAGTACCAAAACCCTAACCCACACCCCATACATTTAATCCCTATGAACACTTAAATTGTCCCCCCTTAAAACAAAAATCAATGATAGTGAACCTTCCATAAACCCAAAACTAGTTCCCTCTTCAGACACTAGAAATTATAGTCCCCTATCTCCCCACCTCCTCTTTATAGGCTGTCAAACACAAGTTCATCACTTCCTCCCTACACCAACTAACAAACACCTGCCTCTCTCTCTGGACTTTGAATTCTATGGACACCCCCCTCCACTTCTCAACCCTAGATCCAAAAACATACTAGTCTCCCCCTCCCTCCACGCAACATCCATCATGATACCACAATCCCCCAAACTCCAATTAATAGTAAGAATTTCTTACTTTGACATCCATCAACACTCCATTTGATTATTTAAATATTTTGTATAATGAAATTTTATTTTATTATTAGGGGATAGTGATTAATTTTGTGGATTTAATTATCTATTCTTGATTATATAATGAAACTTTTATATAGTTATTTCTGCTTAATATATATAAATATGAGAATATAAAATTAATATGATTGAGATTTATAAAACATTCTTATATCATTGTGTTTTATTACAAGATTCAAAAAACTATTCTTGATGAAATCACAAGGATTATTTGAATAATACAAATTTTTAAAGAAATTGTTACTTTTTTATTAAATAATAAAAACTTATTTCATGAAATTAAATAATTTTTAACATTTAAATAATGGTAGCTTTTTTACTAAAATATCATTTTGATAATGTGAATATTTAAAACTATTATCCATTATTTTAAAGTTTATATAAAAATATTTTCTGTCATGAGACTAGGTTTGGGTTACAATATATATTTATTCTGGTTTAAATTTTTGAAGTGTTTCAAATTCAATATACTTATGGGAATGGAATAAATATATACTCAAATGGATGGATTCAAAAATTTGTTTGAAGTTATTTTTGGTGTTTTGGATTGTCTATATTAGTTTTATAATTTTATTATATTGTTTTCAGTGCATTTTATTTAGACGATTAAGGGATAGTTCGTTAACTTCTCTGTTAAAAAATTGTTGGAACTGGGTTAGTTTCTCTTATCAATAGTCAGTAAAAGAAAATATATGATTCAAGTTTTCTCAATTGAAAATAAATTTTGGGTTTCAGGAGTGGTTTTATTATCTATTACAATATTGTTATACATATTATACATTTATATAATTAACATATATTTTTTATATTATATGTTTTTATGGAAATAAATTAAATTCTATTTTTTAAGTTTACTATTATTTTAGTTTTATTTTTCTTTAATTTCATTGAATTTATTCTAAGACATCTGAAAAGAGGGAACGTCAAGAGAAAAAAAAATATCCTAGAATATCATCATCTCATAGCACGCTCCCTATATCATCACTACCACACCCTGGTATGTGGAATTAGATATGGAACCCCTTATATTTTTATTTTCACTTTCCAAGTATTTCTTTGGTTTGGAGAAGGTTTTTGGGCATGTTGGAGGTATAAGGAGTCCAAACGATAGCTAGTGAGGGCCACCAGCTTGCCTTTACATGCTAGAAAAGGCCTAGAGGTTTTTCTATGTCACTGGTCAGTAGGTGGAATACCTGTTGGTGTATGATCACTGCCTTCACCCACTAACCAACATTTTCGTCACCATCGGTCATTTGATGGAAGTCCAATGTTTCATTAGTGAAATTGAAATATGTATGGTTTAGTAAGGGATAAAATTAAATGTTATCCCAAAATTAATAATCCACTCTAATCCGACCCACTTGACCCTAAATTGATTTATCTTCCTCTATAGTCAACTTAGTGCTATAGTTTGTCTCTCCCTCTCTCCTTGTCTGATATTCATGCCAGTTTAAAGATAGGGTCTCTGTTAATCAAATCCAGTGAGTTAAACTCATGCTCTTTTGTTCCAACCCTTCATCACTATGCCTCTTGTGATGAATGATTTTTTTACCAACACCTATTGAGTAAGAGGTTACTATAGTAGTACTGTCAAAGGAGAAACATAGGTTGAGTTCAATTCATGAGATTCAGTGATAGTGACCCCTCTAGTTTGTAGCTAATCTAGATCCTCATACGGGTGAGGAATGTATTGAGGTAGTTACATGAGTTCTCTTCCTTTTATGGACACCTCCAAACTAGAGGTGGTCCTTGAAGAAACACTTCGTCATTGATCCATACAGTGAAGATGGAGATGGGTGACTCTGTCATATGATGAGATGACACTTTCAGGGATATATTTTTATCACCTTTTCATATTGGAGTTCTCTCAATCTAGGTTTCAAGGGGTGAATATCGAAGAGATTATACAAATTCAGTTGGGAAGTATAAATTTGGGTGAGTATTCATCAATGTTTACTAAAATCTTATGATACTCTATGGATATGGTTTGAGATGAGTTATTTTGAGAATTTTTTTGATCACGGTCTCCAAAGAGATATATAGGATAGTGTGATACAACTTTTCATTCCTACATATGTTATATGTATCTACTATGCTTTGGTAGTGGAGAGATTTCTAGATGAGAAGACGTCGATAGTTAGTGCAGTTAGGGGTCACACAGGAGATGTGACCACAAGAGTAGGTATCTGATTACATACGTAGGGATTTAATATTGAAGGATACTTCAGCATGATATCTCATGATAGAGGTTTTTTGGTTCAATATTAGGAGAAGCGGTGCCACTCTTGCAATGGTCAGGAAGATATTGCAAGGGATTTTTTGACCCTGTGTATAGCTAATAGAGAGATAGATGATAGACTCCCAAGGTAGAGCTATCAGTTAGAGTAAGGGGATCTATGGTGTAGAGGATGTGGAATATGATATGGAAGATCAATAAGAGGTGGCATGAAATTTGAACAATTTCAACCACCATCCCCAGGTGGTCCACATCAAGCATAGGTAGCTAGTGGTCAAGGATGGAAACAACTACAAGTAGTGGATTCCTATGACAAAGATGATCTAGGGATGATTAAAGGTATAATAAGTATCTTTTCTACCTTAGATGTAGTACTAATAGACACAATCATAAGACACATTTCTATTTATAAATATCTAGTTCGAGAAATAGAGATTTTAGTTGATCATTTGACTCAAACCTTTTTGTTTTGAGACTCCTAATAGAGGAGATTCAGTGATGAAACACTTCTGCTGATAGTGTGATCTAAATCTTGGAGGTGGGAGCATAATTTGGGATTACATTGTAGCAGTGATGAGTCCATATTACATCATTCTTGGTTTATACTAGTTTTACATAGTTCGTGCACATCTTAATTATTTTATGAGGATAAAGAGGTGTTTATGTGTTAATGGTATTATTTATTCCATTTTTTATATGGAAACCCATGTAGAGTATGAAGGTCTCATACACAAGTGGGTACATCTGATTACTCATCGGTTGGATATTATTACCCTTGTATTAGTAGATTTTATGGGATATTAGTTTCCTATGGTTTTGGAAGACTATGAGAACATATTCCATGAGGATATTTCAGGATTAACATTCCATCAAGAGATCAAATTCTATGTATAATTGCACATAGATACTTTCCCTATATCTGTTCCAATATATAGGATGGTTCCCACAAAGCTATGTGAGATGAAGGTGGAGTTAGAGGAGGTGCAGATGAAATGATTTTTTAAACCCGGTTTTCCCCATAGAGAAACCGAGTAATGTTCACCAAGAAGGTGGATGAGAGTTTTAGGTTTTCTATAGATTATTGTTTCATAAACTAGGTGTCTATAAATAAAAAGTATCCACTACTGAGGATCGGAGACCTCTATATATAGTTATGAGAGGAGAGATGTTTCTTAAATATTAACCTTAGATATGGCTTCCACCGGTTCCGAGTTTGGAAGGAGGATATACTGAAGACATCATTTTCATATTTCTATAGTTATTATGAGTGTTTTGTGATTGATTTTGGCATTATTAAAACCCTATTAGTGTTTATGGGACTCAGTAACTGAATCTTATATACATTCATAGATCTATCGGTGGTAGTCTTTATCGACAACATCCTGGTGTACACGGTGTCATGGGAGGATCATGCGAGACACTTGAGGATACTCTTATTCATACACATAGAGCACCAAAATTATGATAATATCTTGAAGTGTTATTTTTTGATTCAAGATTTCATATTTCAAGGATATATCATCTCATAAATAGAGTATCAGTTGAATCAGTTAAGGATGAGGAAGTTCTAGCTTAGGATCCACCCAACCGCATGACTATGTTATGAACCTTCCTGTCGTAGTAAGACTAGTATAGAAGAATATTACATGGATTTTTGTATGATTATTTAAACCTTGAATAATTTTATTAGAAACATCTAGCCTTTTGTGTGTAAGTAGAGGTGGCAGTAGTATTTTTTTGAGCAATGATAGAGGTTTATGATAGCTTCCATCTTAAAACTAACATAGGATAGTGTTTAGTAAATAGTTTTCTATGATTCCTCAAAAATAGGACATGGATGTATTCTAATGTAGAAGTAGGTACTATTCTCCCTTGGGTCCTATAAGTTGATACAATAAAAGTTGAACTACATGACCCATGATCTTGATCTTGCTGCAGCAGTCTTCTCCGTGAATATGTGGTGACACTGTCATATGTGAGGGTCATTTATCATCTATTCTAACTACAAACATATAAAGTTTATATTCTCATATATAGATCTCAACTTTATACATTTAATACGGCTAAAATTACTCCATTATTATTATATCTATATAGTAAATACTCTTGGGAAGGGGAAGGTGGTGGTAATTATCTTAACTTGAAAACTAATTTATTTTTAAAAAAAACGTATTGGAGTGGTTGGCCTCATTACAATTTTACTTACTAGATGAGGAAGGTACAGCTTATCTATAACTAATGGTTATTACCCCACCACTTCAATAGTGTGTTAGGTATTTCCAACTTGTAGATGTTGAATGTGAGACCTCATGTATTCATATATCCACTAGATGTTCTCATGAAGGATATTTCAATGGTGGGATTCATTTCACCCTTTTCTAAGGATAGACCACGGTACCAGTGATGTTGTGTGAGGAGGTGTCAAGAGAGTTCCATGCATCCCACATAATAGTATAGCTAGGTCTGGAAAAGATACACCAAAACCTCTGGCTTTGGTTTTGGTGGATATAAATGAATAAGTGTGTGGGATATTTTGTCTCTCGATGCCTTACTTATGAGTTGGTGAAGGTTTCGCACCTGGTTCCAACAATTTTAGCTCAACCAATTAAAGTTAAAATTTAAATGTGGGATGGTATATTTATATATTTCATGATCGGACTCACACAATATTTTTTAGGACACTATTCTATCTGGGTGATCGTAAACTGACTCACCAAGTCAGCACACATCTTAGCTGTCTGAGAGCAGAGTTCAGTTGAGAGATCAAGATGCCTATATGTGCAAGTGATATTCTAGCTTCATGGAGTACCCTCAATGATAATTTCATACCATTTTGATTTCTTCAAATCATGACATTGAAGATAATTCAATGGGAACATTGGGACATAGTTATCTATGATCTTGTCATTTCACCCGTAGACTGATGGCCAGACTGAGCAGACTATTCCAGTTTTGGAGGAAATGTTATGGACTTACATATTGAACCTTTTCCATAGTTAGGTAGATCACAAACCCCTGGTGTATTTTTCATAAAACAAAAACAACCATTACACCTTCAGTATGGCACTACTATAGTCCTTGTATAAGAGACCCTATAGATCACCACTACATTGGACCAATCCATGAGAGTCGGCACTCATGGGCCAAGAGTTTCTATGACTCACAATAGATAAGTTATAGATCATCCAAGAGTAGATAAAGACTATCCAAATTAATTACAATTATTATGAGGACTGAATATAGAGTCCTTTAGAGATAAAATAAAAAGGCCTTGTGTTCTATAAGTTCTCAACTTGTCGAGGATTGTAGAGATTTTGCTGGGTGTGAAAGTTATCTCTGAGATTAATTTTACCTTTACATATATTGTATAGGGTTGGTGAGTTAGTTCACCAATTAAACCTATCTTCTCCATTAGACCAAGTAAAATATGTCTTCATTGTTTCGTATTTGATGAGGTATGTGTGTGACCCATCATCAATTATCGATTAGGGTGAGCAGGAAATTTAGGATGGATATAACTTCATATAGTACCAGAGAGATATCAATGATCGTTAGGAGAACATCCTTTATTGGATAGTGATTCTATTGGTGTGTGTTTAGTGGAATCATAGAAATCTTGATCAGATCACCTGGGGGTATGAGACCTATATGTGAGCTCAGTGCCCTCAACTTTTCAAGTAAAATATTTTCCTTTTGAGTATGAAAATCCTTAAGGTGGGTAGAATTTATTGACTCATTTTTTCCTTATTTATATTTAAAATGTTTTTAAGGAACTATTGTTTAGTCCATGAATAGAATCGACAAGAGATTATAATGTTTGGTGTGGCTCAGCATTGATATAATAAAATTATTAAATATATTGAATTATGGAAACGTAATTTATATGAAATAATGAAATAAATTCTAAATGGAGTCTCAGATCAGAAATCTAAGACTAGCGTTAAATATGAAAATTATTTTTTACCTTAAAGACGACATGACATTTGTATTCCTTGAGTATTTTAACTAAGTACAGTCATGGGAATATTACTAATTTAATAAATAAATTTAAATATTTTTTATTTATTATATTTCTGTTATATCTACTTAAACCCACTTATGGAAAATCCATAGGTTAAGCTACATAACGCAAGGTATTGACAGAGGACCCATTGGAGGATAATTCTTTCATGATAAATAATGGTACATGATTTTCTGATCGGTGAGCCAATAGAGCTCTCGGATATCACTAATTAAAACTTATTAGAACTCTTCTTCATAAACAAGTCATCCAAACGTAAGGAAGGTGTTTTTTGTGTGTGAATATATCTCATTTGAGTTTTAACCATGTTAAAAATTAATTAATTCAATAAAAAATTATTTATTTGTTTTATCATAGATTAAAGTTATGTTTATATCCTTTCATAAATACGAATTTTTCATTACTTTTGAAATTTGGTTCTTCGTTCGTCATCTAAACCAAAATAAATCAAGCCTTACTTGAACAATAACATATTTTTTACACCTGGTATTGTTTTATGATTTTATTACCCCATTATTAACATGTGAATCGATGGTATTTTCCATCTTTGTTGGTTCATCCAAATACCTAGTGGACAATAATTGCTGAATCGTACGTTAGTGCAATCGAATGTCATGGTTGTTTCAGGTTCACGATTGATGGTGTGATCATGGTGTAATGATGACAGCATATCATTAAAGGTGGGCCCAAATTTGATATTTGTATCCCATTTTTCAGTTTTTCATTAATCAATAGTGTTGATAAATGTCATTATATTCCCAAATTGATTGGATTTTTATAATCCATCCACCTATGACATAGGTTCTTGGTCAACTCATATCTAAAAAAATATGGATGAAAATAAGATCAGATTACAAGGTGATGATGGAATGGAAGGATGCATGAATAACCAATGGGAACGGGAAAATTCTAATTGCATGGTGTATATTATGAAATAAAAATATTCTATGGCCCCCTCTAATGTGGCATGGGTTTACACATAGAAGACAATATCACACATTTTGCAATATGTGTCATGCACCATGTAACCCATGGATTTCATCTTGGTGTGTACCATATGGATACATGGGAACAAACATGGATAGGTAAATAGACACTACTAGAATATAAGGGAATAGCAGGGTACTCATAAACATCCAGGTATATGGTCATGGAAAATATACGGGGGCACAACCAAAGTATATGGGAATGGAATAAGGTACACAGGAACAGGCCAAAGAACAAGGGCATACTTGAGGTAGAAAAGACACTTCATGGCATCCCATTACACGTCATGTACCTTCTAATGGGAATTTTAAGGTCCATGTTCTCCTCAATGTGGACTAGTTTCTATAGGGTTCATTTCTTCCGTCCATCCCCCATGAGGTTAGAGAGAGGAATCATGTTCTGAGAATAGGATGTGATCCCATCAATGGTATAAATTTAGGATAGAGTTTTAGGAATTACTCATGAGGCCCATAGTGGGATCATCTATCATACCTTCTTCTATAGGTGGGGTTCTAGTAATTAGCATAATAAACATACTTGATCATTAATACCCTAATTAATATGTTAATCTAGATAGATTTTTTGGTTTACCCCATTGACCTAGGTGTGATCCCCAATCTATGTATCTATATATTACAAATTTCAGAATATAATTCGTCATGGAGAGTCTTGATGATTATTACTACTAAGATAAGTTCCATCAGTGTTATATGGCCTATAGAGTGAGTTTTCCTAGATGATCGTTACCTTGGAACCTCAATGAGGAAAACTTGGATGGCATTTCAGTTTTTACCTTACCGAAAAACATAGTGTCTATCGAGAGTTTCTCTAGGTTTTATTATTTTATGTATCATATTCTAATTTAAATAACCTTGTGATGAGATTAATACTCTCCTGATTCTTTATATTTTTGATTTCGGAGGGGGGAGGGTCCTTTTGGTAATTGTCACACTCAACCCTACATGGTATTGTCCTGTACATGATGTGTCTCATAAAGATTATAGTTCATTTGATGGGGTGAAGCATGACCAATTTTCTCCTATTCACCATTCAATGTTTTGGTGCTCTAATAATCTCTATAGAGGCACATGGGTTGAGTCCAAGTTGATGGTATAAATTTTAGAGTTGATTATTTTTTATTAATTTTTATTTTGAGTGGGGTGTTGTTTTTTTAGATTAATTATATTGATTTATTGAGGATTTTTTTTCAATAATTTTATAAGGATTGGGATAATTTCATTAATGGGAACTAATATTATGATATCCTTGAGATTTTCTTTATATTTAATTAAATTTACACCCACTTCACAAAATGATTTTTTTCAGAATTCCCAAGTGTTGACAGTTTAATTCAAGCCTTAATATAACATAGGATTCTTATCTCAATGAAAAAAAATTATGGGTGTGTATTTATGGTTCCAATAATCTATGGAAACCTCTCGTTAAACAAAAAATACACTCAATCATTTAATATCCCCAAATCATGAACCAACCAAATAGATGATTTAATAATCCATTGATATTCTTAGTAATATGGTATAATATTTTTATCTTGAATAGGTAAAAGTAAATAAAAATAATGGGATAATAAAAGAGTAGTGCACTGAACACACACACAAATGGTGAAGAGAATTATAAATAGAATTTTGATTAAATATGAATGAAAAATAAGAGAGTTATTTTAAACTAGATTTAAACCATTTTAAAAACATTAATATTAAAAAATATATGTTGGTTGATAATAAGAGATAATGATAAATAAACATGCGTTAAAATAAAATTAAAAAACAAACACATATGATATTACAAATGAAGAAAAAATAAAATTAAATAAAAAGAAGAATGTATGAATGGTGGATAATGTAGAAACATGAGTATGGAAGATATTCTCAAGAATTTTTAAGATCCTTGGTTATTCCAAACTATCCTATTCTATTCTGATGTTCCAACTCCATGAAAGAATAAGATGCGGATGTATCTATAGCCCAAGGTGGTGGACTCTTTGCATTACAAATCTGACCTGCCACTTGGCTCACCAATTTGTCCATTCAGACAGCTGAATATTGAGATATTCTCTTCTTAAAAGTTTCATATATTGATTTTCTATGTCCACTATGAAAATTGGGAACCCATTGTACCTTTTTATCAAATGTTTTTGGTTGGTTTACTAAACAATGTAAAGCTTCCCATTTTTATCAACACTTTTTCAAAGGCTGTAATTTGAATGGATTTTTGAATAGTAAGATTCCATAAAATAATATATATTTTTCTAAAAATTATATAGTATATATCTTGTATTTTACTCTAAAAAATATCATCTCAAATTGAGGTTTATATCAGGAAAAAAGTCCATAATTATGTGATGGTTTTAATTCACAGATAGAATGGTTGGATAGATTTCATAGAATCATTTGGGGCCCTTTTTTGATGATTTTGGCCTTGAAATTTCTATCCATGATTAATTGTATTATACCCTAAATTTTTGTGTAGATTAAAAGATTTTGGACCTCTGGATTGATCCCATAAATTGAATCTTATTAGATGGTCATGTTTCTTCACAGATTTTTTGGGCTTCCTTATTTGGACCATATAACCATACAAATACTCAACTATGCCAAAGCTTACTTATAACAATATGTTGTAAACTGAATAAGGAGGCCTAAAAAACAATAAACATACAATTTGGATAAGTAGGGTGACAGTTATAATTAAAATAGTTATCTGACTCAATTGGATTAATTCAAATAATGTTCAAAAATTATATTTTCTATTAAAACTTGAGAATCTCACACCAATTATGCACTTTTACATGAAATTTACTAAAGGGGGTAGGCAAATATTTATGAATAAATGAATAAAATCAACCCCCTAACACTTAATATTCTATTTTTCCCTGGATGAAACAACAATAAAAACATAACAAAATCCATCTCACTCACCAAAAAATAGTAAAATTCTGTTTTCCTTGATTTGGGGAGGTTTAGACTATTTCACTAATCCATATTGAATTCCACCACAAATTTTTAGAAAAACAAGGTTCAAAAAACAATTCATTTTTCATGTTAAATTTTAGAAATGGAAAATGTAGGAACCTAGAACTCACTCCTCTCAAGATGATAAAAATATATTTATGGAGGCTCACTCATTCACGAACCAAAAGTGAAATTCTTATTATTTGAAAGAGATCTCAACTTTCATTTACTATCTTAAGGCTCACTAGAATAAAGAGTTATCTTCTTAGGGGTTTCTCAACAGCTGTGAAATGGTAGGAATTTAATTCCCAAGAGATAGGAAAATAGGGGTAAAACAATCACATGGAAAAAAGTGATGCACAATTTGAAATAAAACATGTAATGTTATGGAAACACATATTTACATGGGAATGATTGAGTGAAGGATGAAAAAAATATATTCATTAAATTTTAAGGGTATTAAAATTTTAAATATGTACAATATACAAAATTTCTTCCTGTGACACATGAATATATAATGAAAGTGCTGTTTTATTATTTTCCTAATTTTTTTAAATTGTTTTGAAATTTGAACTTGAAACAAATCTCACCCTCATCTCCCAACCAATGTTTGACCTCCTCAAGATGCTAATTGTAAACATTATTACAAAATCAAAGGTTGAGGAAGAGTGATTTCTAACCTTCTCAAGACACAATCCATTTTTTCTTTTTATTTTTGTGTTTTTTATTATTATTTTTGAACACATTTAAATAACATATACAAAATTACATAAATTAAAATCTATTCCCAAAACTCACTGAATGACAACCTCTCTCCCAATCATAAAGAGTATTTTTCCATCAAGAATATGAAAACACGTTGAAAATAAATAAATGGATACCCAAAATGAAATCCATTCTTCCCACACATAAATTTCAATAAATTATTCAATATAATTCCATGTAGATATTGGGTGGTACATGGTATTTAGATTGTAATGTGGCTATCAAAGAAATTTTTTTCATAGGCTTGAAGGGGCTTTCAAAAGTAGGATTAATGTAAGGGTAATTGGAGGATATTTGGCTATTATAACTATCATGTAGTTAAGAAAATGCCTCTATCATATTAATGTACACTAAAGTAATAAATTCAGCTCAAAGGTCCACAAACGCAAGAATCGTAATCAGAGGTGAAAAATGAAAAAAATCAAAATATGGTCATCAGTGAACTTGGCATGAAAGTTAATGTTATTCCTCACAGTTAGTGAAAAATCAATTTAAAAATCTAAAAGTGACCATTAACAATTTATTATTCTTCACACAAAATTCTTTATCCAAATTTATGATGAAAATAAAAAACAAAATATAATAAAACATGTCTTTTAACTCCCCAAAATGGTTGGAAAAATTTTCAAAAGTGGATTGTGGGTAATTATGTCTCTTTTTTAATATTTTTGTATATTTTTTAGTTTTTTTGGGTTTTTTATAAAGTCCCACCCACCTGAAAGAGAAAGAATAGATAAAACAATTTAGAGGAAACTGGTAAAACAATTATGAGAATGGGTGAGGAAGGAGAGAGGGGCGAGAGAGTTAAAGGGAAATAGGTTTCCCTGGTTTTGATTTGGTGGGTTCCTCTCTTCATCGAGTGGTAGGTCAGTGGAAGTTGATGTTCCTCTTATGGTATGTTACTTGAAAAAGAAAAATCATTCTTCATCTAATTAAAAACTAAAAAGAAATTAAAATTTCATAAATGTAAATGAAAACATGGGTTGCCTCCCAAGTTTCTAAGAATTTATTTTGTATACATCTAGAAAGATGTAGTGGACAACCCATAGTTAGATGGTGGACATCATATTTTCTCAATTCTAAGGCGCTTCTAGAAAAAGTTTCGCTTTTGGAGGATCATTTGTTAATTGTATAATTTCTTCCCATCCTTGTTTATGTTCTTATAATTAAATTGTGGGGGAAAAGAAATATGGTTATCCTCCCTTTGGTCTTCAACTTGATGAATGATGTTATCCAAAAAGTGCTGGTTTTATAAGCTTGAAAATTAAAGAAGATGTTCCAGTTATGGTGGTGAATTTAGGTAAATTTCAGATAACATGAAACTAGAGTATGAGATCCCAATTGTTTTTAACTCATTTATTTCATCACTTATCGATGTACTATAATGAGGATAAGTGGAGTCATAAGCTAGAATAAAGTTTTCAATATCCTTTATATCAATGTTTTTTTCCAAATAATATTCAATTTCAACCTTACCCATGATTACTTTATAAATTAGGGAACAAATCTGGAAACCATCACTCCCACTGGGACAATATAAAGACATTGGTTCAGGGTTCACCTCACATATAACAAAATTTTTAGAATCACGGATTGGAAATGGTGAATGTTGTATAATATAATATGAATGAACAAATGAGCATGCTAATTCATTTTCCTCATTATCGTCCAAGTTGGAGCAGTGTAGGTCATAGGTGAGATGGGATTCCAAAGAGTTTTCAAGATCCTTTAGATCAAGGGAGTTTATATTTTTAATATCAACATTAACTTCTCTATTTATGAATTGGTTAACGAGGTTATATAATTCACAATCTCAATTATCATTAGAACATAAAGAACATGATGAATCGAGATTCAACACACTCTCTGAGAGAATTTCATAAGAATCGATAGAGAATATAGATTTATTTTCTGAGGGGTATCACATGGATTGAAAAATATTGAACATGGCCAATTGATCACCAAATTCCATGGATAAGATGCCAGATTGGACATTAAATTTGGTTTTAGATGTCATGAAGAAATGAATTCCTAGAATCATAGGAGATTATAAAGATCTTGCCTCACCATCCATGTCAAGGACAAAAAATTCAGCTAGGCAGATTAGATTATAGATTTGAACAAAGACATCCTCAATTATTTCCTTAGGACTAGTTATGCTTCGATTGGATAACTATATTGCAAAACTCGTTATGTGTAAGGGACCCAGAACAAGGTTGTAGAAGATACATTTGTGAATGAAATTTATCAAGGATCCTAGGACTATGACTGTATCATCGTATTTGAAACTCACTATTTCTCATGGAATGGTAAATGTCCTTGTATCTTTTCACATCATGGGTATGGACTTATAGGTTGACGCATTCTCAATGGTCCTATATAAGTACCCACCTTAAACATTATATAATCTAGATATTTCAACTATATTTCATTTCTTTTCATCCCCAAATATATTTCAGTTTAGAAATTTAGATTGTTAGGTAGTAACTCATACATATCAACCCAAAATCAAACAAATTGGGTACCATTAAAATAGTATTCATTACTTCCAAAATATATAATTTTTAACAAAATGATTTCTTTGAAATATATTCATAACATATAACTTGAATTACTTATTTCTCTTACACGTCATTATAACCTATGAAAAACATTTAAAAATACAGTATGAGCATAAAAAAGAACAGTAAGAGATATAAAAATAAGTCAAGAAACCATTAGTCCATGAATAATTATAATCATATGAAATCATTTTTACAAAGACATACTTCTCACCCATATATAATTACTTTGTGAAACATGATATTTACATAAAACAATAGAGAAAATATATAAGACCCGTAAAGTATCTTATAGAATTACATAATTATATTGTAACCCTTGCAGCTACCTTATGATTTGTAACCCTCACGTCTACCATAAAATATAACTCTCATGTCTAAGAGGCACGGTTAGGTGACCAAGTGAGTGTTAGGATATAATTAGGCTATGGTGGGATTGTGGGGACTAAAGTCAGTGTAAGAGTGGTTATAGGAAGGTGATAAACCTTGAGGTCGTGAATGAGGACCAGATCTGGGTACATGCTGGTGAGGCATGATTTCGATTAGGATAAGCATCTATCTTTCTCTATGAAACCAAGGTAGTAAGTGTGGTTATAAGAGAGACCATTGGTTTGATTAATGTGGATAACTATTTTGTTTTGGTTGTTAAATGTTTAGGGAATACCAAAAGAGATTAGGGAGTGTGGTAGAAGTGGTTCCACATGAAACTCTGGTTCATGGATGTTTCGAAGACGGTCTTGGAGTGCTGGTGAGTCTTAGTTGGAAATCATGCCTAAGTGGTGGTGGTTAGGTGTTGATGAGATGTGTGAAGCAGGGAATCCTGAGATCCTTGGAAGGTCATGGTTTCTCAGAGTGGAATGTGGCCTTGGTAAATGATAAGTTTGGTTGTGGAATTCTTAAACAACTTCTTAACGTACCTCAGCTAGTGATGATCATTCCCAACATCTTGACAACATCCCGGGTATGTTGAGAAGCTCTGGATTTACACTTGTCACCTTGAAGCTCTTTTGGTTAGATGTGGGACATAATGTATTTATGCTTATGAGGGTGGTATATGAGTATATGGATTATGGGATGTACACCATCAATGGTATTTAGGTGAGGTCCTTAGGGTGGACCAGGTGTTGAGAAATGTCGTGGGTGTCTTTCATGGAATCTAGGGTAGGGATCTAGGTAAATTTTGTTTTCTTGTTCTCAAAAAAGATATAAAACCATGTATAAGTCTTTGGTATTATCTTATGATCAAGTGTAAGTCGTGGTGGTTAGAATCCCTCATAGAGAGTAATGGTAATGACACTCCTAAGGTGGGGACTGATAAGTTAGTCGGAGATGTAGATAAGAGAACGATCAGTTGATGTAGTGACACTGCGATTCCAATGAGGAACCTGTGAGGTACATGTTGGGTCTCTTAGAGAGTATAAGTGGGATTTGATTATGGTTTTTTATTGATACAATCATTAGATTTTGGATCAGGGTGGTTCTGAATGAAATTTGAGATACCCATTTATAGTCGTCAAAGGGCATGGTGAGACGTAACAACCATTTATGATAAGGGAGGTTGGGTTCTATAACTCCAATAAAGATTGGATTTCCACTTGGGTAAGTGTATTTGGGTGTTATTGGAATGTATTTAAGTTTCAAGGAACCTCTCCCATGTGATGTACTGTCATTCCAATGGTTAAGCTAAGCATTCCAGGATGAATCAACCATGGATATCATGACTCGGCTTGGAGAAAAGAATAAATGTGCAGAGTAGTAAATCACCTTTGGTGGATGTTTTGGGATGAGAAGTATGCTTCAGATTTTAGAGTAGTTTTGAGTGTCAATCAATCCTTCTTTAGTTAGTGTATGAATGGTAGGGTTCCTATGTTGGGAATGTTGATTGGGGTGGTGGAGCCCAATGATGGTTTGGAGGGCAGCGATGTCGTGATGATGGAATTCTACCAAAAGTTACGGAATGACATTAGTTAGTGTATTTTAGGTAGTCATAATTGAGTGGGGTCAAGTTTATCTTAGTATTAAAATGGATAGATTCAGAATTTCCTCTCGAGCAGTTTCAATGTCAAGGCTGGATTTCAGGGTAGGGAGAAGTCCATATAGACGTCCGGGCAGAGTGTGTTTGGAACACATCTTGTATGGTGGGAAAGACAAGTTGACATTCTAGTAATATTTTATCAATACTAGGGATGAAAAATAATGTAAAATTGTGGGGATAACCATAAAGAACAAGTTTCTGGTTTATTATGTGACTGGATTTTCAGGTTGGAGGGACATGAGTGATCATTATTCAGGTGAAATGGCTCTAATAGCGAGTGTTGGAACGGGTTTAATTAGTTGAGTACCCCAAGAGTTTTTGTTATCTCTCGGATGTACAGTTATGGAATGGGATCATTGGTACATGAGTGGTAGATCGACATAAGTCATGAAATCTTGTTGGAAATACTGTTTGTTTTCCTTTAAGTGATATCAGGTTTTAGTCAACATTAGAGTTTTGAAAACATAGTAAAATGAGGCCATGTGATTCGGTTCTTGAGTTGCGAAGAAGATCAGACTAATGGGGTGTCGATTGATTCCTCCATGATGATATGATGTTGTGTGTGAAGTTTCTGTGTGCTGTGAATTTGGCACCATTTCCTAATTTTCCCCTATAAAGTTCTAGTGGTAGATGTATGGTTGATGTTGATGTTTCGTTTAGGAGTATTCAATTTGTTTTGTCGATTTTCAAGAAAAACTCTTGTGGTGAAATACCATGGATTTGGATAAAATTATGTGGTAGAATTGTATTTTCAAAAAAGAAACCTAGGAAATGGTAATGGATAGGAGGTCCTAGGGACCTGATTTCATTATTATGGAAGATTAATGATGCTCAGGAATGTGGCTCGATGATAAGCTATTATAAGTTGGGGGTGTTGTAAGATTCTGATCTTCATGAAGGTATTACCTTGCATAAATTTTGAATTTAATATCTTTTTTTTGTTTAATGTGATGTTTACCAAAATTAAGGGGAGAATTAGGGGTATTTTGGGTGTTTGGGACATGAAAAGGAGGAAAAATGGGACAACCTGTGCAAGGTGCACATTCAGTACACTGTTAAGTAAACCGTGCATCCTTCCCAGGAAAATTGTACAACTATGGAAAGTGGAATTATGAATGGTTAGAAAATGGTATCCAACCCCTGTGGAGCTTCCCATGTAATAATGTGACCTTTTTTCATTAGATAATAGCATGCAGACGGTTCGGAAACCCATGCGAACAAACCATACACCCCAATAAAAGTTGAAATTTTATAATTTTACCATTACATAATATTTATATCCCCACCTGATTTCTACCTCACTTTTCCCCCTCTCAACCATAAGGACAAACTATATCGACCTAAGATTCCCAAGGCTGGTTCTCCTTCAATTTTTTGAAATTTAGAGCACTTTTGGTTTTGGATCGAAGCCTCGGGTAAGGCTAACGCTCCTCTCTCTTTTCCTTTCGAGATTAGGATTTGTAATTTATCCATATTATTTTGAAGCCATAAAACCTATTTTTTCTGGTGGAATCTAGGTTAGGAATTAACAGGGTGTTTGGATCTAGATTTAAGGCTATGATTAGAAGTGTGTTCGTCATCGGATTCGAGGTAGGTGGTCTACAAGTCATATCCAATAGTTTTGTTATATATTTGTGCATGTGTGTTGAGATATTGCTTTTCTATTGTTGTGAATTTTTCACCTTGAGTTAGATTTGGAAAAATTGTTTGATAGAAAATTATTTTGACACTTCACGATCCTCATGGGATGCATTGAGGCTGATTGGAATGATTTAAGTCCACCCATGACGTGCACCAAAATTCTTGAACCTAGAAGTTGTTATAGTTCACTATAGATTTGATGTGTGATAACATAGATCCCATGAATAACATGATAGTATGGTTTGTTGAGTTGAAATTGAATAATGATAGTTGTTTCTTGGGTTAGTAATTTTATAAAGGGTGGTTGGGTTGAATACCAATGCGTCATATGGACTATGAAATGGAAAAAGGGTAATGGGTTGATGGTTTAATCTTATGCATGATAAATGAGTTAAATGAGTTAATTGAGATGGGATTTAATGGATTATGATTTATTTTCAAATTCCAAAAAGTATTAATGTATATGAAGTGATGAACATGTTAAATTTAAAATGGATTTTCAATTGATGAACATGTAAACGGGTTTGCATAAGGGAATTGATAAATATGTTGAATGGATTAATAGATGAGAATTTGGGGTATTCCTAATGGTTTAAATGAAATAACATTGTTCTGATATGTGATATAGAAATTTTATTTTTGAAATGATAAATGGGTTATATGGGATAATGTATGGAAATGGGTGAATATTGGCTAATGTATGGGAATTTTTTGATATACTTAATGGGTTAAGGAATGAGGATGATAATTGTGCTAAACAGCTATGAAATGTAATTGGAAAATGTGTTAATGAGTTATGGAATAGTATTAATTCCCATGTTAATGGTTATGGAATGTGATTACTATTATTATTGGTTGTGTTTATTTGTGACATGGTATATGTGTGGTAATTGGATAAATGGTATTATGCGCCTAGCTTGGTATATTGGTGTGTTTTCATGAGGTTCTACACCCACAGGTCGAGTTGGATTGAGGCTTTAAGCTCCACCCCAAAATATAGGGGTTAGGGAAGGGGGTGGAGGATCTATTCCCCTAATGGTTATATTCCACCCCGACTGAGGTTTTGAGGTGAGGATAATGTGTTGATGTGTGTGTTTATCTCTAATGAGATAGGGACTTCAATTATCCCCTTATGCATAATGATGGGTTGCTTTAGACCCATGTTTAGATGATGTGTATGCCTAACCCATAGAACATTTGATGAAAATGGATTAAGTAAGGAATATGGAATAAATGATGGAAATGGTAAAAATGAATTAAAGGGTTAAAGTAAAGATTTTTGACTAATGGAATTTGAGTTTTCATTGTTTTGTTATCATTTAATTAGTAAATTCATGTACTATCTTTTTAGACTAGATATTTTATAGACACTATTGGTGGTGGCCTACTGAGTTGTATGCACACCCTACTCCGGCCATCGTTGGGTACCTGAGTAGATCTCATGATTGGAGGTTAGGACAAGGAAAAGGGCCCCATTATAGGGAGTAGAGTTGGGCTTGGTACATGCACAGATGAGGATCTAGACTTTTTTTCAGGACCATTTTGTGTAATTCTACTATTTTTCAGAATTATGGGTTTCATTCACATTTAACACTGTTAGCATGGCATGACATGGTTATTTTTGGTTTTTGTTTGTACCCATTCTTGGGATATGTTTGTTTAAGAATGTTTAATGGTTATTACATATTGTTTAGGCTGTTAAAATTGTTATCAGATGTGGCTTACTATAGTAAAGAGGGTATAGTCTCCCCACGTGTCTAATTAGACCCTCGATGCAAGTCAGAAACCTTTGGAATATGGGGAGGTCATCTTGAGGTCATGTGATAACATGAATTAGTGTAGCGAGCAAATGTTTTTAAATGGAAATTACCTTCTTATATTTGTGTCATAAAATCACATGAAAGCACAACATAATGAACTACTAAGTGATAAGTGACCTTTAAACATAAGTTTGTCACTTCTATGTTTGGAATTTCAAAAATACGGCATACACGGTTGTGTTCAAGATGTTTTTTAGAGTCTAATAAAACAAAAAATAATTTTTGGTGAATAGTAACATACCCTAATGAATATTAACATACCCTTATGAATAGTGATATACCCTAATGAATAGTAACCTCGCGTATGGTGGTATAAAAAAAATATTCAAGTTGGAAGTACGATATACCTATATTTTAGAATGAGTTAATGGATGTTTTAAAACTGGTTTTGATAATAAATTATTATTTTAATTAAATATTAAAATAATCATATTTAGAAAATTATTTTTGAAAAATGGACTTCATTTTTGGATTATACATGTCGAAAAATGGTTGGGGTAAATTTTTGGGATTTTTCTGAAATACTTGAATTTTTTATGAATAGTAGAATCTGATAATTCACAAAAAATGCTAATTAATGGATTAATTGAGTCATCGATAATGTTATGCTGATGTAATCCCACATGGTTAGAATTCACATGACCCATTTACTATTCATGGTCATGGAATACTTACTATCATGAAATCTCTCCTCTCCTCCACTATAAAAACCCCTCATCACTCCCTCTTCTCTCCACTCCTCTCAAGACCTGATCCTTGCCATTATTCTACCCAAATCTCTCCCCAAGGTCCTCCCCCACGTTCAAAATCTCTCAGACTACTCAAAATACCAAAACCTTTCTCCTTAAGAGGTTCTCAAAGGAAGAAGTCTCAAGAGGTAAATTCCTCTTCCCAATTTCTTCTTTTCTTTTAAGTTATTTTCTTTTTATATCCTTCCTCACCTCCCTTCACCATAATAGTATGATAAATCCAGTAACATACATTTACTGGAATTTCTTCATGCTAGTGATATATTTCATTATCTTCTCTCCTTTCCCCACCCTTTTATTTGAAACAAATGAAAGCACCGTTTGAGATGTGCTAATTTAGCAAATTCAAGGACAACAGTTTATCAATTTCTATTACTATCTTTAATTCTGGTAATGAAACCATTTGTGTTATGGTTGAACCAGATTATTATATATTTAATATATCCTATTTTTGGTTCTATAAAATTTTGGTACAAATGGAATTAAGTTATAATGAAAAACACATTCTTTGTAATCAAACCCACCGAATAACAAAAATAGTAATCACTAAGGTTATATATGTAATAATTCAACATCACTCTAAGTAACCTAATTAAACTTTAAACCATTTAATCTACTAGATATGAACTAAATAATGTATCTTCAATTCTGGACAACCACTTTCATCTTTCTTATAATCCAAACTTGAATATAAGTGAACCGATCTTTTAAAGCCAAGTAAACAAACGAGCCCGAACAATGAAATTGAACCTTATAACTAATAAAAAAGGATTTTAATGAACTAAAAAGGGTTATAATAAATAAATTACATATAGAAGAGGTTCTGGACTTATGAATTAATAATACTAATTGGTTTATTTAGTTCATTAATAACAAGTGGAGAACACCACCGGATTTGAGGTAAGGGATCCTCTCCTTTTCTCTCTTAATCAAGATTTTCCTCTATACTATACCTTTTTATGTGTACTAGAAAATGATGGGGTATGTTTAAGAACCTCCCTGATACATCCTTATAGATTTATAAGTGATGCGAATTCCTATTTCTCCTCATAAATCCCTCTTATCCACACCTGACATCATGCCGATAAAATCGTAACGAATTCTACGCGAACCTTCTTTGTTCTTTCGGGTTGCCTTATCCTTCTTTCAGAATGGTGTTATCTTATATAACTATGTGAGTCTTATGAATTCTGTTTATTTTTACAAGATTCTTATATCAAGACCCTTTCATCACATTATTTCAGGGATATACATGATTTTTAAAGATTCCCTCCTTAGAACTTTCTGATAAGCCATCCTGTTTTAAGGGGACTTCCCAAATTTTTTCCCAAATTTCAAGTGAAATATATACAATGTTTTAAAATACCATTGTATTTATAAAATCAGTATTTTTATTATGAAAACCTTCTTGGTTCAATTATGTTTTTATATAAAATAATGTCCTCTTTTATATTTGAAAATCTCTAGAGTGTTTTCCTTAAAACTACACAAAAATGTTTTAATGCTAATGTTTCTATAATAATTTTTTTTATATGTGGTCACTTATATTTGACACCACTTACCATTTTATATGCCTATTTTACCCTATGAATGTCCATGTATGTTCTAATCCCTTCCTTTCATGGACACTTTCGTGATATGCCCATTGGATATGTTTTATATCATGATTGTGGTAGCCAATTCTTTCCATGGGAAACCTTATGTTTATGTATGGTTGATTATGTATGATTATTTATGTGGAAAGATTATTTATGTGGCAAGAATATTCATTAATATGTTGAGATGGGTGCGCCCAGATAGCGCTCCAATGCATTGGGTAAGGATAAGTCTCATGAGATGTGATGTGATACGAGATTGGCGGTTAGCGTTGACCCGTACTGACATGGGAAACTGGATTGGAGGTTAGCCTTGACCCATACTAAAGATATGATTTATGATCCTGCCACATTTATATGATTCCATTTTTATATGATCCCATGCTTATATTAAATGATTTTATAAGTTTCATGCCTTGGATATCATTATGTCATGCCTCCTAACTCATGTTCTTGAGATGTATTCTTATGTTCATTCCTTTACTAGGATATTTAGCTCATCCCCTTTGTTCATGTGTTCCCCAGGGTACCCTATGAAGATGTAAGAGCTCAAAGGATGTTATATTCTCTTTATGGAGATTAAATAAAGAAGTTTTTTTTAGTCCCATGTTTTATGTTATATATACCTTGTCTTCCAAGACGCTAGACTTAATGATCCTAGACTTCTACTATGATGATTAATTATGCTTAAAATAATGAAATGTTATATGTAAATGGCTCGGGTCGCTATAATTAGGGCACCGGTTTAGTGGATCCTAGGTCAGGTACATTACAGTGATATACTGATAAATAATATTATTTAGACACGACTATTATCACCTAGATGTTGGAATGGTGGGAACGAATGAGATTAAATAAATTATAAAAACATATTATACACATGTTTATAAAATTAATTAATTAGTTACCAATTAAGTATTAATAAAAAGGAAAACTAGTTTAAAATAAATGATTAGTTTTAATAAAAAAACAATTCTTATGCCCACAATAGAATTTTATCTTAATAAAATATACAAATTACTAGTAGTGAAAAATATTAATGAAATTTATATGTCATATATTCCATAAAATTTATTTAAATTCATCCAAAATAATTGATTGTCTTAAGATAACAATACATCCAATTTTAAGTATAAAAATTGTATACTTTTCTAAAAGGCACTTTTCTTCCCTTTTAAGAGAACACCTGATTTAAAAATAAATTTTGAAACTTTTATAAATTTTATAAATTTTTTTAAAAAAAATAACCTTGATTTTTGAAATATTAATATCAATATTATAATGGGGTTAATTTTTGGTACTTTTATGATAAGTTTTACTTTTTGATGAATAGTGAAAATGTAGCATTTTATTGGAAAACTTCCTTTTCATCAAAATAATTTATATAGATAAATTATATTTTAAATTGGTTTTAAAGTATAATTAGTTCAATTATACAACAATAAAACCAATTTCTATAATTGGAATAAATTTCACCTCAAAATTGGACATAAAAATATTTCAAACGTTTGAACGTTTTCACTTTAAAACCATGCTTCCCCGCTACGTTTACCGGATTAATTTTAAATATAATTTTGAAAATTATGTGAATTTATTTTTGTAAAATGGATTCCATATTTGGAACCATAAGGTAAGAAAATTTATTATATTCATTTTCATTTTTAGGAATAAAAAATTTACAACGGTAAAAATATATATTTAAAGCACTATAGGAAAAATAATGAAACTTGTTAAAGTTAAAAGGTTAAGGATTAAAATACCTAAAAGGTACAGAATTTAATGGTTTATTGAGGAATTTATAGACCCCAAACAGACTTAAAAATTAATTATCATCCAAATTCATGGAAATTAATGACACCTCGTTGTGGCTGGATTTAAACATAAAATAATCGTTATTTAATCACTTGAAACCATCCCACCACAAGTATAAATACCACCCATCGCCAACTCATTTTTCCTCACAAGTCTTGAAGCTCCTAAAATTTCTGTCAAAACACGTACTCTTGTCTTACCACATTTCCAAGTTCTACTATTATCAAAAAAATACCAATTCAAAGGTCTTTAATGGGTCCATCAAGTAGGTGATATTCAATTGGTAATTTTCTCAAACCACCTCTCTAATTTTATGTTTTTATTCTACCTTATCCTCACCTACATCACCCATAAAGACATAATAATTCTAGAATCATATAAATACTATAATTTTATGTTTCTAATGGAATATATTATATCCAACCCTTTTATTTACTCCTCTTATTCAAAAAATTGAAACCATTGTCTAAGTTATGACGATTAACCGTCTCTGTGAATAATGATATTGTTTGTTATCCATTACCGCCTTCATGGATGTTCATAAAACCATTATTATGGTTTAATAAGATTTAAATATTTATATAATAACCTATTTAATGTTATAAAACTAATATATAGAAAAAATATTATATAAAATAACTCGTTTGTAATTTTCAGAAAAACTGCAAAATTAAACTAAAAATTTATCATTAATATTTTATCAAATGAATCATCCTCATGTAGGAAATAAAAATGAAAATGGTACCATTTAAACTTTTTAAAGTGAATTAATACTATTTCATTTCAATTATAGAGTTTTATTACCATTTTATAAGAACATCCATAAATATACACAACTGAATCGATCATTAAATCATGAAACAAAGGCACCCAAAACAATGAAAATAATGAAATATTATTAATAAATAGGTGGTAATATGTTATAAAAGAACCATATAAGGTATTATAAATATTATTATAGTTATTTAATTAATTAATTATATTCTTTAAACCATTATACATTAGGTTAAAGTACACACCACTAAAGGCATCCGCAAGGTAAGGGTTTTTCATCTCACTTTCACTTTTGTGAGATATATGCCTTATTCAAAACTTATTTCTTATGTGTGGTGTATATATTCTAAAATTGGTTATATTATATCATGAATATATTTTTTTCATGGTATTTAGAGTTTTTTAAATGTAATTCTTTCATGGTGAATATGATTCTACTGATTAAAAAGTTGTAATAGATTTCTTAACTCAATTTTCATTTAGTGGGTTAAACTTCTACTTTCTTCATTATTTCATGCTAAGATTATGTGTGAAATGACTTTTTATTGTATTATTTTTTATTTAAACTTGTTTTATGTGGATTTACAGTTGATACACATAATTTATTCATTTAATTATTTCTTAAAACATATACCATTTTTTATATACGGAGTTTAAAGTTATTTGATTAATTTTGGAAATTTTGATAAATCTATATCTTTTTTTTGTATAGATATTTGTTGATAAAGAGCATTATTTATTAACTAAATATATTATTTGATATATGATTAATTCTTTGGACTAATATACATGGGTGGGTCCTGGTAATAGATAGACCCTCGATGCATCGGTAGTCTCATGGGATGAATTAGATAATCTAGCATTAAACAGGTTTTTACATGTAGATTAAACCATATGATGAAAGATCTTAATATTAATAATTCATGTGATGGATGCATGATTTCCAATAATTAAACATTTCCTACATTCATAATTCAATAATTTTTATCCAGCTGATTTTAACCGTGACAAAATATATGGATGAATTTCATTCTTACCTTATCGATTAAAGACTACTGAAAATTTTGTTATTTGTGATGGTTCATTTGCGATGGAATCCCATCACAAATGACCCATTGGAGGAAATCGTGTTGAAAATGTGGTTTTTTGCAATGGACCCTCGTAAAAAACCATATTTTCGACGGTAACTTCACCCATCACAAATAGCCCACTTTTGCTATTTAAAGAATACTTATTTATGACAGACTCATCACAAATAAGTATTTTCCACGGTCCTGTAATAAAAAAATTTAAAAATACTAATAAATTAAAATAAAATAATATTACTAATAAAAAACTAATATTAACAAAATAATATTAATAAAATAGTATTAAATAATAATAATAATAAAATAATTATAATAACAAAATAATATTCAAAAAATATTAATAAAAATTAATTAGTAACGTTATAAATAATAATAATAATAATAATAATAATAATACAATAATAATATTAGTATTTATAATACGAATAATATAAATAATAATAATGATAATGATAATAATAATAAAATAATTTTTATGAAATAATATTAATAATATTAATACTCATAAGAATAATGATAACAGTAAAATAATAAAAAATTATAGAATACTAAAATCTCAATATTCACAAAAATATAAAAATAATGAAAAATAATAATAATAATAATAAAATAATAATAATCATAATAAATAAATAATAATAATAAATAAATAATAAAACATAAATAAAATAATAAAAAATTAAATAAAGTAATAAAGTAATAAAATAATAAAAAACACAATATACGCAACAATATAAAAAACAATATATAGAAATATAAATATATAATATTACAAAACAAAATGACATTCAAATATTTTATTATAAAATGTAAATATATTATTGGGGGGCCTTCTAGAGGAGATGACATCACTGGGGGTCTTTTGAATGAGATGAGATCATTAGGGGGTCTTCTGGAGGAGTAGGAGGAGATGGAAGAGATGGTGAAGGGAACTTCATCCCTAAACCATGAGTCAGACAACGTGTGTACTCCATCGTCTACTCATGCTACTACTGCTATCATTGACACATCTCCTTTTTCTATTGTTGCGGCTTTCGACGGAGCTCTTCCTGCTCCGTACACGTACTCTCTATAAGATCACTTGGAAATCATAGTTGCTCTTGATAATGTGCAACAGATGATGATAACTCTCCCTGATCTCCTCTTGATCTAGACGCTAACATCACAGCGGTCTCATAATAACTCTCAGGAATCAATCAAGAGTTGATACCAACAACTCAACCTTTTTTGAAGCCATGATGAGTCACCTACATCCATGTTTCCTCTTGAAATAGATGGTAACTTTTTTAACCCTCAGTCTCGACCTGATTCTCAATCTGTGTTTCAGAAATTGTGGCCTCATATGACTCCTTCAATTGAAATTTAATTTTAAAATAGTTAAACTATTATTTTCAGTTAATTTTAAAACTCAAAAAATAAATTACAGTGACTGTAATCTGACGTTGGTGATTACCTTTAATCTCTCTAGTGACTGAATCATTGTACATCCTCCTTTAAACATCAAAATTTGCAACATCAGGTTGTTCGACTGCCTATATGAATATAAAATAAATATTTAACATTTAATGTTATATAAATTATTAAAAAAATACTTCACAAATGTTCCATATCCATACTAAATGTACGACTACCGGCTCGATGTGTTACCTCCTGTCTCCCCCAGTTTTTTTGACTTACTGAGGATCTCCTCTAAAAATTATCAATCATCCAGTGTGAACATAATCCATACAAAACCTGAGATGAAATGTGCTTAGGTCGGTGGGTGCGATAAGACTCATCAAACTCTTTCACTCCTACTTTTTGAAGGGTTTTCCTTCTCAAATTGTGAATCAATTGTTGTCAATGATCACATATAAACACCTCTCCTGCCTTCTAGATAGCTCTACATATGCTCTCATCAATGGGATTCCATAAACCCTACAAATAAGTTTTAATATCAGTTTATAAATTAAATAACATTCAAAATAAATTTTATTTATTTACATAACATCCAATTATCAGACATACGGTGCTAAATATAAAAAGAAATCTGATCTCATATGACCCGTGCTTCAAAAAAATAATTGCGCAATATAGCGCTCCCTTATCCAATAGCTATATGTGAAAAGATGTGACAAAAAAATCAAAAAACTATTATATAAATTAATTAATTAAAACTAACTAAAATACATAGGTAAACATACCTCTGCATGCATGGATAGAAGCCAAGATGTGGATGTTGCTCTAGAATAGGGTCAGGAATCATCATTCAGGCAAGACCACACCCCATCCATATCCTCCCTGAACCTCTAGTAGTCTGAGGGCCAGATGATCCAACATCCTACCCTTCCAAAGACAAATCATCCTCCTGCAACTGATGAAACATATCCTCATCTATCTCAAACATGAAATGACTATTTTTACCAAAGATTTAAAAATAACTATTATATATAGATATATATTATATATGATTATAACTATCATTTAACTGTCTTAATATTCATCTCCATCCTTATCTTCATATTGGACGATTTCAATGTCTTCTTATTCCACCTCAGCATCATCAATTTCCGTATGAGTTTCATTTTTATCATCTCTTATCATTTCAAATTCATTTGTAACATTATTAACATCATTGTCACCATTGAGCCTTAACCATGGGGTGTCATCATCAATATTCTTGTCTCTTTGTGAAAAAAAATGGATTCGGAGAAATCTATTAAAAAAATCAATTTCGTGTAGTTTAGTGGAACCACAATCACTTTGAGTAAACTAATTTTTCCAGGATTTCATTTTTATTATGCTCCACCAATCACCCAACACTCCTGAAGTGTCACAGTAATTCGCATAATAAATTTGATGTTCCTAATGAGACAATAAAAATAGTTCATTTACTACAAGAAGACTTTTATAGTTAATATCAATGACTTCATGGCTCGAAGAAACATGCAATCCTCTCTCAGTATCCAACCACTAACATTTAAACATCATTATGTAATTTTGTTCCAGATAACAGAGTTCAATAATTTCTTCCAACATGTCGTGAAAGTCAACTTTAATTTCTCTAAGATGATATCTTCTTAAGAAAACACCAGTATTTATTGTTTTTTATTCCCTATATTCACATGTATGAAATCTAAAACCATTAACCACAAATACATTATAAGATTTAACCATTTTGGATGGTGGGTTACCAAATACACACAATCGATTATCAATTTTATCAGCATGTTGAGATAAAATAAAATTTGTAAAAAATTGTCGATATAACATGTAATAAGTTGATTTTATATGTTAAACCATAAATATTCAATGTTACCAGTTTTGGAAACCAAGATGAAAAAATTATTTTTCCATAGTTCTTCAAGAGCAGCTATTGTAATGTGCGGAAGTTGTTTCTTGATATGATTATCATATAACTTACAAATAAAAAATTATTAATTTACTATCAAAAAGATTATAGATTTATGATAGGAGCACCCACATCACAAATTGTGTAATTTATTAATATGATTATTATATAACCTATTTATCACTATTTAATAGTATTTATTACTAATTATTGCTAATTATTACTAATAATTACTATTTATTACTATTTATTAATATTTATGACTGTTTATTACTATTTATTAATAATTATTACTAATTATTACTAATTACTACTAATTATTACTACTTATTACTAATTATTACTGATTATTACTAATTATTACTAATTATTGCTAATTATTACTAATTATTTCTATTGATTACTAATTATTGCTATTTCCTACTATTTATTTTTATTTTTTTCTATTTAATGCTATTTCTTTCTAATTATTTCTATTTAATTCTAATTATTTCTATTTATTGCTAATTATCCCTAATTATTACTAATTATTAATATTTATTATTAATTACTACTCATTATTACTCATTATTACTCATTACTTCTTATTATTACTAAATATTACTAAATATTAATATTTATTACTAATTATTACTATTTATTACTAATTGTTACTTTTTATAACTAATTAATACTATTTATTACTAATTATTACTAAGTACTACTATTTATCACTAATTATTACTAATTATTAATAATTATTCCTATTTATTAGTAATTACTCGTAATTATTTCTAATTATTTGTATTTATTACTAATTATTCGTATCTATTACTAATTATTACTGATTATAACTAATTATTAGAAATTATTACTAATTATTTTTAATTGTTACTATTTATTACTATTTATTACTAATTATTACTAATTATTACTAATTATTATTATTTATTACTTTTTATTACTATTTATTGGTATTTATTACTAATTATTATTATTTATTACTAATTATTACTAATTATTACTAATTATAACTATTTTTATTTTTTATTACAAATTATAACTATTTATTACTTATTATTACTATTCATTACTAATTATTACTAATGATTATTAATAATTCGTATTTATTACAAATTATTGGTAATTATTCATATGTATTAATAATTATTCTTATTTATTATTAATTATTACTATTTATTACTATTTATTACTATTTATTACTATTTATTTCTATTTATTACTATTTATTACTATTTATTTCTATTTATTTCTATTTCTGACTAATTATTACAATTTATTACTAACTAGTACTGATTATTACTAATTATTACTAATTATTACTAATTATTAATAATTTTTATTAATTATTACTAATTATTACTTAATATTACTTATTATTACTAATTATTACTAATTATTGTTAATCATTTTAATTTATTATTATTTATAACTATTTATTACTATTTATTACAAATTATTACTATTCTTTACTATTTATTACTATTTATTTTTATTTATTACTATTTAATACTATTTATTACTATTTATTCCTAATTATTCCTAATTATTTCTATTTATTCATATTTATTCCTAATTATTAATAATTATTACTAATTATTACAAATTATTACTATTTGTTACTATTTATTTTTAATTATTACAAATTATTTCTATTTATTCCTAATTATTACTGATTAATACAAATTATTCCTAATTATTACTAATTTTTACTAATTTTTACTACTTTTTTCTAATTATTCATATTTATTCCTAATTATTTATATTTATTTGTATTTGTTTGTATTTCTTCCTAATTATTCTTTATTATTACTATTATTACTATTTGTGGCCATTTATTATTATTTATTACTAATTATTACTATATATTCTTAATTTTTACTAATTATTTTTAATTATTACTAATTATTACTAATTATTACTAATTATTACTAAATATTACTAAATATTACTAAATATTAGTTATTATTACTATTTATTAGAATTTATTACAATTTATTACTAAATATGACAAATTATCACTAATTATTACTAATTATTGTCAATTAGTACTATTTATTACTATTTATTATTATTTATAACTAATTATTCCAAATTATTACAATGTATTCCTAATTATTACTATTTATTCCTATTTAAGCCTAATTATTACTAATTATTACTAGTTATTATTATTTATTACTATTTATTACTATTTAATACTGTTAATTACTATTTATTACTATTTATTACCAATTATTCTCAATTATTCCTAATTATTCCTAATTATTACTAATTACCGCTAATTATTACAAATTATTACTAATTTCTTATAGTTTCCACTGATTATTACTAATTATTTCTAATTATGACTAATTATTACTAAATATTACTAAGTATCTCTAATTATTACTAATTATCACTAATTATAACTAATTATGACTAATTATTAATAATTTTTCTAATTAATACTAATGACTGCTAATTAATAATAATTAATATAATAACTTTTAATTAATACTGATTAATACAAATCACGCGTAATTATTTGTAAGAATAAATAATGCAAAATAAAATTATATAATTCTAATTTAATTTAATTACAGCTAATTAACAATAATTATAACTAATATAAAATAAAATGAATTAACTAAAAAATAAAAGATAAAGATAAATACCTTAAAACCGAATCTTTCGGAGGATGTAAGACTTGAATATTGATCCGATGTAGAATATTAATCTTTGAAAAAATTTGAGAGAGAAAATTTAAGTAGAGAGGAGGAGATGGGTAGAGAAAGTAGTGGAATGAGAAAAATCTGATGAGAGTACATATATGTTAGAGTTTTTGCCAAGGGAGTATTTGTGACGGGAGGCCCATCACCAATAGTATTTTTTGGGACGAATTGAGCTGCAAATTCCAACCCCGCTATTATTTAGGGGCGACGGTTAAAAGGGTATTTGCGACGGGTCCCGTCACAAATACCCACCAGTCGACATACTATTTGCGATTGGAGATAAACCCCGTCTCAAATACTAAAAAATGTCTTCGGGCATTTGTGACGGGTATAAAAACACGTCACAAATATCCTTCCCACGGTTTAGAGCACGACCCACGTCAAACCTTTTGCGATGGGAACCCAATGCAGCTCGCAAATAACTGCTTATTTACGAAGGGGATTGGGTCCCATCACAAATATTCTCTCCGATGTCCTATTAGTGATGGGACCCCTCCCCATCGTAAATAGCCCTTTTTCACGTAGTGAAATGGTGTGTTTGCTCAGTTATTTACCTTGAAATATTTATTTTTCCTCATAAAATTATTAAAATGAAATGTGTAATCCACTGATTATCTTTCCAGGATAATTATGCTCATTGATTAAATTTAGCTTCCACTATACTTAACCCGTACTGAGCATTTGAGCTCACCCCTTATCATGTTTCCTTTCCCCTGGTTATGAAAAAGATATCTTTGAATGAGTTTTTAAGGATGCAGTTTATTTGATTTTTTTACGTATTTTTTTTATATTATATTCCCAATGTAAAGTGGGATTCATGTATATATCTAGTTTACCAAGAATACTAAACTATTGGGTCCTTTGAGATGTGATTTCTTATATCTTTTGTCAATGTTACAAAGGAATCGGCTCTGAGCTAATAGAGTATGGGTCGTTACAATTGGTATCTAAGCAAGTTTAGTAGAAACCTCATGAACTAAATTTATGAAATAATATATTCGGGAACATAATCCTAATATAGACTTTTTGGATAAGCCTAGAAGAACATCGCAAGGAAACCATGTTTATGATTATGAGAATACCTAGGCATAAAGTTTTCAATTTATGTTAAGTATTTCACTAGTTTTGGGATTATATAGTATGTTTCAAAATTATATGATCTAGTATAGTAAACTTTTTCATTTAGAAATGGTTCCTAGCAGAAATAATTTGAACCTCACAAATGCACATGATCTGAAGAGTACGAACGATAACATCTTTTATAAACATAAGCCAATATTTCAATTAGCAGTAGTCTCTGAAACATTCTCATCATATGAAAATATAGTATCATGTTCTAGAAAGAGATAGAATGAATTATTCAAGTCTTTTGCCTTTAAACGGAAGCTAGAGAAGAAGAGAATATCGGGGAAAAATATTTATAACGGGGTGATGGGAAAGAAGTATTTTCCCACATGTGATAGTTGTGGGAAGAACCACCCTGGTAATTACTTAAAGGAATTGAGAGTTTTCTAAAAGTGTTGTGAGAATGGCCACCGTAATTTTTATTTCAAGGGAAATAAAAAAGTTTCCAATGTAGAATTCTTTAACTATAGAGATATGGGGAACTATGTAACTAAATTCCCCAAGTGTCAAAGGAGTTCACCTCAAAAGAATCTAATGGACCATGGTCAATCTTATGCCACATAAAAAGATGAATCATTTAAGTGATTGTGTTTGGATTCAATAACTATGTTCTTTGAGTATTTTATCAATGGTGTCTTAGTTATCTAAATTATGAAATGTATAAGGATTGTACTACAGAATAATTTCTTAAAGGATTTGAAAGAGTGTGTTGAATGGTACCAAGAAAAGTGATTTTGTTAAAATTTCACCTTTTCTTAAACATGTGATTTGGGGAATACAAATTTAATATGTGCTTCATGTTGAGATAATAATGATAAATAGATGTTTATGGGATAGTATTGGTGACCATTAAAGTGGTTTATGATTTGTAGGTATATGTTATCTTTGCTGGGATTACTACATGATTGGATTCAAGGAATGTATAGAACAACCTGAGATATTATTTTTTGAAGGATTCTTATTTTCATTAAGGTTTTAAGGTGATAAAGGTATTCATGTATTTGGAATATCACAGAACTAGAAACATTATGTTGTGGGGATAATCTAATGTTAAATAGATTTTTAAAATTTAGTGACCTTCTTCAAACAATTTTTTACTTTTATTCTGGACAGAAATATTTTGAATGGTCCTTAAGATTAATTACTCATGTAATGTATTAACTTAAATTTAGGATATTATTTTTTGTGGTTAAATTATGGTTTATCATATTGTTTGACATGTGCCAACCATTTTGGGTTTGGAAAATACTTAGAGACTAAAGGAATGACTTATGCATCTTATGTTTTGTTAAAACTACATCGGGCATAATAATTCATCTTTTATGGCCATTTCCTAGTATAAGAGATGAAGTGGAAATAGATTTAAGCATAAAAAAGGGATAATAATATCATTATGACATGGAAATAAATCAACTAAGTTAACTTTCACAAGTTATTTATCTATATTGTAAAGGAATTCCCCCACTCTATAAAAAGGATTTTAGAACATAAATGTTATCATTTTACTTTTCTTACTTAGAAATCAATGGTCATTTAACCCATAACATATTTATTGTTTTTTTAAGGTTAAATTTCTTATTTCCAAGTTTTCTATCACTCTCCATCAGAACATGATAGTTGTGTTTCTCTTCTATGTCCATGTTTTTACTTTCCACTAATTTTATACTATTCATAAGCCTAATTTTTTAGTGAACATCACATTTACCTTTACCTCTTATTAAGATGATGTTTTAATAACCCTATTTATGATGTGGGTTTTCGAAAAAGGTATTTTCATGTATCAACTATTGATTTTTGAAATGCAATTTCAAATTAAGAGGAAGAAAGTTATTGAATGATGGTAGAATATAACAACCCAATATTTTATGATATGACTCTTTTTAAATTTTATCCCTTAGATAGTTTATATTACACAAAACCCCAAGCTTAAATTGAATTATCCCCTAGTATTCAAATTTATTTTCAAATTTTCATGATTAATTTAGTAAAATATTTATGTTTAATTATTATTTTATTTTGGAAGTTTTACCGACCATCATGAATAAGATTAATTTTATTTAATATTACGGACATATATTTATGAATTAATGTGAAAACATATATAATATACATATTTATTTTATTTTAAGCCATTGTAAGTGAATTTAAATCTTCCATGAATCTATTTGCGGAAAACGAGAACTCATCATCCACGAAGCACTACTAGAAAACAACCTTATAGACCTAAGTTTTCCAAAAACTATGGCTATATACCACATATATATACATAGTTCTTTTAGTAAACCAAGGGTATATACTATTTTTAAATGGACATATCCATAGTTATATAAACCCATGGCTATATAGTATACATATATATATGGTTCTCTTAAAATGTGGATAGAGGTTTACCGCGTATGTGTGGGGAAAGCAATTCCCACTGGAGGGGCGGGAAAAACTATTTACACGATTTTCCTCCAACTGAAACATTTTTTTAATATATATATATATTAAAACCAATAATATTCTTTCGAGTAGCAGTTAAGTGTCGAGAGTCAAGTAGGGGGCGACAAGGTTTGAATCGGGCTGGTATAATTTTATTTTATAGGTATTTCCATGGTTTAATTGGGAATAGCAGGGATTTTTCACCCTCGAAATAGGACCTATAGCCACATATTTAAACCATTGCTATAGAACCATTACCAAGGTGGAAAACCAATATGACTATTTCTATGGTGGTAAAAACTATGGCTATAGATTTTGTTTCCATGGTGGACAGCCGTGGAAATACACCTTGAAAACATAGTTATATCTTTGACCAATAGCCATGCCAATATTAGCCACAAACTATTGTAATCCTTGATGTAAGATATAGAAATGGTTTGTATGTCTATAGCCATGGTTTTCAGCATGTATATAGGTGAAATTTCTAGTTTTGAAGGCGACGAACTGACATAATATAGAAAAAGATTTCATTTTTTAGAATATGAGAAGATTAGAAAGGGGTGGATGGTTTATATTAAATTAGAATTATAAAAAACTCATATATATATATATATATGATACTATAGTTATTATTCCACGTTTTATAAGAGTGTTAAGGAGATATTAAAATAAGAAATGAATTTAGAAGAGGTTAATTGAGAATATTACCTCTTAAATTTCACATCATTGAAATACTCTTTAAGGAATGTGGAATTAGTATTTTTGTGAGAAATCATTTTTAAGATGTGGGGGAGAACATTATGAAGAGAATTGGGAAGAAATTTTAAAATCTCTGAGGCTTATAAAGTTTTAAGAGAAGGGTTGGTGAGGGGTTGTTTTTATAAGGGGGGGGATGTGTTTGAATGTTATATTCATTATTTTGTTTTTTGGCTCAATACTATCAATAGTAATGATTTTTTGTGACTATATACAGTAATTTATGTGTGTGCATTCGAACTAGTGGGTTCCTACATCATTCAATACTCAAATATTCTTGTATTTAGCTTATAATGTAAAAAACCATATTTTGTCGTATTTCACTATTCACCAAAAAGTCAACTATTCTAGAAAAGTGATGAAAATTCACCCTATAAATTTTCCAACATGTAGACTCCAAAATTGAAATCCTTTTTATGAAAAAAAAGTCTAAATTTGAGATCCTTAATTTTTTTAATTAAACCCTCATTTATTTAAAACATACCAATTTTAATATTATGATTAATTTACTAACCCTTTGAAAAACTAATTAAGGTATCATAAAATGATATTATCATTATAATAATACTTAATTTTAATTAATTAATCTATTTTATTGAAACAATATTTCGTTTAAATTTTCATATTTATTATAAAAATGAAAATATAATATATATGTTTTACAAAAATATAAAAACTTATTTTATCATTTTTTAAACATTTATTTACTAGTATCTTGATATAAATATGAAATATTTTCATTTCATAATATTCCTAAATATTTTTATACATTTACATACGTGAGGTTGCTATTGTAATGGTCAGGTTACTATTCATCATGGTCAAATTACTATTCCAATTGTTAGATTACTATTGTAATGGTCTTATGTGATTCATACTTTCTATAAATACCTCATATTTCAATAATTTTTCATTCACTTCTATTTTCTCTCAAGGTAACATATATTTTCATTTTCAAGATGAATATTTTATTTCTAACATCTTTTCTCATTTTTGCAGTGTTAGTGAGTGAAATTATTCTATTAAATCGAGAAGACCCAAATTTTCATATTTTAGTTGTGTTATTTTTTATTTTTATCACATGGAAATATTTTTAATTGTTATATACATTTTTATCATATAAGTATAATTATAAATCAATTAAATAATATTTTTTGGTTTTATCTTATGGTGTATGATATTTATTCTACAATACTAAATATGAAACAATTATAAGGGAAATTCTATTGATAAAATTCTAGGTTCTTATAGTTTTAATGTATATGAAATGATATGTGTCTGTCACTCAAGTGTTGCATATTGATAGTTACATGACTCAGTATCTAGTGTTTATGTGATCTACTTTGATGAGAAATGTTCTAATGAAAAAAATGAATTAAAAAATGTTGTTAGTGAGTATGGATTTAAAGAAAAATTATGGAATTAAATAGGTTTTAAAATGTAGTTTCGATAAATTTTCAATGAAAAATTTATTGTATTTTGAAATTGAAAAAATATTTAAAGAACCTTATTTAAACACCCATATTTAAATGGTTCATGAGGGAAAATTATTTTAAAAAAGAAACATTATACAGATTTTAAATTGAAAATCATCTGGTTTGTAGTAAAATTTTCCTAAAAATGTGTCATTATTGAATGATGGTTTTTAACCAATTTTCATGAAAGGAATTCAAAATAATTTTACTAGTGTTCAAACCTAGGATGCATATAAATAATTTCTTTGAATAACTAAAAATTAATTTTTATTGAACTTGAGGAACCTAAGGAAACATAAACTGGTTGAGCCCTCAAGGGGGTCGGAAGTGATGTAGTCGTAGGGCATCCCCTTTGACTACATCCCTACACTCTAAAGGCAGTGATCCCATGTTTTCGTAAATAACAAGATCCTCGACTGGGTTACCCAAATGAGCAAGTGAGTCTACTAAAGAGTTATCCACCCTCCAAATATGGTGAACATTCTTTCCAAGGTTAGTCTCCACAATGAATCTATGAATCGAATATATCAGATCCCACATAACTTCATGACTCCCCTACATAGACCTCACCAGAAATTTAGAATCTGACTCGATCTCTACCACCTTAAGGTCACTCCTCCTACAAATCATTAAACCTGATTAGAGATCTTGTAACTCCACACCTAGGATGTTCCCAGACCATAGAAGGCATTGATCCCCATAATAACCAAACACTAAAAATCTCGAAGTAACCCTCCTCCTCTCATCAAACCCCCCATGCACGATCTATCCATGTTCAACTCCCATCCTAAAACATGTGGCGTCTACAAGATCCAATGAACGTCCTTCCTACTAAGAATGTGGGGTCTATTAATGAGGTTACATATTTCATACAAAGTCTTACTCCCCTTTAACAACGATCCAAGAATGAAGATCAAAGATTTAAACCACATTTGCAAGAATAAGTAAGACCTCCTAGAACCCAGCCGAACATGATTTTGCGCCTATAATATAGTCCAGTAGATTGAATCAAGGATGACATATTGCAGATGGCATTTGGTGGACCTTCCTTCCACCCCGTGAAACCAAGATTTGAAGTATCCATGCAGTAAAAGTTGCTCATTGTCGAGGTAGGGATGTGGGGAGAATAGAGACCAAATAAATTGCACCAATCTACTCTGGAAGAAAAGATGGAGAGTATTTTTTGTCTACAGATTCTCACAATAGAAGAATCAATATTCGAAGGGGATCCCCTTCCTTTGAAGTTTTTCATTTGTTGCAAGAGCTTTTATCATGATACACCAAAGAAGGAAATTTATTTTATTATGGATCTCCTTACAACAAACTTTTGATGACCACTTGTCTTGAGAACCCTCTGAATGAATAATTCTGTTATAGTCCCATGTGGAAAACCTTCTCGAAGATGATTCCATGAAGAATCATTTATCTAGATCCTCATTCATAATGACACCTTCATACACCTTAACCTACACAAAATTGAGAACATACTGCAAGAAACCAAGCCACCTGAAAGCCTCCTTAAATGAGATGTCTGGGTGAAGGCAACTAGGGAAACCCAGTTTCTATCCTGCCCAGTCAATATTCCCTAAAAGGACTTCTGCTTTTCCAATACTTCACCTAGATGAACCATAAAGGTCATACAGATAATGGAATATGCACTAATCCAACCATAAGAGATGAGCACCACGAACATTGGGAGCCTCCAATTGTTGTCCATACTACGCCCTAAAGAACGACACCCATAGTGAATTTATTATAATTATATATCATGTTAGATGACCTTCCATGCCTTGCATGGCTTCACTGTATTCATGGATCCCCACGCCACCTTAATCCATAGGTCTGGTTATACAATACCAGGAGGCCCAATGACTACGTCCCATTTTATGGGCATCCCACATGAACGAGGTCATAATATTTTCAATCCACTTGATGACCCCTCTGGGAGGGTTGAGCAGTGAGAGAATATGTGTCAAGATGGAAGTTAGTATGGTGTGGACCAACATCACCCTCCCACCAAATGATATGAACTTATTTTTTCAGCTAAGTATCCCTCCCAGCAGCTGATTGATGATATCCTCAAAGTGGGGGTTCTTGATTCAGCCATAAGAGATCAGGACACCCAGATAAAGCACTAGAATATGCCTCTATTGGCATCACAATATGTCTTGAATACCCCCAAAACATCTTTAAGGACACCTATTGGAAATTAAAACATATATCTTCATAGAGTTGGTCCCATGTCCACTCAAGAACCCATATATAAACAATATCTCCATGAGGTTCTGCAAATATCTTCACTTTACGTTAGTGAAAATTAAAATATCATCAACAGAAATTAACTGAGAGATAGTCTCCATTCCATTTTTGCTACGATATGAGGCCAACCTGCCATTCTACAAGCATCTACACATGTTCCGGGAAATTGTACCCTGAGCCAAAATGAACAGACTTGGAGATACAATATCCCCTATCAAACCCCATGAACCGACTTGAATAATCCAAAACATATCTCCATGAGGGAAATGGAAATCCATGGTGAGGAGAAGCACATGAAACAAATATCGAAAAACCACTCTTGAAACCGATATCTCTGCATCACATGTATTATGAATCTCCACTCCAGCTTGTCATAGGATTTTTCTCTGAATGATAACATTGGAACCCACTGACATTTTGTTGATGTTGTTCACCAGTTCACTTGAAATACCAACTTCCGCTTGGATGTTCTATCCTTTTATGAAACCATGTTGTTCTTTTGACACCAACTGTGCGATAACCCTACTCATCCTTGTTGAAAGGAGAGAGGCTAGAATCATGTAAGAGACATTGTAGAGGCATATGGGTTGGTAGTGCCCAATGTTCATGGGATCCTTTGACTATGGAATGAGAAAAATCTTGTAAGCACAAAAAAATTTGTTTAAAGGACCACCACAAAAAAATATTCAACCGCCTCCACAAACTATGGTTTAACCACATCCCAAGAACCCATGAAGAAAGCTCCTGATAATCCATCCAGACTAGGGGCACTATCAAGAGGAAACTTACAAAAAATCTCTTTGATCTCCTGCATTAAAGGTAACGATGACAAGAAGAAATTATTTGGGTCACTGATCAGAAGTTGTGTACAACCAAGAAAATACTCATCTATCGTGTCCCCATATATCGTTTCATTTCTCATAAAAGACTTCTTAGAAAAAAGTCCTCTGAAGTGCTCCCGTTCCATCCGACCTACCAAATCCACATCAATCATGAAGAATCTATTTCCCATATTGATGTTAACCTTAGAAAAACTCCTCTCTTTCAATCATGAATATAAAAAGGTGTTGTTTAGATCACCCTCCTTCATCCACCTAACACGAAAACTATGTTTATATTCCATTTCAACCACCAGTAGCTTCTCTGCTAGCAGTGTACACTTATCACATAGCATGGTAAAATAATTCTCATCTCAAAAATCCTGAAGACCCTCTCCCAGCCTACCGATATCAGCTTGTAGCTTCTCCACCCCATAATTATCATTAGTTCTATTCTTCATCTAGTGTTGGATATCCTCTTTGAGATGATTTAATTGATAAGCCAAGTCGCATCAAGACCTCCATTTCCCTTATGGTTCTAAGAACCTTTTATGATAGTCATGAATCCCTCATCTTGATTCCAGTTATTGTTATAATTAAAATTACTATCATGCGGAGCCTCTCGCTTGATTTCCAAAAGCAGTGTAGCAAGGTCTGAGAGTGATCAGGGAATGTGATTAATCGTCGTTCTAGAAAAGTAGTTCAATCCTTGAATATTAGAGAGGCATCAGTCAAGAAGAATTCATATGAAGTTATTTCCCCTTTTATTGTTGCACCAAGTGTACTTAGAACTGGTAAACCCCAGGTCCAACAATCATGTAGTAGACATGAGGTTCAAGAAGTCATGCATGTGGCCATTGAAAATGGTTGCGCTTCCCTTATTTTTTGAAATATCTGAAATCGAGTTGAAATCACCCCCCACGAACCCCAGGAGCCCACCAGTTTGAAAACCTTCCAAGTGTCTCCATAAGCTCATTCTCTCATTAGTTTCAGTGCTAGCATACACAAAGGAAGACAAGCCACCATCCCATCGTGTGTGAGCCTAACATTAAAGCACTACGATATGAGGTTCCCCAGCTCGACTATGATGTGTCTCTTCCAACCGACCCATATGTGAGTCTTGTCAGGGTGCTCATGAAAAAACATCGGATAACCCATTTTCTTGACCAAATAGGGGAGCCTTCATGGGTCTATATGGGTTCTAAAATAACCACAACATAATTCTAATGATTACGGGACACATTGGACACAAAGGCACTTTTTTTTGTCCCCCTAGACCCCAAGTGTTCCAAATAAGAAAAGAAAGTATCAACCCAAAAAACTTCGTCCCTTCTATTTAGATACCATGGGAAGTGAAAGGAATGGAATTGTACATACTTATTTTGATATTGAGTGGGTTAAAGGCATTGAATAGCCTTCGGTTGGAATGAACCTTTTTGAGGTGATAATTTTCTTCCTGAGTGGCCCATCTGAATCCTTGAACAGAGACAACTTGGTCACCAGTTAGGAGTGCCAAGGAGGACCCTCCTTTAGGTCTCCTTGAATGAAAGAAACCATAAGAATCTGATGTGGAGAATCCCGAACGGCTTGTAGCTTCTTTACCACACTCTTCGGGGACATTTCCCATTGTGGTTACCCTTTACGGTTCGAGACCAGATTGCTGAAAAAAGGACTATTGTAATAACTCCAGGGATAACAAAGACAATATATAGATCAACAGCATAGGTGAAAATAAATACCTTAGGATTTCTGGTAAAGAGAAGGAAATCATATCATGAGAGTCCCAAAAGAAAAATGTGTCCCCCATCAGGGTAAAGCTTCCAAGGGCCGGCAATCCATGGTGGAGGCAAGCGATAATACGATATGGTCTGCATGTTCTGAAGACACACCCAACAAGAGGCCCCCATAAACAATATATTCATATGAGATAGGAAGAGTTGTTTTTTATACTATTTCTGAAAAAAATTAAAACATCCTAGTTTATTTAAAAAAACTACTTCAAGTTGGCATCACAGATGCCACCTTTGTGGGTATGCGCAAAGCCAGCATCAGCGATGCCTACTTTTCCCTAAAACACTAATTTTGTTTCTATTTTAATTATGTATTTTCAATATCTAAAATTTTAATGTTTTATTAATATTTTTTTATGGTTATATATATATATATAAATAAAACTTAATGTTTAAACAAAATTTATCTTTTATTCAAGTATATTACTTTTATAGCCTCTATAATATAAACTGTAAGATAGATATTAATGAAATGTTAATAATTTATTAAGCATATAACAAGTAGTCCAAAATAAAAATAAATTCTTAAAAAATGTTGGTGAAAAATTATTTATAAGCTTTCTAATCCACTTACTTGAAACTTAAAAATGTTTCAATTACGTGAATTTACTGACCTATATAATATAAACTATAAGACATATATGAATGAAATTTAAAAAATTTCTTATACATATAAAAAGTAGTCCAAACTAAAAGTAAATTCTTAAAAAATGTTGGTGAAAAGTTATCTATAATCTTTCTAATCCACCTACTTGAAACTTAAAAATGTTTCAAGTGTGTGGATTTGTTGGCCTGTATAATATAAACAATAAGACCAATATTAATAAAATTTTAAAAATTGCTTAAAAATATAACTATTAGTCCAAAAGAAAAATAATTTCTTAAAAAATATTGGTGAAAAATTATTTATAAGCATTCTAATCCACCTAATTGAAACATAAAAATGTTTCAAGTACGTGACTTTTCTGGCCTATTTAATATAAAATATAATAACGATATGAATGAAATTTTAAAAATTGCTTAAAAATATAACTAGTAGTCCAAAATAAAAATAATTTCTTAAAAAATCTTGGTAAAAATTTATTTATAATCTTTCTAATCCACCTACTTGAAACTTAAAAAATTTCATGTACGTGATTTTGTTGGTCTATATAATAAAAACAATAATACCGATGTGAATTAAATTTGAAAAATTGCTTAAACATATAACTACTAGTTGAATTTTTAATTTTTATTTATATGCGTCTTATAGTTTATATTTTATAGGGTTTCAAATTAAAGTAGGTGGCTTCGGATCCTCCTCGGCATTCATTCTTTTCGATCTCAATTCTGAATTATATTTCTTACATTCATTTAATTATAATTTATTTATTTTATTTTTCAAACTCTTCATTTTTTTTAAAAAAAGATGATTAGCGTATCTTTTAAATTTTATTGATATTGTTTTTAAACTATAGATTTTTTAATCTTTTAAAGTTATTTATTTAAAATTTACTAATTATTTCTATGTTTCAATTAGTCAACTTTGAAATCAATGAAATATAAATTGTGCCTAAATATAAATGAAAACTGAAATACTGGATAAACTTAAAAGAGGATCTAACAGTAATAATAGTATTTTGATTTCTGTAGACATAAAATATGTAAAAAAAATGTACAATCAATGTCTATGTCTATGGCGAGAATATTCCATCCCATGGTCTTCAAATAGGACGTCCGCGTCGAGTGCGCAGTGGAGTCTGATGACCTGGAGAAGGCTGATCCTCAGGCACTAGAAGGTTGACTGACGCATCCTCCATATGTGTGTTAGTGGGAGGATCTGTCAATTGCATCTCGTACTTCCCTCTGGATCCTTCTCCCACATGGGTGTTAGAAGGACCTTCCTCCATCTCTGTGGGGAAACAAGCATGCGATTGAGTTATACCCCAAGATGGTGATGGATCTGGAATCCAAGGTTGTGATGGATCCCAAGGATGTGAAGGATAGGGAACCCAAGATGGAGAGAATTAAAGATATCCTGTTAGGAAAGATGCATCCCATGCCACCTGGGGCACATCCTGAATCGCCTAATCCTAGACTACTAGAGGGCTGACCTCTGCCTGTGGAACAGGTGATTTGGAATCCCGCATTTTTAATACATCACTTTTCATTACATTTTACATACAGAGGATATTTAAAGTCCAGTGTCTTGGAAATCAGGAACAATAAAACATGAATACAACATAAAACATTCTTCTAATCCACTTTTAAGGCTTCATCATAATATTATCCTAAGTAAAATTACTTCATTTCATATCCTGGAGACATATATCAATGGAAAGGGTGAGCAGAAGGCCCAGTAAGGGTAAACAAAGGAATCAGTGTACTTGTGATATCAGTAAGAACTTTAATAACAACATAAAGATATTAGAAATGGAAGTATAGGCATATCATAATGAAAAGAACTTGAAACATAACTTGAATATGTGGCTACAACATTTCATTTATACATTCATAAACATATCACCAAGGTCCGTCCCCAAGGTGTCATAAAAATTACCAAGGTTATTCACCAATGTATCCTGAAACTTTTAATCTCTAGAGATTAAATATTTACCCAATGCATTGGAGTGATATCAGGGAGAACCCTTAATATTTCTTTATTTACTTGTGATCCACATAGATCATATTCAAGCATTTCATAAATAACCCATAGAGAATAAAAGAAATGGGTTTTATTTCAAAATCGTGACGTTTTAAAAGCTCTTAAAAATAAGATCATTATATCATTTATAACCCATGGAAAGGGAGTGGGGGTTATATGTATGTCCATTATAGATCAAATATATCATATTTATATATTTATGAACTCCCATAGAAACGAAATAGGCCGGGGTATTCACATAAATAAACAAGGTAATTTCTTGAGAGTAAGAGATAGAAATTTTGAGACAAAATTTCTGCAGCATAAGTGCTATATAACATGGTTCTAGAAAAAATTTAAAAGAGAGGGGAAAAGGTTCAACCACTCATAAATAATTCATAATACAGTATGGTCACTAATTAAGATCATGGTATGGATATTTTAATTACATATCACATGAAAAGGAAACATGAAAGAAAAGAGAAGATCTGATTTCTTTTACGAGAAATTCGGCAGCCTAACGGCGCCACATAAAAATTCAGAAAACAAATTTATGAGAGAAGAAAGGGTCTCTAATCATTTGGAATTGAAATGGATAGTAATAAGAACATATAATAACATTACCTGAACATAAAGAGAAGGAAAATATAAGACACAACATAAAGGAAGTCATCACTTAAAAGAGGAGGGTGAAAGAATCCCTTACCTCGAAGAGTCACTTCGAAAGCATGAAGGTCGGGACCTTGGGAGGCTTGAGGGAACCTTGGGAGGACTCCTTGGGAGTTAAGGAGACCATAACTTCTTTTAATGGGATTTGGAAATGAAAATAATGAGGGAAAGGCTTGGTATTTATAGGAGAACTGAGGGGACAAGTCATTATTTGCCAAGGGACACCCCATCGGTGGTATTGGAAAAACCAAGGGGTTGCCCATGGTATTGGCCACTTGGGAAACCTAATACCTTATCGTACTATTCATAGGTCTACCAGAATGATTACATAATTATTACATCCTTAATGATGTCATTAGACACCCGAAACTAAAAACTGTATTTTCACTATTCACCAAAAATTCATTTTTTTCAGAAAAATCCCCAAAAATCACCTTAACCTAATATCGATGCTCTGAATTCAAAAATGAACTCAATTTTATAAAAATAATTTTCTAAATATATTTCATTTAATATTTAATTAAAAACACTATTCACCTGAAAAAACTAATACTTGACTAATAATTTCTGAAACTGCTATTTACCTATTTTATTGAATCACATTACTTAATCAAGGTGCCTAAATTATATCAATACTTTCTTAAGTGAGGTTACTTAATCCATTTGGTCACATTACAAATGATAAAAGTAAAATCACTATTCATAATTTACTATTCACCAAAAATTAAGTTGATCTTATTAGATTCTAAATTTCTTACTGAACACATTTCTAGAAGACATTTTTTTTGAAAATAATTACACATCATTAATTATTTAAGGATTACATAAATATTTTAAAATATCCCCTTTTCCAAAATTCATCAATATACATCCTATATTTATTTGAACATCTGAAAAAAATACAAACTTCACCATAGGAAGAAATCAAAACATTTTTTATCTCAAAGGATTACATAAAGTAGTTACGGTCTCGTTATATAGCTCGTTATAACCCCAGCATAGGACCTAAGTGTAAGGTGTGCTAAGCTGAGAGAATCCGAGGGTGGCTCGGTCAACATTGTCTGAGTAGTGATTTCTATAATCTTGAACTTCTCTCTAAGGTGATTCCGCTCCAGCTTCACACGATGAAGTTCAACCTAGGTTTGGTCTAGAGAAAAGCCCAGTGGTGCTACCTCTTTCCCAAGTTTCTTCAGATGGGCTTTGATCGGCCCGAGACTACTGGATGAGGCCATCAAATCTTCTTTTTATATTAATTTACCAAGATCACTTGTATTTGGAGACAATAATCACAACATTTAGTTTCCAATGGTCATATAACATTCGAAACCCAATGGTATCATTTTAATTGTACTCGCATCATTAATTAAAGAATATAGTTTTTTTGATTATAAATGAAAAATAACATACAAAGTTAGGAAGCAAAAATTCATTCAAAATTTCGGGTCATTACAGGTGAGGCCTCACGTGCAACACGATGTTGTCTACGTCACCCTGGTTGGGGCTCCTCAGCACCAACAGCAGCTGTAGGATGTTCCTATGGGTCAGGAACGTCCTATCTCGGAGCGGGACATGCGAATATGGTCCCAGAAAGTGAACGGAAAGATTCCCTTGCCTCCAGCGCTCTAGAATGGACGACTACCCAGCTAAAGACCCCCTCCTCCTCTTTATCACTCATGTGAACAGGTTTCTCTGTGTGACTTCCGTGTAAATAAATTCAAATTGAATAATAAAATAGTTCAATAAAGAAAATAATGGAAATTTATTGACTTACCATCCTCTTTATATCTATGTCGGGTTGGGTAAGATATAGTATAGACTTTAGTCTATACCATAGTTCATACTCAACCTGCTCCGAACGAGAGAATAGATTCATAAAAACACCCTGAATTCGAAACTCTGCATGTCTATGACCACAGTCAATAAATATGGCATGTACTCAGAACCATTCATTATCCTGCCTCCCTGTCATCTTCATCCCATGAAGTCGGTATGTCTGTCTCAATGGTAATGGAATCGGATGAGTATGGAAAAACTAGAACATGACTCTGTCAGGATTCTTCAACTCAATAATATGTAAGTTAATGAGGGGTACTTCAGTTATAGCATCCTCAAGACCAACAGTGCAATATGCTGGCAATTGGTTCGTAATACTCCAGTATAGAAGCCATGAAATCTGAAATGAAAAGTGATTTTTTCAAAAAACCACCTAACTAAAAACCAAAATTGATGCTATTATTAAATACATTAGATAGTGATAGATTGTACTTACATACCTGATTAGGTAATAGATAGTCCAACTATAGCCGATATATCCCCAAATGTTGTCTCGAAACCATGTCAAAATTGTGTCAATGACACCACCTGTAAAATACATCAACGACAGTGAAAAATAATGAGAAATTATATTCAATAATTCATAGTAGAATCAGAAACCAATAGAAATGACTGATCATACCAGCATCCACGTGGAGCATCATGCAGTAACTTCATCTCGACTGGCAGACCAGCAAGGTCAGGCCGGAATGCTGGGATGCGCACCCATGCCCAAATCTGAATAAGGATGACGCATCTAGTGAGACATGTGTGGTCCTTGTGAGATCACCTGCATAATGTTCGGTATGTGTATGCCAATCAGACTGATCCCCAGCTGTACATCACAACCCGATCAAATTCCTCTAGTAGGGGTAGATACATCATGTTCATGTGCATCCCCGAGTGATCAGTACACATGGTCTTGCTAATGAGTCATAATATATATGCACGGGCATAACTCTTGACTGTCTGCTCGTCATCATCATCCTGTAAATGTGTAATCTACGACTCCAACCAAGGAATAGATATGGATGCTCTATCTGTAGCCCTACGGTCATAAAAAATATCAATGCCTAACAAGCCCTGAGAAAGGTCTGGCTAAGCTGCACGAGTGAGTCCAACAACGGGTCTCCCCTAGATAGGAAGACCGAGAAACCCATCCACATCCTTGAGGGTGATGTTAATCTCGCCCTTGGGCAGGTGGAATGTGTTTACCTCTAGTATCCACCTCTCAACAAGGGCAGAAAGTAAGTAATGATCTAAAAATGTGAAATCTGATACGGTAAAGGCATAGAATCTAGCACGGTGCAAGTAAGGTCTAATGGTATGTAGAGGCTCCCTGTGATAAAAATGGTGTGCTCGATGCACCTTGATCAATAGATCTGGATGACCCTCTAACACATCCTACGAAATATAGGTAGGCTGTCGAGTGAGTAGTATAGTATCATCCATGATCATATAAACAAATGAATTGAGTCATAAGTGTAAAATGTAAATATAATGTTATGGTTATCATAATGTTATGACTTGAGGAATTGAAGACATGACATGTTTATTCACATTGTTTTATGAAGTTATTTTTACCAAAAGAAATACAATTCACCATTTCTTTTGGTTCTGAATGGAATAGAGATAACAAGAGAAAACAAGAGAAAAAATATATGGAAAAAATTATGTTGTGAAAGAATTTTATTAATGAAAATATCTTTGTAAGAATTTTATTAATTGATATGTGCTTTAAGGGAATATATCTAGGTTTTAGGATTTTTTTTAAGGTTTTAGGTTTTGGTTTTATGATTTTTGGGTTGGGATTTAGGTTTGAGGGTCTGGGGTTTTGAATTTTGATATTAAGGTTTTGGAAACATGTTTTTGGGTTAATTGTTATGCTTTTGGGTTTGGGAGTTTAGAAAACCGTGAAAAAAAAGAAGAGATAATAACATTTACTTTACAGTATGGGTAAAGCGTTCTGATTTTGTATTTGTGAAATAAATTCTATAATCTAATATTTTATTTAAGGAATAAGGAGAAAGTTATTTCTTAAAAACAATAATGTCTTTATGAAATGACTTCTATTATCTAAAATATTGGGTCTTGAATTTTGTTAAAAATATTTTGGAGGATATTTATGATTAACGAATTATGGATTGTATTAAGATAAACCATATCAATTAATAATGATGTTGTAGGAATTTATCTAACTATCTGTATTGAATAACTTATGATAATAATTATAATGCTGTTATTTCGTTATAGAATAGTTTATTAAAATATCACAAATAATTTAACCAAAAACCATGGAAAAAGGAAGATATTTTTGGGTTGGGGTTTAGGTTTGAGGGTTTAGGGTTTCGAATTTTGATATTAAGGTTTAGAAAACATGTTTTTGGGTTAAGTGTTATGGTTTTGGTTTTATGGGGTTATAAAACCAAGAAAAAAAGAAGAGATAACTACATTTACATTAAAATATGAAAATATCTCAATGAAAACAATAAATCATTCTAGATGAGACTGTGAACTCAAACCAACAATGTTAGGGAACCATTTCTTGTTATGATCTTCTTTATGAAATATTGTGCATCACAAACTCTGCCCTTGTTCTTGAGGCCCGTCCATATCATTACACATCCTACTGGCCTTCGGTCTCCCATGAGGACATAACTAATTCATTCCAGGTATCACTATCGGCGGGCCTTCAGGCGTTGGTAAATAAAGATACTCCCCAATATGTGTCAATGGTGCAGCATAACAGTTACCAATGGTATCCATCCAGTACACTGGATCAATATAGGCTTCCCATTATATGTTCATAGAGGCACACGTTGTGATGGCATGTGTGCACAGAAACCGTAAGTCCTAAAAGATTCCACAATGACATTCCCTTGTTTCCATTAATGCCACCATTTTTTCACCAATGTGATTTTTGTTGGGGTTTGAATGATCTTTAACTAAAAATAGGGAGTCTTATCATCGAAAAAGGTAGACGTGATAAAAATAGGCTTCTTTAGTATTCTTTTCAATCTCTCATTGAAAGTGTATTCTGTATCCTAGACCCTACTGTATTCCGTCTGATGCTAGATTTTGTCTATCAACAAAGTACTTCACACATTGATATAATGTCTCCGAAACTATGGCGGTTATAGGTAGCTTGCGAAGCCCTTTGAAGACACCATTGATGCACTCCACAATGTTTGTCATCATGTGTTCGTACCTCTTCCCCCCATCATATGCCAATGCCCATTTTTATTTTGGATTCTGCATCAGATAATTATAAACTTCTTGAATAGATTAGAGTAATTGTTAAAAACTTTCTTCAAACTATCGTCAGTCCAACTCATATTCTACATAGAATAGATGATATTTCCCATAAATTGATTTTGTCTTTATGTTGAAATAGTAAAAAATAACGAATACAATGTGTACCAAGCCTTGTGATTTCATTCTTTATCGGTTCGTTGTGGAATGTTTTATGCACATTGCTAGAAATGTGTCTAATGCAGAACTGAGGATGTGAATTTGGGTATCTACATGTATCAGGATCCACATTGATTTCATAATTAATTGTCCGATGGTGATCAGATATCAAACAAACAACCTGAATGTTGGTGAAATGGTTGTTGATACATGCGAGAAAACATCTCCATGATTCATAGTTTTATTTCTCTACAATGGTAAAGGAAAGAGGAAGAGGTGAACGGTTTCTATCTTGGTTTTCTGCAATCAACAATACGCCCTTTTATTTTCTATATAGAAATGTTCCATCAATATGAATAAACAGTTTGTTGAAACGAAATGCGGAGATACCGGGAAGGAATTCCCAGAAAAATGGATGAAATTGAACACAAGATGGATCAAGTCAGTTATCATGATACACATGTTTGTTTATATCCATATGTAAGACAACTTGGTTATGATGACTCAGTATGGCTATCAATTATGGAAACACCTGATATGAGTCATCCCAATCACCATAGACCTTCACAATTGCCTTCTCTTTCGACAACCATGCCTTATTATAGATAATATTATAACTGAATTTATGTTGAATCCTCTCCGGCACAAGGGCTATTGGAACATTTTGAAATGTCTTAATCTTCTCCACAACAATAGATGACACAAATTATGCATCCAATGAAGTATGATATTGTGTGAGGCTTGGCTGAACACAAGTATGAGCTGCCTCAATCCTCGAGATTCTCTAACCTCCAAGTGTAATGTCTACAATCTCCCTCAAGTGAAATATAAAATCATTCCAACACTTCTCACACTATAATACAAATTTACTACAGTATGATTTGTGAACTATATAGTTGTAGTGGCTTTCAATATGAAATCTCTTTAGCATGCTTCTTAACGCATCTTTACTTGGAAAATTCCTTCCAATATATATGGTTTTTTCCAACCCACTAAACCTATCTGGTACAACTCTGGGGAACTTAGTTTCCAGTTTGAGAACAATATTTTCGAATTCAGGCACACGTGTCATTGCTTTTGACCAAGATAAAAGGAGTGGTGGATGATTTATTTTAGGTTAAGTTTGATGTAGAACTAATGCATTTCTCAAAACCTCCTTCCTAACTTCAGCTGATACCTCCTCATTAGAACTGTCATCACCATCTGATCCATAATTATGAAACTCCTCATTGGAAGTCGTATTTACAGGTATGTCTGGGAGATCATCTAGATCTTCCTCTACTACTTCATCATCTGGAATAGGCTCAATTTCATGGAGTGGACTATCTTCATCCACTCTTGTAATTCTACGTCTCCGTACAACTAGATGTTGTTATTATACAGTAGCATTATCAATGTATAACTCCATCATGGAACCATATGACCATTAAGAAAATAAATTAATTGCTTAGACCCACTACGCATCAGCAACCAATGGACAAGCTAGATGCCATAGTGTTTCTGGGAATTTCAAATGTATATAACTCATAGACATGATCTATTGATCGGGTCTTAGATTTAAGGAACCACAGATTCTCTTTTGAAGGTCACTTATGGTTACACAATCAGTTGTATAAACCACCATTATTGGTTGTGTACTATAAGAAGCTCCTTGCTCAGTTTGAATAACCTCCCAATAGCAATACACATTGGAAAACAAGACTCACTACGTCAAAAATGTTTCTTTCAACAGAATTATGATACTGTAACAAATATTAATAATTAATTATAATTAACTAATCATATGTATTCATTTTTAATCCTAAGTTATCATTACTTAGTCAATAATTAATCATTACTAATAGTAAGTATTGTTTCTAAACTATATATAACTAACTAAACTACTTAATACATAACATCTTTAATTACTAATAATAACTTTTTTAACTAATCACCCATTATTTAATCACTAGTTAATCAATATTAAGTTATTCTTTAATTACTTATTCTTTAATCCTTAATCATATTATATTTATTAGTTATTTATAATTAACTAACCATATGTATTCATTTTTAATCCTAAGTTATCATTAATTAGTATATAATTAGTCATTACTAATAATAATTATTATTTCTAATCTATATATAACTAATTAAACTATTTAAATAGATTTAATTATTACTAATAACTTTCAGTCATTAATGATTTTGTCCTTATTTCATTCAATAACATCATAATTATCATTTTATCATTGATAAATATACTAATTTAATTTCTTTTTTCTTAAATATTTTAGTAGTTTATAATGAAAATATGAATCATCTTAATCATAACCCCTAGGAGTGTCAAACTGGGAGTGTAGAAAGGTCTGTTTTTGTACACCAGTTTTCGTTCAAGTCTAGCTCAAAGTGGTGTTTTCAGGTTTTACCCCTAGGTACATCTATGCCAGAGCCACATCCACTTGTTTGTATCCAGAAATATATTTGATTTCTTAGATAACCACATAATCTTTAAGCTACCAAAATTTCAAAATACTTAATCCTAAGTTAATCTATACTTAATATATATTTAATCTATACAACTAACAATAATTATTTCAAACTATATATAACTAATTACAGAACCTAATAAAAAAATATTAAGAACTACCGAAACTACATAAAAAATGAAATATTTAAAACTAAAAAGAATTAAGATAAATAAATAAATAACATTAAATTAAATAAATAAAAATACCTCTAAATGATGATTCACAAAAACCCGCACATAAAATGAGTATTTTATAGAGAGAATGAGAGAATTTAGGAGAGATAAAGGCAAGAATTGAGTGAGAATAATGGGGGCTTCTCTTTTATAGGGAGTTAAGCCCAAGGCGACTTCCCCCCCCCCCCATGCCACCTTTTAAAAACAAATTACATCGCTTCACGGAGGTGATAGTCCACACGTACTCATTAGTGGTGTTATTATATGCCAAATAATGATAAGGTAAGAAGGTAGATGTTATGTTATAACTATAGAAGTATAATTAAGTAAAATTTATAATATATTAACATTAAATCCTTCATTATAACTATCTATGAAATATGGTGATGTAAACTGAATCGTATCGCTATGTGGAGATGATAATTCATATGTACATACTATGGATACTTACACTTACCATTTGATGGTAAAGAGGGTGGATAATTGTGATTTAATAATAATAATAAAATTATAGTCTGTTTAGGAAAATATTGTAATTATTTTATTAGAAATAATTTTTATTTAGAAGAGGTAAATGAGAATAAAAAAGAGAGTGATTACTTAAGTCAGTTACCACTTCATTGAAAGAACTATTTTACATTTCCACTTAATTATTCATGGGTTTATCTTTTGGGAATACCAAAACCTATATAATGTGTATAATGAAGTTTATAATGTATTTTATTACGGAGTGTTTGATATTAAAGGCTCGATGTTTTATAAGGTAGAGGAAGCATCGGTGTCCTTATATAAGGGACCAAGAGTACGCACCTATAATATCTTAAACGATTAAAATATAATAAATACATTCTCAATAAAAATGAATTAAAATCAGCATGAATTCATATAAAAAGTTCTTATAGTGGAAATAACATCATGAAATTATATTTATATAGGTTTTGGTGTCATTTAAAACCTTATATATTTTATTAACCCCTTTGTTAACTATTTTTGACCTTAACCGTAGAAACAACAATTTTAATTATAACGGGTTAAAAATGTAATCCTAAATAGAAAAATAACTCATCAAAATACCATGGATTTTTATTTCATCCATATTCAATTCGCATGGTTGAATATAATATTTTTATGAATTTTTAATATTATTTAATAAAATATTATTTATTTGAAAATGTCATTAATGTTAATTTTTGAACTATTTATTTAATTTGACATTAAAGACACCATTAAAATTACTAAATTAGAATATAATAACATTACGCATCAATAATATGTTATATTTATCTAAAGAATTCATGTAATATTATAACTCACTCAAATTATAATAGTTTTATTATTTTTTAAATCATCTACTTTATTTTTTATTAATTTAATAAATATTCTATTAGCATTGAAAAAATTTAAGGTAATTATTTAATCATAAAAAATTATAAATAAAGAAAATTTATGAATATAATTTCATTATTCAAAAAAAATTAATTAGTATTAATTGATAACTTTATTGTTTCCTAGGTGAACATAAAACTAAGTGACTGATATATTGTAATTGCCTTTTATTTAAAAACTATATAGGTATATTTTATATAAAAGTTTATATTAAATTTTTAAATATCAAGAATAATATGATAAGGGTTAAATTAACCTCATTCAAAATCAATTTATATGAAGAATTGTGACCTTAAAATTTTGTTTTAACCTAGATTACCCTAATTTACGCTTTATCAAGGCAATAAATTTTACAATGGTTATTATTCATAATGAAAAAATATAAAAGGGACATATTTAAAAAAATTGAACCTAACGTTTCCCAATATATAAACCATTTTTTAAAATTCAATACCTATATTTTTCAAAAAATAATTTTGAATTAAGGGCACAAAACACTTTGAAAACCTATTTTTAGAAAAATATAGTTTCTAAACATACAACAACATTCATTCTTATTTATTTGGAGAAGAAAACATTTCAAAAATAATTATAATATATTTAAATCTTTATAAAACCCAAAATATTGTCAATTTAAGGGAAATGTTTACACTTTTATTTTTTAGTGTTATTTGGAGATTAATTAAAAAATGGCCTAGTTTTTTATTTTATCTATTTTATTTGTAATTTGGTATTTTGACCATAACTTTTTCTAAACTAATTTAAATTATAAAATTTCTTTTTATATAATTCCATACGTTGTTTTTCTCATTTAATCCTTCTGGATTAAAATCTCAATAAGTCATTGGGAGCCCCAAAACAAGTTCACAAGTTAGGCCTCAAAAACTATGAAGTAATCTGGATTGTTTTAAATATGAGCTTATATCTAGTATTTGAAAGGACCCAAATATCTCCAATATGATAAGGATATATAAGTAATAAAATTAAAAAAATATTAATGATTCCAAGAAATAATCAGCCGGGGTCAAGGTCATTAATTTATGGTAATGTGGAGTATTGTAATATGAAGAGTCACTTATCCAGAATAACTATGTCAGATTAAAACAACCATAAACCTTCTATAAAAGGTCCAATAAAGAAGAAATTTTGTTTAGGGAAATTAAATAAGTAAATAAAAACCTTTAAAGAAGAAATGGTTTCCCTATTCGGCCATTTAATGGGTCATCCTCATGCATTATTTCAAAGATCAAATTTTGAGCAAGAATTATTCACCCATGTCCCATATAAACATTTGTCTCACCTCCCATACCAAAGGATATAAAATTTTAAGGGGGAAATATGGATTACAGTTTCTATTATAGTATTTTGGATTTTCATTATATATTATCTTATATTTCATCTTCTTCTGTCTAATTCTATTTTTTTTCAATTTTTTGTCTCTCCCACTATTCTTATTTTATCTCCATGATTGTAGAGAATTAACCCCCACTACTGTTCGAGGGGGTAAGTGGTGGTATTTGAGTTTATTACAGTTTATCTATTTCTTATATTTTAGTCTAAGATTTAATTATTGGTTCAATTTATTTTTATGAGAGTTCTCCCAAATTTCCCTAGTATGTTTTTCTTCCACCTCATCTAATAATTTTCCATCTCATTGATATATAAGTCATTCAAATGGGGGGTTTGGATTAGGTGATGATGTCGAGAAAATTACTACTACATGCAGAGGTATTGGTGTAGGGTAATACCATTCAAATGAAGGGGTGTATATTGAATGGTTTGGATCTCAATGTTGAGTAAAATAATGATGAAATATTTTGAATAATAATGATAACACCACCATGAAACCCTGAGAATAATGTTTTTCTTCTGATAACTTCTTTGTGTTTTTCTTATTTTTCATTTTGTTTTTTATTTTTATTTATATTTATGTTTGTATTATATTTTATATTTCAGGCATTTCAAAAAACCCTTTATATATTAGTTGAGTTAATTTTATAGTAATTATATTATAAATAGTGACAATTGAGAAGTATCTATGTTGTAAGTGGCCTCCTGATAATATTGTGGCTAGGGTGTGACACTATTTTCTCTCTCATCTAATAAAAAAATTATTTTTGAGGGATATATAAAAAATAACTATGATCAATTTGGTTCCATTTTTCAGGAGGCCAAGAGCTTTCGCACATTTTTGTAAAAACAATAATAAAAAAATCAGAAACTGAAAAATAGATCTTCATTGCGTATCTTTCATTTTTTTTGGCCAATATCGAATTTCATGGGGATAATTATAATTATGTTCATGCCAAAACAATTATGGTTATTCCATAATGGGAGAGACATTTATTATCCAAATGTAACAAAAATTGTTGATACTACAAGATAATTTCAAATTTCGCGTAAAAGAAAGCAAGATGGTTGCCTTGTTGGCCGCCAAAGTTAAAGAATCAAAAGTCTTATAAATGAAAAAAACAAAGAAAACCTAGGGATAATGAATTGAATATTCCAATTTCCTTTCAAGAAGACATTGATGAGATTGAAATGGAACTTCAAGATCCACTACCCTCTCTAATAAATGAATTCCTAACATCACATCTTATTGAAAAAGAGTTTGAAGCAGAATTTTTTTAGGGAGTTTTAATTTGTGAGACGTATTTATATTGAAATATTATTAATTATGAATTGAAAACCGATCTCCATTACAATTATTTTGCAGATTTATTACCACTAATGTAATCCTTTTATGAAGAACATTAAGAAGTTACATGTGTTGATTATAGAATACAAGAGCCAGTCGAGTTGTTCAATAGTGAATTTGAGGATGATGGAACATAAGAAGAAATTCATAAGAAAAAAATTTCGGAACCAGAATAAGTAGAGAAGACACATATTATTCTACAATATCTTCCACTAGTATACACAACTCCTCTAAATGAGCTAAATAAGGATCACCCCTATATTATTTTCCCTCACACTCTCCTCCTCAAAATATTTCTTTCATCACTTCTGTGGGTTAGTGTTATTTTTCTTTTCATTGGGGTTCTCATAAATAGAATCTAATGATCGATGTTGATACAAAAAAAATTTTGGTTTTAAGTAATAAAACTCATCCATCTTCAGATTGGGTTTAAACCAATGCAACTGCCTGACTAGGGGTAGTAAAAACATACCAGCCATATGGGGGGTCCAAACCATGCTTTCTCCTATTTTCCTTTGCTATTTATTTTCATTATATTTATTATTATATTCATTATATCAGTATTTCTAGGTATATTGATATCATCTTGGAGATTAACTCAAAGATTCCATAAGAAAAAAATTCAGGTTTCATCTTTCCTTTCTTTAGTTTTTCTACCCTTGTTTTTATTTTGTTGAGTTGAAACGAAGGATGGTGATTCTATGTTTGGGGGGAGTGTCAAACAAATTATTTCTTGTGTACTATTTCTTCTTTTCATATTTTTATAAATATTTATCTTTAATAAATATTATTATTAACTTTCACGCATTAATTTCTTTTTAGTGGATGGGAATTATTTTTGAAAAAATGGATTTAAAAGGATTATTAATGTGAAAACTTTACCCTTGAATTGGATTTTTAAGCCTTTTTTGAGTTTAGAGTATTTATAAAATAAATTCCCATGAAACACTAACTTGAAATATTTTTCAGATTCTATAAGGTATTCTAAACCATTTTTACATATTATTTCTAATACACACACTTTCTTTAAAAAACATAGATTTTGTTTTGAGAACCAGAACTTGTGATATTTATCTTTTGAAGATTTGGATTTCATTGAATGTTTTTGATATTATTGATCCACTTATTTAGATATCTAAATTTTTTCTTGTTACCCACCCTTACATCTATCCTTAAAAATACCTTATATTCCTTGAATTTCCTTATAGGTTTAAGCAACACTAGAAGCTGTTTTTTCATTACCAAACCACACTGTTGATATTTTTTCATGGATACTTTATGTTTAAGTGTGGGGGAACGGAATTTGATGTGTGTTCTTTTGGATTTGTTTTAGTTATGTGAGGTTTGAGGTGTGTATAAATATTTTGGGAAGTGGATAATGAGAAAATTTAGCATGATTCATCATTTCAATGTGTTTTATTTGTATCACCCAGTTCTCCTTCAAAACAAATTAAAAAGAAAAAAATAAGATAATCCTTAATTTTTCATTGTATATTATTTTATGACTCATGTAAATTTGAAATTTTAATGGAATGAGTTTTAATTCATTAATTATATTTAATTTTTGGCTCATCTTACAACAAACAAATCATAAAAAATAAAAATAATAAGATCTTGCCTTTCTGAAGATTTAAGAAAAGTAAAAAACAGAAAAATAAAGTGGGAAAATTTAGATGAAATCTTTCATTTTAATTATTTTTGGACCATGTAACATTTCATAAAAAGGGTTTGGTGTTGTTTTTTATATTTTTAAGGCGGTTTGAGTGAGGTTTTTCATCTGTTTTCACCTGAATATTCATTCATTACACTTAAGAGTCCAACCTCCACTTTATATCCTTAAATTTATTAATCATTTTCCCACAAACTCTAATCTATAAAATTAACCTGGTAAAATTCCCACAATTGAATTAATTTTCATATTTCACATTGTGTAGAGATGAAAAATTTCACAAGCCTGTGGTGATACATGAATTTTCCAAGTATGAGTATAACTTCATATTCAATTTCTCTTAAGTGAAGAGTGATATAAAATTCAATGTGAGGTGGGTTGTGATTGGGTCATGGACGGATGTTTGAGTTTTAAAAATTTTATATGTGAGGAATTAAAATGGTAGGGAATGTTTTCATAGAATAGACATGATATAATTCTATTTTGGATATGATCATGGATGTTTTCTCATTTTTTATTGTTGTGTGGGTTTTGATTTAGATGTATGATGATTTCCCAGGAGGCAGATGGTTAAGTGTGGGGGAGTTCCGAAGTGAAACTTTTCACATATTTTATAGTAAAATTTAATTTTTATAAACCCACTTTAGTGTCATATTACGGAAAATTATCAAATATTTATTTTTAGTGGTATTTTGATCTTAATTGTAAAAATAGCCTAATTTTAGATGTTATCTATTTTATTTTTTATTCAAAATTTTGGCCATACATTTTTCTAAATTGACTAAAATAATTAAATTACTTTTTTTAGTCTTTTATACATCTTTGGAATCATTCAATCCATTTGGATCCAAAGTAAAATCAATCATTTGGAGGCCTAAGGGAATCTCACAAGTCGGGACTCAAAACCTATGCATAGATACGTATTCTTTTAATGATTACTGTATATCTACAAATAAGCCATTCAAAAATATTTCAAATTAGATAAGGATATGTAAATGGAAAAAATGAAAAAAAATCACTAAGTATTCCATTCCATAATATGCTATTTGAAAGGTTATTAATTCATGGAAATGTGGATTATTTGAATATGAAGAGTCACATGTCTAGAATAAATGTCTCGGAGTAAAATTGTCATAGAGCCTCCTTCCGAGGGCCAATAAAGATAAACATTTTTGGTGTGCCACACAAGAAATTAAGAAACACCTTTCAAGAATAAATTATTCCAAATTCTTCCGTTAAATGGGTTATTTAGATGCATTCTTTTGTTGATCAAATTTAGAGAAATAATTTCTCACCCATTTTTACTATAAATAGGTTTCTCACCTCCCATACCAAACGATAGACAATTTTAAGGGGGAAATGTGGACTTTAGTTTCTATAATAGTTTTCTATGTTTTTATTATATATTTTCTTAGATTTATTCTTATTGTATCCATTTATTTTGTTTTTAATTTTTTGTTTCTCCCACCATTCTTATTTTATCTCCATGATTGTAGAGAGGTAACCACTATTGTTTTTATAGGGGGTAGTGGTGGTAATTAAGTTTTATTCCTTTACCGATTTCTCATGTTTTTGCCCAATATTTTAGTATTGGTAAAATTGTGGCGACCAGTAACCCCACTTTCCTTGATATTTTTTTCTTCCTTTTTATTTAATCATTTTCTTTCTCGTTGATATCTAAGTCATTCAAGTAGTAGAGTTTGGATTAGGGGTTGATGTGGAAGAGATTACTCACATATGCAAATGTCTCAATGTCGGGTAATGTCATTCTAGTTAGGGAGTGTATCTTGAAAGGTTTGGATCTGTACATTGAGAAAAATAATAATGAAATATTTTGGATAACAATGATAACAAAACCAAGAAACCCCAAGAATGACAGTTTTCTTCTGCTAACTTCTTTGTGTTTTTATTATTTTTCATTGTATTTTTATTATCAGTTTTATATGTATTTATATTATATTTATATTTCATGCATTTCAAAACCTCCCTTGTATATTAGTTAAGTTAGTTTTATATTAATTAAATTATAAATAGTAAAAACTGAAAAATATTTGGGTTTCAAGTGGTCTCCTTGGTAGATTGACCCTCCGGTGTCCCATTATATTTCACTATTAGGTAATAAAAATATTTTGGTAAGGGATTCGTGAAAAAATCATTTGATGAATTTATATAGTAGAAATATTATATAGGGTTAAAACATTTCATTTAATATATATAATATATATATATATATATATATATTAAAGAAATAATTCAAAAATAGTGATTAATTTGATTTATTAATATAAAAAGACATGTCAAGCCGAAAAAATAATTATTTTGAAAAAATCTATTTTATTTAAAATTATTTCATTTTTTGTAATGAATTGATAATAAAAAAATTATTTGATACATTTTTAAATGATAAATTTTTAAAAAATTTGTTTATCCTATTTATACACACAAATTTAATGGCCATTTTATAACAGCATATTATGTCATGGTTCATTTAGACTGATGGTTGTATGGATCACAAGATATCAGAAAAAACTATGTAAAGAAAAATATGCAAAAATAATAATAAGGTTTAACATTTATCTCACTAGTTAACTGGTAATTTTTATTTAAATTAGTATTTTTAAAATATAAAATGTTTCAAAATGTATATACCACATGCATTGAATTTTAACAGTGAATTTCTGGAATAATTACTCCTAAAATTATTGATCTTGAGAGCATAAATGATCTAATCAATAATGAATAACTAGGATCCTTGGTTTTGAATGTATATAAGAGGGATATTTTTATAATTTGAAAGCCCAATAATTGATGACCTATTCTAATTACAATTTTATATTATTCAAATTTATATCTATATATATGTGTTTCAGGGATATGTATTGGTAATACCTTTTAAAAGTAGTTTTTCACTTGTTAGCCCTCATTTCAATTATACACATTAAATATTAAAAATTGAGAATAAACTTCACTAATAGCACACTAATAGACCTTGATGTTGGGAAATAAAATAAAAAATCAAAATATATTATTAATACCTACCTTAAAAATAAAACACTTCAAAAAATGATTAAATAAAAGATGTTTTCTAGATGTTCTTTTTCAAATCATCTCTAAATATATTTCATTTTTATATTTTAAATATATAATATATTTATTAGATCCACAAAAATATTTTAAATTTAAAATAAATGAATATTTAGTACTGGTTTAACTAAAACCATCACTAAATAAAACATCTATATATAGTTTTTTGAAGTATCTCCATAAAATTTACCCTAATACAAAAACCCTAACCCACACCCCATACATTTAATCCCTATGAACCCTTAAATTTTCCCCCCTTCAAAAAAACCAATGATAGTGAACCTTCCACAAACCCAAAACTAGTTCCCTCTTCAGACACTAGAAATTATAGTCCCCTATCTCCCCACATCCTCTTTATAGGCTATCAAACACAGGTTCATCACTTCCTCCCTACACCAAATAACAACCACCTACCTCTCTCTCTGAACTTTGAATTCTCTAGACACCCCCTCCACTTCTTATCCCGAGATCCAAAAACATACTAGTCTCCCCCTCCCTCCACGCAACATCCATCATGATACCACAATCCCCCAAACTCCAATACATAGTAATAATTTCTCACTTTGACATCCATCAATACTCCATTTTATTATTTAAATATTTTGTATAATGAAATGTTATTTTATTATTAGGGGATAGTGATTAATTTTGTGGATTTAATTACCTATTCTTGATTATATAATGAAAATTTTATATAGTTATTTCTGCTTAATATATATAAATATGAGAATATAAAATTATTATGATTGAGTTTTATAAAACATTCTTATTTCATTTTGTTTTATTACAAGATTAAAAAACTATTCTAGATGAAATCACAAGGATTATTTGAATAATAAAATTTTTAAAGAAATTGTTACTTTTTTATTAAATAATAAAAATTTATTTCATGAAATTAAATAATTTTTAACATTTAAATAATGGTATCTTTTTTACTAAAATATAATTTTGATATTGTGAATATTTAAAACTATTATCCACTATTTTAAAGTTTATATAAAAATATTCTGTGTCATGATACTAGGTTTGGGTTACAAGATATATTTATTCTGGTTTAAATTTTTGAAGTGTTTCAAATTCAATATACTTATGGGAATGGAATAAATATATACTCAAATGGATGGTTTCAAAAATGTGTTTGAAGTTATTTTTGGTGTTTTGGTCTGTCTATGTTATGTTTATAATTTTATTATATTGTTTTCAGTGCATTTTATTTAGACGATTAAGGGATAGTTTGTTAACTTCTCTCTTAAAAAAAATTTGGAACTGGGTTAGTTTCTCTTATCAATAGTCAGTAAAAGAAAATATATGATTCAAGTTTTCTCAATTGAAAATAAATTTCAGGTTTCAGGAGTGGTTTAATTATCTATTACATTATTGTTATACATATTATATATTTATATAATTAACATATATTTTTTTATATTATATGTTTTTATGGAAATAAATTAAATTCTATTTTTTAAGTTTACTATTATTTTAGTTTTATATTTTTTTAATTTCATTGAATTTATTCTAAGCCACCTGAAAAGAGGGAACGTCAAGAGAAAAAAAAATATCCCAGAATATCATCATCTCATAGCACGCTCCCTATATCATCACTACCACACCCTGGTATGTGGAATTATATATGGAACCCCTTATATTTTTATTTTCACTTTCCAAGTAGTTCTTTGGTTTGGAGAAGGTTTTTGGGCATGTTGGAGGTATAAGGAGTCCAAATGATAGCTATTGAGGGCCATGAGATTTCCTTTACATGCTAGAAAAGGCCTAGAGGTTTTTCTGTGTCACTGGTCAGTAGGTGGAATACCTGTTGGTGTATGCTCACTGCCTTCACCCACTAACCAACATTTGTTTCACCATCGGTCATTCGATGGAAGTCCAATGTTTCATTAGTGACATTGAAATATGTATGGTTTAGTAAGGGATAAAATGAAATTTTATCCCAAAATTAATAATCCACTCTAATCCGACCCACTTGACCCTTAATTGATTTATCTTCATATATAGTCAACTTAGTGCTATAGTTTGGCTCTCCCTCTCTCCTTGTTGTCTGATATTCATTCCAGTTGAAAGATAGGGTCTCTGTTAATCAAATCCAGTGAGTTAAACTCATTCTATTTTGTTCCAACCCTTCATCACTATGCCTCTTGTGATGAATGATTTTTTTGACCAACACCTATTGAATAAGAGGTTACAATAGTAGTATTGTCAAAGGAGAAACATAGGTTGAGTTCAATTCATGAGATTCAGTGATAGTGACCCCTCTAGTTTGTATCTGATCTAGATCCTCAGACGGGTGAGGAATGTATTGAGGTAGTTACATGAGTTCTCTTCCTTTTATGGACACCTCCAAACTAGAGGTGGTCCTTGAATAAACACTTCGTCATTGATCCATACAGTGAAGATGGAGATGGGTGACTCTGTCATATAATGAGATGACACTTTTAGGGATATTTTTTTATCACCTTTTCATATTGGATTTCTCTCAATCTAGGTTTCAAGGGGTGAATATAGAAGAGATTTTACAAATTCCGTTGGGAAGTATAAATTTGGGTGAGTATTCATCGATGTTTACTAAAATCTTATGATACTATACGGATATGGTTTGAGATGAGTTATTTTGAGAATTTTGTTTGATCACGGTCTCCAAAGAGATATGTAGGATAGTGTGATACAACTTTTCATTCCTACATATGTTATATTTATCTACTATGCTTTGGTAGTGGAGAGATTTCTAGATGAGAAGACGTCGATAGTTAGTGCAGGTAGGGGTCACACAGGAGATGTGACCCCAAGAGTGGGTATCTGATTACATACATAGGGATTTAAGATTGAAGGATACTTCAGCATGATATCTCATGACAGAGGTTTTTTGGTTCAGTATTAGGAGAAGTGGTGCCACTCTTGCAATGGTCAGGAAGATATTGCAAGGGATTTTTTTACCCTGTGTATAGCTAATAGAGAGATAGATGATAGAATCCCAAGGTAGAGGTATCAGTTAGAGTAAGGAGCTCTATAGTGTAGAGGATGTGGCATAGGATATGGAAGATCAATAAGAGGTGGCATGAAATTTGAACAATTTCAACCACCAGCCCCAGGTGGTCCACATCAAGCATAGGTAGCTAGTGGTCAAGGACGACAACAACTTCAAGTAGTGGATTCATATGACATAGATGATCTAGGGATGATTAAAAATATAATAATTATCTTTTCTACCTTAGATGTAGTACTAATAGACACAATCATAAGACACATTTTTATTTATAAATATCAAGTTCGAGAAATAGAGATTTTAGTTGATCATTTGACTCAAACCTTTGTGTTTTGAGACTCCTAATAGAGGATATTCAGTGATGAAACACTTCTGTTGATAGTGTGATCTAAATCATGGAGGTGGGAGATTAATTTGGGATTACTTTGTAGCAGTGATGAGTTCATATTACATAATTATTGGGTTAGACTAGTTTTACATAGTTCATGCACATCTTAATTATTTTAGGAGTATAATGAGGTGTTTCTGTGTTAATGGTATTATTTATTCCATTTTTTTATATGGAAACCCATTTAGAGTATGACGGTCTCATACACAAGTGGGTACATCTGATTACTGATCGGTTGGATATTATTACCCTTGGATTATAAGATGTTATGGGATATTAGTTTCCTATGGTTTTGGAAGACTATGAGAACATCTTCCATGAGGATATTTCAGGATTAACTTTCCATAAAGAGATCAAATTCTATGTATAATTGCACATAGATACTTTCCCTATATATGTTCCAATATATAGGATGGTTCCCACAGAGCTATGTGAGATGAAGGTGGAGTTAGAGGAGGTGCAGATGAAATGATTTTTTAAACCCGGTTTTTCCCCTAGAGAAACCCAGTAATGTTCACCAAGAAGGTGGATGGGAGTTTTAGGTTTTCTGTAGATTATTGTTTCATAAAATAGGTGACTGTAAATAAAAAGTATCCCCTACTAAGGATCGGAGACCTCTATATATTGTTAGGAGAGGAGAGATTTTTCTTAAATATTAACCTTAAATCAGGCTTCCACCGGTTCCGATTTTGGAAGGAGGATATACTGAAGACATGATTTTCGTATTTCTATAGTTATTATGAGTGTTTTGTGATTGATTTTGGCGTTATTAAAACCCTATTAGTGTTTATGTGACTCGGTAATGGAATCTTATATACATTCATAGATCTATCAGTGGTAGTCTTCATCGACAACATCCTGGTGTACTCGGTGTCATAGGAGGATCATGCGAGACACTTGAGGATAGTCTTACTCATACACATAGAGAACTAAACTTATGAGAATATCTTGAAGTGTTATTTTTTTACTCAACATGTCTTCTTTCAAGGATATATCATCTCATAAATAGAGTATCAGTTGAATCAGTTAAGGATGAGGAAGTTCTAGCTTAGGATCCACCCAACCACATGACTATGTTATGAATATTCCTGTCATAGTAAGATTAGTATAGAAGAATATTACATGGATTTTTGTAGGATTATTTAAACCTTGAATAATTGTATTAGAAACATCTAGCCTTTTGTGTGTAAGTAGAGGTTTCAGTAGTATTTTTTTGAGCAATGATAGAGGTTTATGAGAGCTTCAATCTTAAAACTAATAGAGGATGTTGTTTAGTAAATAGTTTTCTATGATTCCTCAAAAATAAGACATGGATCTATTCTAATGTAGAGGTAGGTACTGTTCCCCAATGGTTCCTGGAACTTGGTACAATAAAAGTTGAACTACATGACCCATGATCTTGATCTTACTGCAGCCGTCTTCTCCGTGAATATGTGGTGACACTGTCATATGTGAGGGTCATTTATCATCTATTCTAACTACAAGAATATAAAGTATATATTCTCATAGATAGATCTCAACTTTATACAGTTAATGTGGCTAAAATTACTCCATTATTATTATATCTATATAGTAAATACTCTTGGGAAGGGGAAGGTGGTTGTAATTCTCTTAACTTGAAAACTAATTTATTTTTTTTTTTAAAGGTATTGGACTGGTTTCCCTCATTCCAATTTTACTTACTAGATGAGAAAGGTGCAGTTTATCTATAACTAATGGTTATTACCCCACCACTTCAATAGTGTGTTAGGTATTTCCAACTTGTAGATTCTGAATGTGAGACCGCATGTATTCAAATATCCACTAGATGTTCTCATGAAGGATATTTCAATGGTGGGATTCATTTCACCCTTTTCTGAGGATAGACCACGGTACCAGTGATTTTGTGTGAGGAGGTGTTAAGAGAGTTCCATGCATCCCACATAGCAGTATACCTAGGTCTGGAAAAGATATACCAAAACCTTTGGCTTTGGTTTTTGTGGATATAAATGAATAAGTGTGTGGGAGATTTTGTCTCTCGATGCCTTATTTATTAGTTGGTGATGGTTTCGCACCAGGTTACAACAATTTTAGCTCAACCAATTAAAGTTAAAATTTTTATTTGGGATGGTATATTTATATATTTCATGATCGGACTCACACAATATTTTTTAGGACACTATTCTATCTGGGTGATCATAAACTGACTCACCAAGTCAGCACACATATTAGCTGTCTGAGAGCAGAGTTCAGTTGAGAGATCACGATTCCTATATCTGCAAGTGATATTTTAGCTTCATGGAGTACCCTCAATGAAAATTTCATACCATTTTGATTTCTTCAAATCATGACATTGAAGATAATTCAATGGGAACTTTGGGACACAGTTAACTATGATCATGGCATTTCACCCGTAGACGGATGGCCAGACTGAGCAGACTATTCCAGTTTTGGAGGAAATGTTATGGACTTACATATTGAACCTTTTCCATATTTAGGTAGATCACAAACCCCTGGTGTATTTTTCATAAAACAACAACAACCATTACACCATCATTAGGGCACTACTATAGTCCTTGTATAAGAGACCCTATAGGTCACCACTACATTGGACCAATCCATGAGAGTCTGCACTCATGGGCCAAGAGTTTCTATGACTCACAATAGATAAGTTATAGATCATCCAATAGTAGATAAATACTATCCAAATTAATTAAAATTATTATGAGGAATGAATATAGAGGCCTTTAGATATAAAATAAAAATGCCTTGTGTTCTATAAGTTCTCAACTTGTCGAGGATTGTAGAGATTTTTCTGGGTGTAAAAGTTATCTCTGAGATTAATTTTACCTTTACATATATTGTATTGGGTTGGTGAGTTAGTTCAACACTTATACCTATCTTCTCCATTAGACCAAGTAAAATATGTCTTCATTGTTTCGTATTTGATGAGGTATGTGCGTGACCCATCATCAATTATCGATTAGGGTGAGCAGGAAATTTAGGATGGATATAACTTTATATAGTACCAGAGAGATATCGATGATCGTTAGGAGAATATCCTTTATTGGATAGTGATTCTATTGGTGTGTGTTCAGTGGAATCATAGAAATCTTCATTAGATCACCTGGGGGTATGAGACCTATATGTGAGCTCAGTGCCCTCAACTTTTCAAGTAAAATTTTTTCCTTTTGAGTATGAAAATCCCTAAGGTGGGTAGAATTTATTGACTCATTTTTTCCTTATTTATCTTTAAAATTTTTTTGAGGAAATATTGTTTAGGCCATGTATAGAATAAACAAGAGATTATAATGTTTGGTGTGGCTCAACATTGATATAATAAAATTATTAAATATATTGAATTATGGAAACGTAATTTTTATGAAAGAATGAAATAAATTCTAAATGCAGTCTCAGATCAGAAATATAAGACTAGCATTAAATATGAAATGTATTTTTTACCTTAAATACAACATGACATTTGTATTCCTTGAGTAATTTAATTAATTATAGTCATGGGAATATTACTAATTTAATAAATAAATTTAAATATTTTTTATTTATTATATTTCTGTTATTTCTACTTAAACCCACTTATGGAAAATCCATAGGTTAAGCTACATAACGCAAGGTATTGACAGAGGACCCATTGAAGGATAATTCTTTCATGATCAATAATGGTACATGATTTTCTGATTGGTGAGCCAATAGAGCTCGTGGATATCACTAATTAAAACTTCTTAGAACTATTCTTCATAAACAAGTCATCCAAACGTAAGGTAGGTGTTTTTTTTGTGAATTTATCTCGTTTGAGTTTTAACCATGTTAAAAATTAATTAATTCCATAAAAAATTATTTATTTGGTCTATCATAGATTAAAGTTATGTTTATATCCTCTCATAAATACGAATTTTTCATTACTTTTGAAATTTGGTTCTTCGTTTGTCATCCAATCCAAAATAAATAAAGCCTTACTTGAACAATAACATATTTTTTACACCTAGTATTGTTTTATTATTTTATTACCCCATTATTATCATGTGCATCGATGGTATTTTCCTTCTTTATTGGTTCATCCAAATACCTAGTGGACAATAATTGCTCAATCGTACGTTAGTGCAATCGAATGTCACGGTTGTTTCAAGTTCACGATTGACGGAGTGATCATGGTAGAATGATGATAGAAAATCATCAAAGGTGGGCCCAAATTTGATATTTGTATCCCATTTTTCAGTTTTTCATGCACCAATAGTATTAATAAATGTCATTATATTCCCAAATTGATTGGATTTTTAGAATCCATCAACCTATGACATAGGTTCTTGGTCAACTCATATCTAAAAAAATATGGTTGAAAATAAGATCAGATTACAAGGTGATGATGGAATGGAAGGATGCATGAATAACCAATGGGAATTGGAAAATTCTAATTACATGGTGAATATTATGAAAAAAAAATGTTCTATAGCCCACTCTAATGTGGCATGGGTTTACACATAGAAAACAATATCACACATTTTGCAATATGTGTCATACACCATGTAACCCATGGATTGCAGCTTGGTGTGTACACTATGGATACATGGTAACAAACATGGATAGGTAAATAGACACTACTAGAATATAAGGGAATAGCAGGGTACTCATACACATCCAGGTATATGGTCATGGACAATGTACGAGGACACAACCAAAGTATATGGGAATGGAATAAGGTACATAGGAACATTCCAGAGAACATGGGCATACGTGAGGTAGAAAAGACACTTCACGGCATCCCATTACATGTCATGTACTTTCTAATGGGAATTTTAAGGTCCATGTTCTCCTCAATGTGGACTAGTTTCTATAGGGTTCATTTCATCCGTCCATCCCCCATGAGGTTAGAGAGAGGAATCATGTTCTGAGAATAGGATGTGATCCCATCAATGGTATTAATTTAGGATAGAGTTTTAGGAATTACTCATGAGGCCCATAGTGGAATCATCTATCATACCTTCTTCTATAGGTGGGGTTCTAGTAATTAGCCTAATAAACATACTTGATCATTAATACCCTAATTAATATGTTAATCTAGATAGATTTTTTGGTTTACCCCATTCACCTAGGTGTGATCCCCAATCTATGTATCTATATATCACAAATTTCAGAATATAATTCTTCATGGAGAGTCTTGATGATTATTAATACTAAGATAAGTTCCATCATTGTTATATGGCCTATGGAGTGAGTTCTCCTAGATGATCGTTACCTCGGAACCTCAATGAGGAATACTTGGATGGAATTTCAGTTTTTACCTTACCGAAAAACATAGTGTCTATCGAGAGCTCTAGGTTCTATTATTTTATGTATCATATTCTAATTTAAATAACCTTGTGATGAGATTAATACTTTCTGGATTCTTTATATTTGTGATTTTGTAGGGGGGAGGGTCCTTTTGGTAATTGTCACACTCAACCCTACATGGTATTGTCCTGTACATGATGTGTCTCATAAAGATTATAGTTCATTTGATGGGTTGAAGCATGACTGATTTTCTCCTATTCACCATTCAAAGTTTTGGTGCTCTACTAATGTCTATAGAGGCACATGGGTTGACTCCAAGTTGATGGTATAAATTTTAGAGTTGTTTATTTTTGAATAATTTTTATTTTGAGTGGGGTGTTGTTTTTATAGATTAATTATATTGATTTATTGAGTATTTTTTGTTCAATAATTTTATAAGGATTGGGATAATTTCATTAATGGGAACTAATATTATGATATCCTTGAGATTTTCTTTATATTTAATTAAATTTACACCCACTTCACAAAATGATTTTTTTTTCAGAATTCCCAAGTGTTGACAGTTTAATCCAATCCTTAACATAACATAGGATTCTTATCTCAATGAAAAAAAATTATGGATGTGTATTTATGGTTCAAATAATATATGGAAACCTCTCGTTAAACAAAAAATACACTCAATCATTTATTATCCCCAAATCAGGAAACACCCAAATAGATGATTTAATAATACATTGATATTATTAGTAATATGGTATAATATTTTTATCTTGAATAGGTAAAAGTAAATAAAAATAATGGGATAATAAAATAGTAGTGCACTGAACACACACACAAATTGTGAAGAGAGTTATAAATAGAGTTTTGATTAAATTTGAATGAAAAATACGAGATTTATTGTAAAATAAATTTGAACCATTTTAAAAAAATTAATATTAAAAAATATATGTTGGTTGATAATAAGAGATAATGATAAATAAACATGCATTAAAATAAAATTAAAAAAAACACATATGAGATTACAAATGAAGAAAAAATAAAATTAAATAAAAAGAAGAATGGATGAATGGTGGCTAATGTAGAAACATGATTATGGAAGATATTCTAAAGAATTTTTAAGATCCTTGGTTATTCCAAACTATCCTCTTCTATTCTGAGGTTCCAACTCCATGAAAGAATAAGAGGCGGATGTATTTATAGCCCAAGGTGGTGGACTCTTTGCATTACAAATCTGACCTGCCACTTGGCTCACCAATTTGGCCATTCAGACAGCTGAATATTGAGCTATTCTCTTCTTAAAAGGTGGATATATTTATTTTCTATGTCCACTATGAAAATTTGGAACCCATTGTACCTTTTTATCAAATGTTTTGGTTGGTTTACTAAACAATGTAAAGCTGTCCATTTTTATCAACACTTTTTCAAAGGCTGTAATTTGAATGGATTTTTGAATAGTAAGATTCCATAAAATAATATATATATATTTCTAAAAATTAGGTAGTATATATCTTGTATTTTACTCTAAAAAATATCAGCTCAAATTGAGGTTTATATCAGGAAAAAAGTCCATAATTGTGTGATGGTTTTAATTCACAGATATAATGGTTGGATAGATTTCATAGAATCATTTGGGGCCCTTTTTTGTTTATTTTGGCCTTGAAATTTCTATCCAAGATTAATTGTATTATACCCTAAATTTTTGTGTAGATTAAAAGTTTTTGGACCTCTGGATTGATCCCATAAATTCAATCTTATTAGATGGTCATGTTTCTTCACAGATTTTTTGGGCTTCCTTATGTGGACCATATAACCATTCAAATACTCAACTATGCCAAAGCTTCCTTATAATAATATGTTGTAAATTGAATAAGGAAGCCTAAAAAACAATAACCATGCAATTTGGATAAGTAGGGTGACAGTTATAATTAAAATAGTTATCTGACTCAATTGGATTAATTCAAATAATGTTCAAAAATTATATTTTCTATTAAAACCTGAAAATCTCACACCAATTATGCACTTTTACATGAAATTTACTAAAGGGGGTAGGCAAATATTTATGAATAAATTAATAATATCAACCCCCTAATACTTAATATTCTATGTTTCCCTGGCAGCAACAACAATAAAAACATAACAAAATACATCTCACTCACCAAAAAATAGTAGAATTCTGTTTTCCTTGATTAGGGGAGGTTTGGACTATTTCACTAATCCATATTGAATTCCACCACAAATTGTTACAAAAACAAGGTTCAAAAAACAATTCATTTTTCATGCTCAATTTTAGAAATGGAAAATGTAGGAACCTAGAACTCACTCCTCTCAATATGATAAAAATATATTTATGGAGGCTCACTCATTCATGAACCAAAAGTGAAATTCTTATAGTTTGAAAGAGATATCAACTTTCATTTACTATCTTAAAGATCACTAGAATCAAGAGTTATCTTCTTAGGGGTTTCTCAACGGCTGTGATATGGTAGGAATTTAATTCCCAAGAGATAGGAAAATAGGGGTAAAACACTCACATGGAAAAACGTGATGCCCAATTTGAAATAAAACATGTAATGTTATGGAAACACATATTTACATGGGAATTATTGAGTGAAGGATGAAAAAAAATATATTCATTAAATTTTAAGGCTATTAAAAGTTTAAATATGTACAATATACAAAATTTCTTCCAGTGACACATGAATATATAATGAAAGTGCTATTTTATTATTTTCCTAATTTTTTTTAATTTTTTTGAAATTTGAACTTGAAACAGATCTCACCCTCATCTCCCAACACATGTTTGACCTCCTCAAGATGCTAATTGTAAACGTTATTACAAAATCAAAGGTTGAGGAAGAGTGATTTCTAACCTTCTCAAGACACAACCCATTTTTTCTTTTTCTTTTTGTGTTTTTTATTATTTTGTTTGAACACATTTAAATAACATATACAAAATTACATAAATTAAAATCTATTCCCAAAACTCACTGAATGATAGCCTCTCTCCCAATCATAAAGAGTATTTTTCCATCAAGAATATGAAAACACATTGAAAATAAATAAATGGATTCCCAAAATGAAATCCATTCTTCCCACACATAAATTTCAATAAATTATTCAATATAATTTCATGTAGATATTGGGTGGTACATGGTATTTAGATTGTAATGTGGCTATCAAAGAAAAGTTTTCCATAGGCTTGAAGGGGATTTCAAAAGGAGGATTAATGTAAGGGTAATTGGAGGATATTTGGCTATTATAACTATCATGTGGTTAAGAAAATGCCTCTATCATATTAATTTACACTAAAGTAATAAATTCAGCTCAAAGGTCCACAAACACAAGAATCATAATCAGAGGTGAAAAATGAAAAAAACGAAAATATGGTCATCAGTGAACTTGGCATGAAAGTTAATGTTTTTCCTCACGGTTAGTGAAAAATAATTTTAAAAATATAAAATTTAGCATTAAAAATTTATTATTCTTCACACAAAATTCTTTATCCAAATTTATGATGAAAATAAAAAACAAAATATAATAAAACATGTATTTTAACTCGCCAAAATGGTTGGAAAAATTTTCAAAAGTGGATGGTGGGTAATTATGTCTCTTTTTTAATATTTTTGTATATTTTTTAGTTTTTTTTTAGTTTTTTATAAAGTCACACCCACATGAAATAGAAAGAATAGATAAAACAATTTAGAGGAAACTGGTAAAACAATTATGAGAATGGGTGAGGAAGGAGAGGGGGTGAGAGAGTTAAAGGGAAATAGGTTCCCCTTGTTTTGATTTGGTGGGTTCCTCTCTTCATCGAGTGGTAGGTCAGTGGAAGTTGATGTGCCTTTTATGGTATGTTACTTAAAAAAATCATTCTTCATCTAATGAAAAACTAAATAGAAATTAAAATTTCATAAATGTAAATGAAAACATGGGTTTCCTCCCAAGTTTCTAAGAATTGATTTTTTATAAATCTAGAAAGATGCAGTGTACAACCCATAGTCAGATGGTGGACATCATATTTTCTCAATTCTAGGGTGCTTCTAGAAAAAATTTCTCTTTTGGAGGCTCATTTTTTAATTGTATAATTTCTTTCCATCCTTGTTTATGTTTTTATAATTAAATGGTGGGGGAAAAGAAATATGGTTATCCACCCTTTGGTCTTAAACTTGTTGAATGATGTTATCCAAAAAGTGCTGGTTTTATAAGCTTGAAAATTATGGAAGATGTTCCAGTTCTGATGGTGAATTTATGTAAATTTCAGATAACATGAAACTAGAGTATGAGATCCCAATTGTTTTTAACTCATTTATCTCATCACTTATCGATGTATTATAATGAGGATAAGTGGAGTCATAAGCTAGAATAAAGTCTTCAATATCCTTTATATCAATGTTGTTTTCCAAATAATATTCAATTTCAACCTTACCAGTGATTACTTTATTAATTAGGGAACAAATCTGAAAACCATCACTCCCACAGGGACAATATAAACACATTGGTTCGGGGTTCACCTCACATATAACAAAATTTTTAGAATCACAGATAGGAAATGGTGAATGTTGTACAATATAATATGAATGAACAAATGAGCATGCTAATTCATTTTCCTCATTATCATCCAAGTTGGAGCAGTGTAGGTCATAGGTGAGATGGGATTCCAAAGAGTTTTCAAGATCCTTTAGATCAAGGGAGTTTATATTTTTAATATCAACATTAAATTCTCTATTTATGAATTGGTTAATGAGGTCATATAATTAACAATATCAATTATCATTAGAACATAAAGAACATGATGGATCGAGATTCAACACTCTCTCCAATAGAATTTCATTAGAATCGATAGAGAATATAGATTTATTTTCTGAGGGGTATCACATGGAATGAAAAATATTAAACATGACCAATTGATCACCAAATTCCATGGAAAAGATGCCAGATTGGACATTAAATTTGGTTTTAGATGTCATGAAGAAATGAATTCCTACAATCAGAGGATATTTGAAAGAGCTTGCCTCACCATCCATGTCAAGGACATAAAATTCAGCTGGGAAGATTAGATTATAGATTTGAACAAATATATCCTCAATTATTCCATCAGGACTAGTTATGCTTCGATTGGATAACTCTATGGAAAAACTCATTGGGTGTAAGGGACCCAGAACAAGGTCGGATAAGATACATTTGCGAATGAAATTTATCAAGTCTCCTAGGACTATGACTCTATCATCGTAGTTGAAACTCACTATTTCTCATGGAATGGTAAATGTCCTTGGATCTTTTCACATCATGGGTATGGACTTATAGGTTAACGCATTCTCAATGGTCCTATATAAGTACCTGCCTTAAACATTATATAATCTAGATATTTCAACTATATTTCCTTTCATTTCATCCCCAAATATATTTCAGTTTAGAAATTTAGAATTTTAGGTAGTAACTCATACATATCAACCCACAAGCATACAAATTGGGTACCATTAAAATAGTATTCATTACTTCCAAAATATATAATTTTTAACAAAAAACAACAAAATGATTTCTTTGAAATATATTCATAACATTTAACTTGAATTACTTATTTCTGTTAAACGTCATTATAACCTATGAAAAACATTTAAAAATACGGTATGAGCATAAAAAATAACTGTAAGGGATATAAAAATAAGGAAAGAAACCATTAGTCCATGAATAATTATAGTCATATGAAATTATTTTTACAAAGACATACTTCTCACCCATATATAATTACTTTGTGAAACATGATATTTACATAAAACAACAGAGAAAATATATAAAACTCATAAGGTATCTTATAGAATTACATAATTATATTGTAACCCTTGCAGCTACCTTATGATTTGTAACCCTCGCGTCTACCATAAAATATAACTCTCGTGGCTAAGAGGCACGGTTAGGTGACCAAGTGAGTGTTAGGATATAATTAGGCTATGGTGGGATTGTGCGGACTAAATTCGGTGTAAGAGTGGTTATAGGAAGGTGATAAACCTTGAGGTCTTGAATGAGGACCAGATCTGGGTACATGATGGTGAGGCATGATTTCGATTAGGATGAGTATCTATCTTTCTCTATGAAACCAAGGTAGTAAGAGTGGTTATGAGAGAGACCATTGGTTTGATTAATGTGGATAACTATTTTGTTTTGGTGGTTAACTGTTTATGGAATACCAAAAGAGATTAGGGACTGTGGTAGAAGTAGTTCCACATGAAACTCTGGTTCATGGATTTTTCGAAGACGGTCTTGTAGTTGTGGTGAGTCTTAGTTGGAAATCATGCCTAAGTGGTGGTGGTTAGGTGCTGATGAGATGTGTGCAGCAGGGAATCCTGAGATCCTTGGAAGTTTATGGTTTCTCATAGTGGAAGGTGTCCTTGGTAAAGGATAAGTTTGGTGGTGGCGTTCTTAAACAACTTCTTAACGTACCTCAGCTAGTGATGATCATTCCCAACATCTTGACAACATCCCGGGTATGTTGAGAAGCTCTGGTTTTACACTTGTCAACTTGAAGCTGTTTTGGTTAGATGTGGGACATAATGTATTTATGCTTAGGAGTGTGGTATATTAGGATATGGATTATGGGATATACACCATCAATGGTATTTAGGTGAGGTCCTTAGGGTGGACCAGGTGTTGAGAAATGTTGTGGGTGTCTTTCATGGAATCTAGGGTAGGGATCTAGGTAAATTTTGTTTTCTTGTTCTCAAAAAAGATATAAAACCATGTATAAGTTTTTGGTATTCTCTTATGATCAAGTGTAAGTCTTGGTGGTTGGAATCCCTCATAGAGAGTAATGGTAATGACGCTCCTAAGGTGGGGACTGATAAGTTAGTCAGAGATGTAGATAAGAGAACGATCAGTTGATGTAGTGACACTGCGATTCCAATGAGGAACCTGTGAGGTACATGTTGGGTCTCTTAGAGAGTCTAAGTGGGATTTGATTATGGTTTTTTATTGATACAAGCATTAGATTTTGGATCAGGGTGGTTCTGAATGAAATTTGAGATTCCCATGTCTAGTCGTTAATGGGCATGGTGAGATGTAACAACCATTTATGATAAGGGAGGTTGGGTTCTATAACTCCAATGAATATTGGATTTCTACTTCGGTAAGTGTATTTGGGTATTATTGGACTGTATTTAAGTTTCAAGGAACCTTTCTCTTGTGATGTAGTGTCATTTCAATGGTTAAGCTAAGCATTCCAGGATGAATCAGCCATGGATAGCATGACTCGGCTTGGAGAAAAGAATAAATGTGCAGAGTAGTAAATCACCTTTGGTGGATGTTTTGGAATGAGAAGTATGCTTAATATTTTAGAGTAGTTTTGAGTGTCAACCAATCGTTCTTTATTTAGTGTATGAATGGTAGGGTGCCTATATTGGGAATGTTGATTGGGGTGGTGGAGCCCAATGATGGTTTGGAGGGCAGTGATGTCGTGATGATGTAATTCTACCAAAAGTTACGGAATGACATTAGTTAGTGTATTTGATGTAGTCATAATTGAGTGGGTCAAGTTTATCTTAGTATTAAAATGGATAGAGTCAGAATTTCCTCTCGAGCAGTTTCAATGTCAAGGCTGGATGTCAGGGTAGGGAGAAGTCCATATAGACGTCCGGGCAGAGTGTGTTTGGAACACATCTTGTATGGTGGGAAAGAAAATTTGACATTATAGTAATATTTTATCAATACTAGGGATGAACAATAATGTAAAATGGTGGATATAACCATAAAGAAGAAGTGTCTGGTTGATTATGTGATTGGATTTTCAGGTTGGAGGGACTTGAGTGATCATTATTCAGGTGAAATGGCTCTAATAGCGAGTGTTGGAACAGGTTTAATTAGTTGAGTACCCCAAGAGTTTTGGTTATCTCTCGGATGTACAGTTATGGAATGGGATCATTTGTACATGAGTGGTAGATCAACGTAAGTCATGAAATCTTGTTGGAAATACTGTTTGTTTTCCTTCAAGTGATATCAGGTTTTAGTCACCATTAGAGTTTTGAAAACATAGTAAAATGAGGCCATGTGATTCGGTTCTTGAGTTGCGAAGAAGATCATACTAATGGGGTGTCGATTGATTCCTCCATGACGATATGATGTTGTGTGTGAAGTTTCTGTGTGCTATGAATTAGGCACCATTTCCTAATTTTCCCCTATAAATTTCTAGTGGTTGATGTATGGTTGATGTTGATGTGTCATTTAGGAGTATTCAATTTGTATTTTCAGTTTTCAAGAAAAAATCTTGTGGTGAAATACCATGGCTTTGGATAAAATTATGTGGTAGCATTGTATTTTCAAAAAAGAAACCTAGGAAATGGTAATGGATAGGAGGGCCTAGGGACCAGATTTCATTATTATGGAAGATTAATGATGCTTAGGAATGTGGCTCGATGATGAGCTATTATAAGGTGGGGGTGTTGTAAGATCCTGATCTTCATGAAGTTATTCCCTTGCATAAATTTTGAATTTAATATCTTTTTTTTAATGTGATGTTTCCCAAAATTTAGGGGAGAATTAGGGGTATTTTGGGGGTTTGGGACATGAAAATGAGGAAAAATGGGACAACCTGTGCAAGGTGCACATTCAGTACACTGTTAAGTAAACCGTGCATCCTACCTAGGAAAATTGTGCAACTATGGAAAGTGGCATTATGAATGGTTGGAAAATGGTATCCAACCCCTGTAGAGCTTCCCATGTAATAATGTGACCTTTTTTCATTAGATAATAGCATGCAGACGGTTCGGAAAGCCATGCGGACAAACCATACACCCTAATAAAAGTTGAAAATTTTACAATTTTACCATTACATAATATTTATATCCCCACCTGATTTCTACCTCACTTCTCCCCCTCTCAACCATAAGGACAAACTATATCGACCTAAGATTCCCAATGGTGGTTCTCCTTCAATTTTTTAAAATTTAGAGCACTTTTGGTTTTGGATCGAAGCCTCGGGTAAGTCTAACGCTCCTCTCTCTTTTCCTTTCTAGATTAGGATTTGTAATTTATCCATATTATTTTGAAGCCATAAAACCTATTTTTTCTGGTGGAATCTAGGTTAGGAATTAACAGGGTGTTTGGATTTAGATTTAAGGCTATGATTAGAAGTGTGTTCAGCATCAAATTCGAGGTAGGTGGTATACAAGTTATATCCCATAGTTTTGTTATATATTTGTGCATGTGTGTTGAGATATTGCTTTTCTCTTGTTGTGAATTTTTCACCTTGAGTTAGATTTGGAAAAATTGTTTGATAGAAAATTATTTTGAAACTTCACAATCCTCATGGGAGGCATTGAGGTTGATTGGAATGATTTAAGTCCACCCATGACGTGCACCAAATTTCTTGTACCTAGAAGTTGTTAAGGTTAACTATAGATTTGATGTGTGATAACATAGATCCCATGAATAACATGATAGTATGGTTGGTTGAGTTGAAATTGAATAATGATAGTTGTTTCCTGGGTTAGTAATTCTATAAAGGGTGGTTGGGTTGAATACCAATGCGTTATATGGACTATGAAACGGAAAAAGGGTAATGGGTTGATGGTTTAATCTTATGAATGATAAATGAGTTAAATGAGTTAATTTAGATGGGATTTAATGGATTATGATTTATGTTCAAATGCCAAAAAGTATTAATGTATATGAAGTTATGAACATGTTAAATTTAAAATGGATTTTCAATTGATGAACATGTAAACGGGTTTGCATAAGGGAATTGATAAATATGATGAATGGATTAATACATGAGAATTTGGGGTATGCCTAATGGTTTAAATGAAATAACATTGTTCTGCTATGTGATATAAAAATTGTATTTTTGAAATGATAAATGAGTTATATGGGATAATTTATGGAAATGGGTGAATATTGGCTAATGTATGGGAATTTTTTAATATACTTAATGGGTTAAGGCATGAGGATGAGAATTGTGCTAAACAGCTATGAAATGTAAATGGAAAATGTGTTAATGAGTTATGGAATAGTATTAATTCCCATGTTAATGGTTATGGAATGTGATTACTATTATTATTGGTTGTGTTTATTTGTGACATAATATATGTGTGGTAATTGGATAAATGGTCTTGTGCGCCTAGCTTTGTATATTGGTGTGTTTTCATGAGGTTCTACACCCACGGGTCGAGTTTGATTGATGCTTTAAACTCCACCCCAAAATATAGGGGTTAGGGAAGGGGGTGGAGGATCTATTCCCCTAATGGTTATATTCCACCCCGACTGAGGTTTTGAGGTGAGGATAATGTGTTGATGTGTGTGTTTATCTCTAATGAGATAGGGACTTCAATTGTCCCCTTATGCATAATGATGGGTTGATTTAGACCCATGTTTAGATGATGTGTATGCCTAACCCATAGAACATTTGATGAAAATGGATTAAGTAATGAATATGGAATAAATGATGGAAATGGTAAAAATTAATTAAAGGGTTGAAGTAAAGATTTTTGATTATTGTAATTTTAGTTTTAATTGTTTTGTTATCATTTAATTAGTAAATTCATGTACTATCTCTTTAGACTAGATATTTTATAGACACTATTGGTGGTGGCCTACTGATTTGTACGCACACCCTACTCCGGCCATCGTTGGGTACCTGAGTAGATCTCATGATTTCAGGTTAGGACAAGGAAAAGGGACCCATTCTAGGGAGTAGAGTTGGTCTTGGGACATGCACAGATGAGTATCTAGACTTTTTTTCAGGACCATTTTGGGTAATTCTACTATTTTTTGGAATTATGGGTTTCATTCACATTTAACACTGTTAGCATGGCATGACATGGTTATTTTTGGTTTTTGGTTTGCACCCATTCTTGGGATATGTTTGTTTATGCATGTTTAATGGTTATTACATATTGTTTAGGCTGTTAAAATTGTTATCATATGTGGCTTACTATAGTAAAGAGGGTATAGTCTCCCCACGTTTCTAATTAGACCCTCGACGCTAGTCGGAAACCTTTGGAATATGGGGAGGTCATCTTGAGGTCATGTGATAACGTGAATTAGTGTAACTACCCAATGTTTTTCAATGGAAATTACCTTCTTATATTTATGTCATAAAATAACATGAAAGCACAACATAATGAACTACTAAGTGATAAGTGACCTTTAAACATAAGTTTGTCACTTCTGTTTTTGGAATTTCAAAAATACGGCATACACGGTTGTGTTCAAGATGTTTTTTGAAGTCTAATAAAATAAAAAATAATTTTTGGGGAATAGTAACATACCCTAATGAATGGTAACATACCCTTATGAATAGTGATATACCCTAATGAATAGTACCTCACGTATGGTGGTATAAAAAAAATATTCAAGTTGGAATTATGATATACCTATATTTTAGAATGAGTTAATGGATGTTTTAAAACTGGTTTTGATAATAAATTATTATTTTAATTAAATATTAAAATAATCATATTTAGAAAATTATTTTTGAAAAATGGACTTCATTTTTGTATTATACATGTCGAAAAATTGTTGGGGTAAATTTTTGGGATTCTTCTGAAATACTAGAATGTTTTATGAATAGTAGAATCTGATAATTCACAAAAAATGCTAACTAATGGATTAATTGAGTCATAGATAATGTTATGCTGATGTAATCCCACATGGTTATAATTCACATGACCCATTTACTATTCTTGGTCATGGAATACTTACTATTCCTTTTCTTGGGAATAAATAATAAATTAATGATTATAATATCATGAAATCTCTCCTCTCCTCCACTATAAAAACCCCCCATCACTCCCTCTTCTCTCCACTCCTCTCAAGACCTGTTCCTTGCCATTATTCTACCCAAATCTCTCCCCAAGGTCCTCACCCACGTTCAAAATCTCTCAGCCTACTCAAAATACCAAAACCCTTCTCCTTAAGAGGTTCTCAAAGGAAGAAGTCTCAAGAGGTAAATTCCTCTTCCCAATTTCTTCTTTTCTTTTAAGTTATTTTCTTTTTATTTCTTTCCTCACCTCCCTTCACCATAATAGTATGAAAATCCAGTAACATACATTTACTATAATTTCTTCATGCTAGTGATATATTTCATTATATTCTCTCCTTTCCCCACCCTTTTATTTGAAACAAATGAAAGCACCGTTTGAGATGTGCTAATTTAGCACATTCAAGGACAACAGTTTATCAATTTCTATTACTATCTTTAATTCTGGTAATGAAACCATTTGTGTTATGGTTGAACCAGATTATTATATATTTAATATATCCTATTTTTGTTTCTGTAATATTTTGGTACAAATGGAATTAAGTTATAATGAAAAACACATTCTTTGTAATCAAACCCACCGAATAACAAAAATAGTAATCACTAAGGTTATATACATAATAATTAAACATAAATATAAGTAACATAATTAAAATTTAAACCATTTAATCTACTAGATATGAACTAAATAATTTATCTTGAATTCTGGACAACCACTTTCATCTTTCTTATAATCCAAACTTGAATATAAGTGAACCGATCTTTTAAAGCCAAGTAAACAAACGAGCCCGAACAATGAAATTGAACATTACAACTAATAAAAAAGGATTTGAATGAACTAAAAAGGTTAATAATAAATCAATTACATATATAAGAGGTTATAGACTTATGAATTAATAATCCTAATTGGTTTATTTAGTTCATTAATAACAAGTGGATAACACCACTGGATTTGAGGTAAGGGATCCTCTCCTTTTCTCTCTTAATCAAGATTGTCCTCTATACTATGCCTTTTTATGTGTACTAGAAAATGATGGGGTATGTTTAAGAACCTCCCTGATAAATCCATTTGTATTTATAAGTGATTAGAAACCCCATTTCTCTCTCATAAATCCCTCTTATCCACACCTAACATCATGCAGATAAAATCGTAACGAATTCTACCTGAACCTTCTTTGTTCTTTTGGGTTGCCTTATCCTTCTTTCAAAATGGTGTTATCTTATATAACTATGTGAGTCTTATGAATTATGTTTAGTTTTACAAGATTCTTATATCAATACCCTTTCATCACATTATTTCAGGGATATACATGATTTTGAAAGATTTCCTCCTTAGAACTTTCCGATAAGCCAGCCTGTTTTAAGGGGACTTCCCAAATTTTTACCCAAATTTCAAGTGTACTCTATATAATGTTTTAAAATACCATTGTATTTATAAAATAAGTATTTTTATTATTAAAACCTTCTTGGTTCAATTCTGTTTTTATATATAATAATGTCCTCTTTTCTATTTGCAAATCTCTAGAGTGTTTTCCTTAAAACTGCACAAAAATGTTTTAATGCTAATGTTTCTAAAATAATTTTTTTTATATGTGGTCACTTATATTTGACACCACTTACCATGTTATATGCCTATTTTACCCTATGAATGTCCATGTATGTTCTAATCCCTTCCTTTCATGGAAACTTTCGTGATATTCCCATTGGATTTGTTTTATATCATGATTGTGGTACCCATTTCTTTCCATGGGTAACCTTATGTTTATGTATGGTTGATTATGTATGATTATTTATGTGGAAAGATTATTTATGTGTCAAGAATATTCATGAATATGTTGAGATGGGTGCACCCAGATAGCGCTCCAATGCATTGGGTAAGGATAAGTCTCATGAGATGCGATGTGATATGAGATTGGCGGTTAGCCTTGACCCGTACTGAAATGGGAAACAGGATTGGCGGTTAGCCTTGACCCGTACTAAAGATATGATTTATGATCCCGCCACATTTATATGATTCCATGTTTATATGATCCCATGCTTATATTAAATGATTTTATAAGTTTCATTCCTTGGATATCATTATGTCATGCCTCCTAACTCATGTTCTTGAGATGTATTCTTATGTTCATTCCTTTACTGGGCTTTTTAGCTCATCACCTTTGTTCATGTGTTCCCCATGGTACCCTATGTAGATGTAAGAGCTCAAAGGATGTTATATTCTCTTTATGGAGATTAAATAAAGAAGTTTTTTTTAGTCCCATGTTTTATGTTATATATACTTTTTCTTCCAAGACACTAGACTTATCGATCCTTGACTTCTACTGTGATGATTAATTATGCTTAAAATAATGAAATATTATATGTAAAAGGCTCGGGTCGCTATAATTAGGGCACCAGTTTAGTGGCTGCTAGGTCAGGTACATTACAGTGATATACTGATAAATAATATTATTTAGACACGACTATTATCACCTAGATGTTGTAATGGTGGGAACGAATGAGATTAAATAATTTATAAAAACATAGTTTACACATGTTTATAAAATTAATTAATTAATTACCAATTAATTATTAATAAAAAGGAAAACTAGTTTAAAATAAATGATTAGTTTTTATAAAAAAACAATTCTTATGCCCACAATAGAATTTTATCTTAATAAAATATACAAATTACTAGTAGTGAAAAATATTAATGAAATTTATATGTTATATATTCCATAAAATTTATTTAAATTCATCCAAAATAATTGATTGTCTTAAGATAACAATACATCCAATTTTAAGTATAAAAATTGTATACATTTCTAAAAGGCACTTTTGTTCCCTTTTAAGAGAACACCTGATTTAAAAATAAATTTTGAAAATTTTATAAATCTTATAAATTTTTTTAAAAACAATAACCTTTATTTTTGAAATATTAATATCAATATTATCATGGGGTTAATTTTTGGTACTTTTATGATAAGTTTTACTTTTTGATGAATAGTGAAAATGTAGCATTTTATTGGAAAACTGCCTTTTCATCAAAATAATTTATATAGATAAATTATATTTTAAATTGGTTTTAAAGTATAATTAGTTCCATTATACAACAATAAAACCAATTTATGTAATTGGAATCAATTTCACCTCAAAATTGGACATAAAAATATTTCAAACGTTTGAACGTTTTCACTTTAAAACCATGCTTCCCCATTGCGTTTACCGGATTAATTTTAAATATAATTTCGAAAATTATATGAATTTATTTTTGTAAAATGGATTCCATATTTGGAACCATAAGGTAAAAAAATTATTATATTCATTTTCATTTTTAGGAATAAAAATTTTACCACGGTAAAAATATATATTTAAAGCACCATAGGAAAAATAATGAAACTTGTTAAAGTTAAAAGGTTAAGGATTAAAATACCTAAAAGGTACAGAATTAAATGGTTTATTGAGGAATTTATAGACCCCAAACAGCCTTAAAAATTAATTATCATCCAAATTCATGGAAATTAATTACACCTCGTTGTCGCTGGATTTAAACATAAAATAATTGTTATTTAATCACTTGAAGCCACCCCACCTCAAGTATAAATACCACCCATCGCCAACTCATTTTTCCTCACAAGTCTTGAAGATACTAAAATTTCTGTCAAAACATGTACTCTTGTCTTACCAAATTTCCAAGTTCTGCTATTATCACCAAAATACCAATTCAAAAGTCTTTAATGGGTCCTTCATGGAGGTGATATTCAATAGGTAATTTTCTCAAACCACCTCTCTAATTTTATGTTTTTGTTCTACCTTATCCTCACCTACATCACCCATAAAGACATAATAATTCTAGAATCATATAAATACTATAATTTTATGTTTCTAATGGAATATATTATATCCAACCCATTTATTTACTCCTCTTATTCAAAAAATTGAAACCATTGTCTAAGTTATGACGATTAACCATCTCTATGAATAATGATATTGTTCGTTATCCATTACCGCCTTCATGGATGGTCATAAAACCATTATTATGGTTTAAGAATATTTAAATATTTATATAATAACCTATTTAATGTTATAAAACTAATATATAGAAAAAATATTATATAAAATAACTCGTTTGTGATTATCGGAAAAACTGCAAAATTAAACTAAAAAATTATCCTTAATATTTTATCAAATGAATCATCCTCATGTAGGAAATAAAAATGAAAATGGTACCATTTAAACTTTTTAAAGTGAATTAATACTATTTAATTTCAATTATAGAGTTTTATTACAATTTTATAAGAACATACATAAATATACATAACTGAATCGATCATGAAATCATGAAACAAACGCACCCAAAACAATGAAAATAATGAAATATTATTAATAAATAGGTGGTAATATGTTATAAAAGAACCATATAAGGTATTATAAATATTATTATAGTTATTTAATGAATTAATTATATTCTTTAAACCATTATACATTAGGTTAAAGTACACACCACTAAAGGCATCCACAAGGTAAGGGTTTTTCATCTCATATTTACTTTTGTGAGATATATGCCTTATTCACAACTTATTTCTTATGTGTGGTGTATATATTCTAAAATTGGATATATTATATCATGAATATATTTTTTTCATGGTATTTTGAGTTTTTTAAATGTAATTATTTCATGGTGAATATGATTATACTGATTAAAAAGTTGTAATAGATTTCTTAACTCAATTTTCATTTAGTGGGTTAAACTTCTACTTTCTTCATTATGTCATGCTAAGATTATGTGTGAAATGAGTTTTTATTGTATTATTTTTTATTTAAACTTATTTTATGTGGATTTACAGTTGATACACATAATGTATTCATTTAATTGTTTCTTAAAACATATACCATTTTTATATACGGAGTTTAAAGTTATTTGATTAATTTTGGAAATTTTGATAAATCCATATCTTTTTTTGTATAGATATTTGTTGATAAAGCGCATTATTTATTAACTAAATATATTATTTGTTATATGATTAATTCTTTGGACTAGTATACATGGGTGGGGCCTGGTAATAGATAGACCCTCGATGCATCGATAGTCTCATGGGATGAATTAGATAATCTAGCATTAAACATGTTTTTAAATGTAGATTAAACCATATGATGAAAGGTCTTAATAGTAATGCTTCATGTGATAGATGCATGATTTCCAATAATTAAACATTTCCTACATTCATAATTCAATAATTTTTATCCAGTTGATTTTCACCGTGACAAAATATATGGATGAATTTCATTCTTAGCTTATCGATTAAACACTACTGAAAATTTTGTTATTTTCGACGGTTCATTTGCAATGGAATCCCATCACAAATGACCCATTGGAGGAAATCATGTTGAAAATGTGGTTTTGTGCAACGTACCGTCATAAAAAACCATATTTTCGACGGTAACTTCACCCATCACAAATAGCTCACTTTTTGTATTTAAAGAATACTTATTTATGACAGACTCATCACAAATAAGTATTTTCCATGGTCCTGTAACAAAAAATTTAAAAAATATTAATAGATTAAAATAAAATAATATTACTAATAAAAAACTAATATTAACAAAATAATATTAATAAAATAGTATTAAATAATAATAATAATAATAAAATAATTATAGTAACAAAATAATATTAGAAAATATTAATAAAAATTAATTAGTAACATTATAAATAATATTAATAATAATAATACAATAATAATATTAGTATTTATAATACGAATAATATAAATAATAATAATGATAATGATAATAATAATAAAATAATTATTATTAAATAATATTAATAATATAAATACTCATAAGAATGATGATAATAGTAAAATAATAAAAAATTATAGAATACTAAAATCTCAATATTCACAAAAATATAAAAAATAATAATAATAAAATAATAATAATCATAATAAATAAATAATAAAAAATAAATAAAAAATAAAAAATAAATAAAATAATAAAAAATTAAATAAAGTAATAAAGTAATAAAACAATAAAAAACACAATATTCGCAACAATATAAAAAACACAATATATAGAAATATAAATATATAATATTACAAAACAAAATGACATTCAAATATTTTATTATAAAATGTAAATATATTATTGGGGGGCCTTCTAGAGGAGATGACATCACTGGGGGTATTTCGAATGAGATGAGATCATTAGGGGGTCTTCTAGAGGAGTAGGAGGAGATGGAGGAGATGGTGAAGGGAACTTCATCCCTAAACCATGAGTCAGAAAACGTGTGTACTCCATCGTCTACTCATGCTACTACTGCTATCATTGACACATCTCCTTCTTCTATTGTTGCTGCTTTCGATGGAGCTCTTCCTGCTCCGTACACGTACTCTCTATAAGCTCACTTGGAAATCAGAGTTTCTCTTGATAATGTGTGGCAGATGATGATAACTCTCCCTGATCTCCTCTTGAGCTAGACTCTAACATCACAGCGGTCTCATAATAACTCTCATGAATCAATCAAGCATTGATACCAACAACTCAACCTTTTTGAAGCCATGATGAGTCACCTACATCCATGCTGCCTCATGAAATCGATGGGAACTTATTTGACCCTCGGTCTCGACCTGATTCTCAATATTTGTTTAGGACATTGTGGCCTCATATGACTCCTTCAATTGAAATTTAATTTTAAAATAGTTAAAGTATTATTTTCAGTTAATTTTAAAACTCAAAAAATATATTACACTGACCGTAATCTGACGTTGGTGATTACCTTTAATCTCTCTATTGACTGAATCATTGTACATCCTCCTTTAAACATCAAAATCTGAAACATCGGGTTGTTCGACTCCCTATATGAATATAAAATAAATATTTTACATTTAATGTTATATAAATTATTAAAAAAAGTACTTCACAAATGTTCCATATCCATACTAAATGTACGACTACCGGCTTGATGTGTCACCTCCTGTCTCCCCCAATTTTTTCGACCTACCAAAGGATCTCCTCTAAAAATTATCACTCATCCAGTGTGAACATAATCCATACAAAACCTGAGATGAAATGTGATCAGGTCGGTGGGTGCGATAATACTCATCAAACTCTTTCACTCCTACTTTTTGAAGGGTTTTCCTTCTCAAATTGTGAATCAATTGATCTCAATGCTCACATATAAACACCTCTCATGCCTTCTAGATAGCGCTGCATATGCTCTCATCAATGGAATTCCATAAACCATACAAATAATGTTTAATATCAGTTTATAAATTAAATAACATTCAAAATAAATTTTATTTATTTACATAACATCCAATGATCGGACATACGGTGCTAAATATAAAAAGAAATCTGATCTCATATGACCCGTGCTTCAAAAGAATAATTGCGCAATATAGCGCTCCCTTATCCAATATCTATATGTGAAAAGATGTGACAAAAAAATCAAACAGTTATTATATAAATTAATTAATTAAAACTAACTAAAATACACAGGTAAACATACCTCTGCGTGCATGGATCGAAGCCAAGATGTGGACGTTGCTCTAGAATAGGGTCAGGAATCATCAATCAGGAAAGACCACATCCCCTCCATGTCCTCCCTAAACCTCTAGTAGTCTCAAGGTCAGATGATCCAATATCCTACCCTTCCAAAGAAAAATTATCCTCCTGCAACTAATGAAACATATCCTCGTCTATCTCAAACATGAAATGACTGTTTTTACCAAAGAGTTAAAAATAATTATTATATATAGATATATATTATGTATGATTTTAACTATCATTTAACTGTCTCAATATTCATCTGCATCCTTATCTTCAGATCTGACGATTTCAATGTCTTTGTATTCCACCTCAGCATCATCAATTTCCATATGAGTTTCATTTTTATCATCTTTTATCATTCAAATTCATTTTTAACATCATTAACATCATTGTCACCATCGATCCTTAACCATGGGGTGTCATCATCGATATTCTTGTCTCTTTGCAAAAAAAATGGATTCGGAGAAATCTCTTAAAAAATCAATTTCGTGTAGTTTAATGGAACCACAATCACTTTCATTAAACTGATTTTCCCAAGATTTCGTTTTTATTATGCTCCACCAATCACCCAACACTCCTGAAGTATCACAGTAATTCGCATAATAAATTTGATGTGCCTGATGAGACAATAAAAATAGTTCATTTACTGCAAGAAGACTTTTATATTTAATATCAATGACTTCATGGCTTAGAGGAACATTCAAGCCTCTCTCAGTATCCAACCAATAACATTTAAACATCATTATGTAATTTTGTTCCAGATAATACAGTTCAATAATTTCTTCCAACATGCTGTGAAAGTCAACTTCAATTTCTCTAAGATGATATCCTCTTAAAAAAACACCAGTATTTATTGTTTTTTATTCCCTATATTCACATGTATGAAATCTGAAACCATTAACCACATATGCATTATAAGATTTAACCATTTTGGATGGTGGGTTACCAAATACACACAATCTATTATCAATTTTATCAGCATGTTGAGATACAAGAAAATTTGTAAAAAATTATCGATATAACATGTAATAAGTTGATTTTATATGTTAAACCATATATATTCAATGTTACCAGTTTTGGAAACCAAGAGGAAAAAATTATTTTTCCATAGTTCTTCAAGAGAAGCTATTGTAATTTGCAGAAGTTGTTTCTTGATATGATTATCATATAACCTACAAATAAAAAAAATATTAATTTACTATCACAAAGATTATAGATTTTTGATACGAGCACCCACAGCACAAATTGTGTAATTTATTAATATGATTATTATATAACCTATTTATCACTATTTAATAGTATTTATTACTAATTATTGCTAATTATTACTAATAATTACTATTTATTACTATTTATTAATATTTATGACTGTTTATTACTATTTATTAATAATTATTAGTAATTATTACTAATTATTACTAATTATTACTAATTATTACTAATTATTACTAATTATTACTAATTATTACTAATTATTACTGATTATTACTAATTATTACTAATTATTGCTAATTATTACTAATTATTTCTATTGATTACTAATTATTGTTATTTCCTACTATTTATTTTTATTTTTATTTTCTATTTAATGCTATTTTTTTAATTATTTCTATTTATTTCTAATTATTTCTATTTATTACAAATTATCCCTAATTATTACTAATTATTAATATTTATTATTAATTACTACTCATTATTACTCATTATTACTCATTAATTCTAATTATTACTAAATATTACTAAATATTAATATTTATTACTAATTATTACTATTTATTACTATTTATTACTAATTGTTACTTTTTATAACTAATTAATACTATTTATTACTAATTATTACTAATTAATACTATTTATCACTAATTATTACTAATTATTAATAATTATTCCTATTTATTAGTAATTACTCGTAATTATTACTAATTATTTGTATTTATTACTAATTATTCGTATCTATTACTAATTATTACTAATTATTACAAATTATTACTAATTATTATTAATTATTACTATTTATTACTATTTATTACTAATTATTACTAATTATTACTAATTATTATTATTTATTACTATTTATTACTATTTATTACTATTTATTAATATTTATTACTAATTATGATTATTTATTACTAATTATTACTAATTATTACTAATTATAACTATTTTTAACTTTTATTACAAATTATAACTATTTATTACTTATTATTACTATTCATTACTAATTATTACTAATGATTATTAATAATTTGTATTTATTACATATTATTGGTAATTATTCATATGTATTAATAATTATTCGTATTTATTATTAATTATTACTATTTATTACTATTTATTACTATTTATTTCTATTTATTTCTATTTATTTCTATTTATTACTATTTATTACTATTTATTACTATTTATTTCTATTTATGACTAATTATTACAATTTATTACTAACTAGTACTGATTATTACTAATTATTACTAATTATTACTAATTATTAATAATTTTTATTCATTATTACTAATTATTACTTAATATTACTTATTATTACTAATTGTTACTAATTATTGTTAATCATTTTAATTTATTACTATTTATTACTATTTATTACAAATTATTACTATTCTTTACTATTTATTACTATTTATTTCTATTTATTACTATTTATTACTATTTATTACTATTTATTACTTTTTATTCCTAATTATTCCTAATTATTTCTATTTATTCATATTTATTCCTAATTATTACTAATTATTACTAATTATTAAAAATTATTTCTATTTGTAACTATTTATTTTTAATTATTACAAATTATTTCTATTTATTCCTAATTATTACTGATTATTGCAAATTATTCCTAATTTTTACTAATTTTTACTAATTTTTACTACTTTTTTTCTAATTATTCATATTTATTCCTAATAATTTATATTTTTTTGTATTTGTTTGTATTTATTCCTAATTATTCTTTATTATTACTATTATTACTATTTATTGCCATTTATTATTATTTATTACTAATTATTACTATTTATTCTTAATTATTACTAATTATTTTTAATTATTACTAATTATTACTAATTATTACTAAATATTACAAAATATTACTAAATATTAGTTATTATTACTATTTATAAGTATTTATTACAATTTATTACTAATTATGACTAATTATCACTAATTATTACTAATTATTGTCAATTATTACTATTTAATACTAATTATTATTATTTATAACTAATTATTCCAAATTATTACAATGTATTCCTAATTATTACTATTTATTCCTATTTAAGCCTAATTATTACTAATTCTTACTAGTTATTATTATTCATTACTATTTATTACTATTTAATACTGTTAATTACTATTTATTACAATTTATTACTAATTATTCACAATTATTCCTAATTATTCCTAATTATTACTAATTACCGCTAATTATTACTAATTATTACTAATTTCTTATAGGTTCCGCTGATTATTACTAATTATTTCTAATCATCACTAATTATTACTAAATATTACTAAGTATCTCTAATTATTACTAATTATCACTAATTATAACTAATTATGACTAATTATTAATAATTTTTCTAATTAATACTAATGACTGCTAATTAATAATAATTAATATAATAACTTTTAATTAATACTGATTAATACAAATCACGCGTAATTATTTGTAAGAATAAATAATGTAAAATAAAATTATATAATTCTAATGTAATTTAATTACAGCTAATTAACAATAATTATAACTAATATAAAATAAAATGAATTAACTAAAAAATAAAAGATAAAGATAAATACCTTAAAACTGAATCTTTCGTAGGATGTAAGACTTGAATATTGATCCGATGTAGAATCTTAAACTTTGAAAAATTTTGAGAGAGAAAATTTAAGTAGAGAGGAGGAGATGGGTAGAGAAAGGAGTGGAATGAGAAAAATCTGATGAGAGTACATATATGTTATAGCTTTTGCCAAGGGAGTATTTGTGACGGGAGGCCCATCGCCAATAGTATTTTTTGGGACGAATTCTGTTGCAAATTCCGCCCCCGCTATTATTTAGGGGCGACGGTTAAAAGGGTATTTGCGATGGGTCCCGTCGCAAATACCCACCAGTCGGCATACTATTTTCGATGGGAGATAAGCCCCGTCTCAAATACTAAAAAATGTCTTCGGGCATTTGTGATGGGTATAAAAACACGTCGCAAATATCCTTCCCACGGTTTAGAGCACGACCCACGTCAAACCTTTTGCGATGGGAACCCAATGCACCTCGCAAATAACTGCATATTTACGATGAGGATTGGGTCACCTCACAAATATTATCTCCGATGGCCTATTAGTGACGGGACCCCTCCCCATCGTAAATAGCCCTTTTTCACGTAGTGAAATGGTGTGTTTTCTCAGTTATTTACCTTGAAATATTTATTTTTCCTCATAAAATTATTAAAATGAAATGTGTAATCAACTGATTATCTTTCCAGGATAATTATGCTCATTGATTAAATTTAGCTTCCACTATACTTAAACCGTACTGAGCATTTGAGCTCACCCCTTATCGTGTTTCCTTTCCCCTGGTTATGAAAAAGATATCTTTGAATGAGTTTTTAAGGATGCAGTTTATTTGATTTTTTACGTATTTTTTTTATTTTATATTCCCAATGTAAATTGGGATTCATGTATATATCTAGTTTACCAAGAATACTAAACTATTGGGTCCTTTGAGATGTGATTTCTTATATCTTTTGTCAATGTTACAAAGGAATCGGCTCTGAGCAAATAGAGTATGGGTCGTTACAATTGGTATCTAAGCAAGTTTAGTAGAAACCTCATGAACTAAATTTATGAAATAATATATTAGGGAACATAATATTAAGATAGTCTTTTTGGATAAGCGTAGAAGAACATCGCAAGGAAACCATGTTTATGATTATGAGAATACCTAGGCATAAAGTTTTCAGTTTATGTTAAGTATTTCACTAGTTTTGGGATTATACAGTATGTTTCAAAATTATATGATCTAATATAATATAGTTTTTCATTTAGAAATGGTTCCTAGCAGAAAGAATGTGAACCTCACAAATGCACATGATCTGAAGAGTACAAACGATGACATCTTTTATAAACTTAAGCCAATATTTCAATTAGCAGTAGTCTCTGAAACATTCTCATCATATAAAAACATAGTATCATGTTCTAACAAGAGAGAGAATGAATTATTCAAGTCTTTTTCCTTTAAAGGGAAGCTAGAGAAGAAGAGAATATCTGGGAAAAATATTTATAACGGGAAGATGGGAAAGAAGTATTTTCCCACATGTGATAGTTGTGGGAAGAACCACCCTGGTAATTACTTAAAGGAATTGAGAGTTTTCTAAAAGTGTGATGAGAAAAGACACCGTAATTTTTATTTCAAGGGAAAGAAAAAAGTTTCCAATGTAGAATTCTTTAACTATAGAGATATGGGGAACTATGTAACTAAATTCCCCAAGTGTCAAAGGAGTTCACCTCAAAAGAATCTAATGGACCATGGTCAAGCTTATGCCACATATAAAGATGAATCATTTAAGTGATTGTGTTTGGATTCAATAACTATGTTCTTTGAGTATTTTATCAATGGTGTCTTAGTTATCTAAATTATGAAATGTATAAGGATTGTACTACAGAATAATTTCTTAAAGGATTTGAAAGAGTGTGTTGAATGATACCAAGAAAAGTGGTTTTGTTAAAATTTGACCTTTTGTAAAACATGTGATTTGGGGAATACAACTTTAATATGTACTTCATGTTGAGATAATAATGATAAATAGATGTTTATGGGATAGTATTTGTGACCATTAAAGTGGTTTATGATTTGTAGGTTTATGTTATCTTTGCTGGGATTACTACATGATTGGATTCAAGGAATGTATTGAACAACCTGAGATATTATTTTTTGAAGGATTCTTATTTTCATTAAGGTTTTAATGTGATAAAGGTATTAATATATTTGGTATATTACAGAACTAGAAACATTATATTGTGGGGATAATCTAATGTTAAATAGATTTTTAAAATTTAGTGACCTTCTTCAAACAAGTTTTTACTTTTATTCTGTACAGAAATATTTTGAATGGTCCTTAAGATTAATTACTCAAGGAATGGATTAACTTAAATTTAGGATATTAGTTTTTGTGCTTAAAGTATGGTTTATCATATTGTTTTACATGTGCCAACCATTTTGGGTTTGGAAAATACTTAGAGACTAAAGGAATGACTTATGCATCTTATGTTTTGTTAAAACTACATCGGGCATAATAATTCATCTTTAATGTCCATTTTCTAGTATAAGAGATGAAGTGGAAATAGATTTAATCATAGAAAAAGGATAATAATATGCTTATGACAGGGAAATAAATCAACTAAGTTAACTTTCACAAGTTCTTTATCTATATTGTAGAGGAATTCCCCCACTCTAGGAAAAGGATTTTAGAACATAAATGTTTTCATTTTACTTTTCTTACTGAGAAATCAATGGTCATTTAACCCATCACATATTTATTGTTTTTTAAAGGTTAAATTTCTTATTTCCAAGTTTTCTATCACTCTCCATCAGATCATGATAGTTGTATTTATCTTCTATGTCCATGTTTTTACTTTCCACTAATTTTATACTATTCATAAGCCTAATTTTTTAGTGACCAGCACATTTACCTTTACCTCTTATTAAGATGATGTTTTAATAACCCTATTTATGATGTGGGTTTTCGAAAAAGGTATTTTCATGTATCAACTATTGATTTTTGAAATGCAATTTCAAATTAAGAGGAAGAAAGTTATTGAAATATGGTAGAATATAACAATCCAATATTTTATGATATGACACTTTTTAAATTTTATCCCTAAGATAGTTTATATTACACAAAACCCCAAGCTTAAATTGAATTAACCACTAGTATTCAAATTTATTTTCAAATTTTCATGATTAATTTAGTAAAATATTTATGTTTAATTATTAGTTTATTTTGTAATTTTTACCGACCATCATGAACAAGATTAATTTTATTTAATATTACGGACATATATTTATGAAGTAATGTGAAAACATATATAATATAGATATTTATTTAATTTTAAACCATTGTAAGTGAATTTAAATCTTCCATGAATCTATTTGCGGAAAACGAGAACTCATCATCCACGAAGCACTGCTAGAAAAAATCCTTATTGACCTAAGTTTTCCAAAAACTATGTCTATATACCACATATATATACATAGTTCTTTTAGTAAACCAAGGGTATAGTCTATTTTTAAATGGACATGTCCATAGTTATATAAACCCATGGCTATATAGTATACATATATATATGGTTCTCTTAAACTGTGGATATAGGTTTCCCGCGTATGTGTGGGGAAAACAATTCCCACTGGAGGGGCGGGAAAAACTATTTACACGATTTTCCTCCAACTGAAACATTTTTTTAATATATATATATATATATATATAAACCAATAATATTCTTTCGAGTAGTAGTTATGTGTCGAGAGTCAAGTAGGGAGCTACAAGGTTTGAATCGGGCTGGTATAATTTTATTTTATAGGTATTTCCATGGTTTAATTGGGAATATCAATGATTTTTCACCATCGAAATAGGACCTATAGCCACATATTAAAACCATTTCAATATAACCATTACCAAGGTGGAAAACCAATATGACTATTTCCATGGTGGTAAAAACTATGGATATAGATTTTGTTTCTTTGGTGGACAGCCGTGGAAATACACCTTGAAAACATAGTTATATCTTTGACCAATAGCCATGCCAATATTAGCCACAAACTATTGTAATCCTTGATATAAGATATAGAAATGGTTTTTATGTCTATAGCCATGGTTTTCAGAATGTATATAGGTGAAATTTCTAGTTGTGAAGGCGACGAACTGATATAATATGGAAAAATATTTAATTTTTTATAATATGAGAATATTAGAAAGGGGTGGATGGTTTACATTAAATTATAATTATAAAAAACCCATATATATATATATGATACTATAGTTATTATTCCACGTTTTATAAGATAGTTAATGGAGATATTAAAAAAAGAAATGAATTTAAAAGAGGTTAATTGAGAATATTACCTCTTAAATTTCACATCATTGAAATACTCCTTAATGAATGTGAAATTAGTATTTTTGTGAGAAATCATTTTTAAGATGTGGGGGAGAAGATTATGAAGAGAATTGGGAAGAAATTTTAAAATCTCTGAGGCTTATAAGGTTTGAAGAGAAGGGTTGATGAGGGGCTGTTTTTATAAGGGGGAGGGCTGTGTTTGAATGTTATATTCATTAGTTTGTTTTTTGGATCAATACTATCAATAGTAATGATTTTTTGTGACTATATATAGTAATTTATGTTTGTGCATTCGAACTAGTGGTTTCCTACATCATTCAATACTCAAATATTCTTGTATTTAGCTTATAATCTAAAAACCCATATTTTGTCGTATTTCACTATTCACCAAAAAGTCAACTATTCTGGAAAAGTGATGAAAATTCACCCTATAAATTTTCCAACATGTATACTCCAAAATTGAAATCCTTTTTATTAAAAAAACTCTAAATTTGAGATCCTTAATTTTTTAATTAAACCCTCATTTATTTAAAACATACCAATTTTAATATTATGATTAATTTACTAACCCTTTGAAAAACTAATTAAGGTCTCATAAAATTATATTATCATTATAATAATACTTAATTTTAATTAATTAATCTATTTTATGGAAACAATATTTTGTTTAAATTTTCATATTTATTATAAAAATGAAAATATAATATATATATTTTAAAAAAATATAAAAACTTATTTTATCATTTTTTAAACATTTATTTACTGGTATCTTGATATAAATATGAAATATTTTTATTTAATAATATTCCTAAATATTTTTATACATTTACATACATGAGGTTGCTGTTGTAATGGTCCGGTTACTATTCATCTTGGTCAAATTACTATTCCAATGGTTAGATTACTATTGTAATGGTCATATGTGATTCATACTTTCTATAAATACCCCATTTTTCAATCATTTTTCATTCACTTATATTTTCTCTCAAGGTAACATATATTTTCACTTTCATGATGAATATTTTATTTCTAACATCTTTTCTCATTTCTACAGTGTTAGTGAGTGAAATTATTCTATTAAATCGAGAAGACCCAAATTTTCATATTTTATTTATGTTATTTTTTATTTTTATCACATGGAAATATTTTTAATTGTTATATACATTTCTATCATATAAGTATAATTATAAATCAATTAAATAATTTTTTTTGGTTTTATCTTATGGTGTATGATATTTATTCTACAATACTAAATATGAAACAATTATAAGGGAAATTCTATTGATAAAATTCTACGTTGTTACACTTTTAATGTATATGAAATGATATGTGTATGTCACTCAAGTGTTGCATATTGATAGTTACATGACTCGGTATCTAGTGTTTATGTGATCTACTTTCTTGAGAAATGTTCTAATGAAAAAAATGAATTAAAAAATGTTGTTAGTGAGTATGGATTTAACGAAAATTTATGGAATTAAATTGGATTTAAAATATGGTTTCGATAAATTTTCAATGAAAACCTTCTTGTATTTTGAAATTGAAAAAATATTTAAAGAACCTTATTTAAACACCCATATTTAAATGTTTCATGAGGGAAAACTATTTGAAAAAAGAAACCTTCTATAGATTTTAAATATAAAATCATCTAGTTTGTAGTAAAATTTTCCTAAAAATGTTTCATTGTTTCATGATGGTTTTTAACCAATTTTCATGAAAGGAATTCAAAATAATTTTACTAGTGTTAAAACCTAGAATGCATATAAATAGTTTCTTTGAATAACTAAAAATTAATTTTTATTGAACTTGAGGAACCTAAGGAAACATAAACCGGTTGAGCCCTCAAGGGGGTCGGAAGTGATGTAGCCGTAGGGCATCCCCTTTGACTACATCCCTACACTCTAAAGGCAGTGATCCCATGTTTTCGTAAATAACAAGATCCTCGACCGGGTTACCCAAATGAGAAAGTGAGTCTACCAAAGAGTTATCCTCCCTCCAAATATGGTGAACATTCTTTCCAAGGTTAGTCTCCACAATGCATCTATAAATCGAATATATCAGATCCCACATAACTTCATGACTCTCCTACATAGACCTCACTAGAACATTAGAATCTGACTCGATCTCTACCACCTTAAGGTCACGCCTCCTAAAAATCATTAAACCTGATAAGAGATCTTGTAACTCCAAACCTAGTGGTGTTTCGAGACCATAGAAGGCATTGAATCCCATAATAACCAAACACTAAAAATCTCGAAGTAACCCTCCTCCTCTCATCAAACCCCCAATGCACGATCTATCCATGTTCAACTCCCATCCTAAAACATGTGGCATCTACAAGATCCAATGAAATTCCTTCCTAATAAGCATGTGGGGTCTATTAATGAGGGTACATATTGCATCCAAAGTCTTACTCACCTTTAACAACGATCCAAGAATGAAGATCAGCGATTTAAACCACATTTGCAAGAATAAGTAAGACCTCCTAGAACCCAGCCGAACATGATTTTGAGCCTATAATATAGTCCAGTAGATTGAATCAAGGATGACATCTTGCAGCCGGAATTTGGTGGACCTTCCTTCCACCTTGAGAAACCGAGTTTTGAAGTATCCATGCAGTGACAGTTGCTCATTGTCGAGGTAGGGATGTGGGGAGAATAGAGACCAAATAAATTGCACCAATCTACTCTGGAAGAAAAGATGGAGAATATTTTTGGTCTACAGATTCTCACAATAGAAGAATCAAGATTCGAAGGGGATCCCCTTCCTTTGAAGGTTTTCATTTGTTGGAAGATCTTTAATCCTGATACACCAAAGAAGGAAATTTATTTTATTATGGATCTCCTTACAACAAACTTTTGATGACCACTTGTCTTGAGAAAACTCTGAATGAATAATTATTTTATAGTCCCATGTGTCAAACCTTCTCGAAGATGATTCCATCAAGCATCATTTATCTGGATCCTCATTCATAATGACACCTTCATACACCTGAACCTACACAAAATTGAGAACATACTGCAAGAAACCAAGCCACATGAAATCCTCCTTAAATGAGATGTCTGGGTGAAGGCAACTAGGGAAACCCAGTTTCTCTCCCACCCAGTCAATATTCCCTAAAATGACTTCCTCTTTTCTAATATTTAACCTAGATTAACCCTAAAGTTCATAAAGATAAGGTAATATGCACTAATCCAACCATAAGAGATGAGAACCACGAACATTGGGAGCCTCTAATTGTTATCCATACTACGCCCTAAAGAACGACACCCATAGTGAATTTATTGTAATTATATATCATGTTAGACGACCTTCCATGCCCTGAATGGATTCACTGTATTCACGGATCCCCATGCCACCTTAATCCATAGGTCCGGTTATACAATACAAGGAGGCCTAATGACTACGTCCGATTTTGTTGGCATCCCACATGAACGAGGTCATAATCTTTTCAATCCACTTGATGACCCCTCTGGGAGGGTTGAGCAGCGATAGAATATGTGTCAGGATGGAAGTTAGTATGTTGTGGACCAATTTCACCCTCCCACCAAATGATATGAACTTATTTTTTCAGATAAGTATCCCTCCCAGCAGCTGATTGATGATATCCTCGAAGTGGGGGTTCTTGATTCGGCCATAAGAGATCAGGACACCCAGATAAAGCACTAGAATATGCCTCTATTGGCATCGCAAGATGTCTTGAATACCCCCACGACATATTTAAGGACACCTATTGGAAATTAAAACATATATCTTCAAAGAGTTGGTACCATGTCCACTCAAGAACCCATATATAGACAATATCTCCATGAGGTTCTGCAAATATCTTCACTTTCCGTTAGTGAAAATTAAAATATAATCAGCAAAAATTAACTGAGAGATAGTCTCCATTCCATTTTTGCTACGATATGAGGCCAACCTACCATTCTACAAGAATCTACACATGTTCCGGGAAATTCTACCCTGAGCCAAAATGAACAGACTTGGAGATACAAGATCCCCCTATTAAACCCCATGAACCGACTTGAAGAATCCAAAACATCTCTCCATGAGGGAAATGGAAATCCATGGTGAGGAGAATCACATGAAACAAAGATCGAAAAACCACTCTTGAAACCGATATCTCTGCATCACATGTATTATGAACCTCCACTCCAGCTTGTCATAGGCTTTTTCTCTGAATGATAACATTGGAAACCACTGACCTTTTGTTGATTTTGTTCACCAGTTCACTTTAAATACCAACTTCCCCTTGGATTCTCTATCCTTTTATGAAACCATGTTGTTCCTTTGACACCAACTGTGCGATAACCCTACTCATCCTTGTTGAAAAGAGAGAGGCTAGAATCATGTAAGAGACATTTTAGAGGCATATGGGTTGGTAGTGGCCAATGTTCATGGGATCCTTTGACTTTGGAATGAGAACAATCTTGTAAGCACAAACAAATTTGTTTATAGGACCACCACAAAAAAATCTTCAACCGCCTCCACAAACTATGGTTCAACCACATACAAAGAAGCTATGAAGAAAGCTCCTGGGAATCCATCCAGGCTAGGGGCACTATCAAGAGGAAACTTACAAACAATCTCTTTGATCTCCTATATTAAAGGTAACTATGACAAGAAGAAATTATTTGGGTCATTGATCAGAAGTTTTGTACAACTAAGAAAATACTCATCTATCGTTTCCCCATGTATCGTTTCATTTCTCATAAGAGACTTCTTAGAAAAAAGTTCTCTGAAGTGCTCCAGTGCCATCTGACCTACCAAATCCACATCAATCATGAAGAATCTATTTCCCATATTGATGTTAACCTTAGAAAAACTCCTCTCTTTCAAGCATTCATAGAAGAAGGTGTTGTTTATATCACCCTCCTTCATCCACCTAACACGAAAACTATGTTTATATTCCCTTTCAACCACCAGCAGCTTCTCTGCTAGCAGTGTACAGTTATCACATAGCATGGTAAAAAAATTCTCATCTCAAAAATCCTGAAGACCCTCTCCCGGCCTACCGATATCATCTTGTAGCTTCTCCACCCCATAATTATCATTAGTTCTATTCTTCATCTAGTGTTGGATATCCTCTTTGAGATGATTCAATTGATAAGCCAAGTCGCATCAAGACCTCTATTTCCCTTGTGGTTCTAAGAACCTTTTACGATAGTCATGAATCCCTCATCTTGATGCCAGTTATTGTTATAATTAAAATTACTATCATGCGGAGCCTCTCGCCTGATTTCCAAAATCAGTTTAGCAAGGTCTGAGAGTGATCAGGGAATGTGAGTAATCTTCGTTCTAGAAAAGTAGTTAAATCCTTGAATATTGGAGAGGCATCAGTCAAGAAGGATTCATATGAAGCTATTTCCCATTTTATTGTTGCACGAAGTGTACTTAGAACTGGTAAACCCCAGGTCCAACAATCATGTAGTAGACATGACATCCAAGAAGTCATGCATGTGGCCATTGAAAATGGTCGAGCTTCCCTTCTTTTTTGAAATTTCTGAAATCGAGTTGAAATCACCCCCCACGAACCCCAAGAGCCCACCAGTTTGAAAACCTTCCAAGTGTCTCCATAAGCTCATTCTCTCATTAGTTTCAGTGCTAGCATACACAAAGGAAAACAATCCACCATCCCATTGTGTGTGACCCTAACATTAAAGCACTACGATATGAGGTTCCCCAGCTCGACTATGATGTGTCTCTTCCAACTGACCCATATGTGAGTCTTGTCAGGGTGCTCATGAAAAAACATCGGATAACCCATTTTCTTGACCAAATAGGGGAGCCTTAATGGGTTCTATTTGGGTTCTAAAATAACCACAAGATAAGTCTAATGATTACGGGACACATTGGACACAAAGTCACATTTTTTTTGTCCCCCTAGACCCCAAGTGTTCAAAATAAGAAAAGAAATCATCAACCCAAACAACTTCGGACCTTCTATTTAGATACCATGGGAAGTGAAAGGAATGGAATTGAACATACTTCTTTTGATCTTGAGTGGGTGAAAGGTATTGAATAGCCTTCGGTTGGAATGAACCTTTTGAGGTGATAATTTTCTTCCTGAGTGGCCCATCTGAATCCTCAAACAGAGACAACTTGGTCACCAGTTAGGAGTGCCAAGGAGGACCCTCCTTTAGGTCTCCTTGCATGAAAGAAACCATAAGAATCCGATGTGGAGAATCCCGAACGGCCTATAGCTTCTTTACCACACTCTTCGGGGACATTTCCCATTGTGGTTACCCTTTACGGTTCGAGACCAGATTGCCGAAAAAGGACTATTGTAATAACTCCAGGGATAACTGAGACAAGATATAGATCAACGGCATAGGTGAAAATAAATACCTTAGGATGTCTGGTAAAGATAAGGAAAGCATATCATGAGAGTCCCAAAAGAAAAAAATTTCACCCATCGGGGTAAAGATTCCAAGGGTCGGCAATCCATGGTGGAGGCAAGTGATAATACGATACGGTCTGCATGTTCTGAAGACACACCCAACAAGAGACCCCCAGAAACAATATATTCATATGATATAGGAAGAGTTGTTTTTTATACTCTTTCTGAAAAAAAAATAAAACATCATAGGTTATTTAATAAAACTAATTCAAGGTGGCATCACAGATGCCACCTTTGTGGGTATGCATAAAGCTAGCATCGGTGATGCCTCCTTTTCCCTAAAACACTAATTTTGTTTCTATTTTAATTATGTATTTTCAATATCTAAAATTTTAATGTTTTATTAATATTTTTGTATGGTTATATATATATATATATAACTTAATGTTTAAACAAAATTTATCTTTTATTCAAGTATATGAACTTTGTATCCTCTATAATATAAACTGTAAGATAGATATTAATGAAATGTTAATAATTTATTAAGAATATAACAAGTAGTCAAAAATAAAAATAAATTCTTAAAAAATGTTGGTGAAAAATTATTTATAAGCATTCTAATCCACTTACTTGAAACTTAAAAATGTTTCAATTACGTGAATTTACTGGCCTATATAATATAAACTATAAGACATATATTAATGAAATTTAAAATATTTCTTATACATATAACAAGTAGTCCAAACTAAAAATAAATTCTTAAAAAATGTTGGTGAAAAGTTATCTATAATATTTCTAATCCACCTACTTGAAACTTAAAAATGTTTCAAGTGTGTGGATTTGTTGGCCTATATAATATAAACAATAAGACCAATACGAATAAAATTTTAAAAATTGCTTAAAAATATAACAAGTAGTCCAAAATAAAAATAATTTCTTAAAAAATATTGGTGAAAATTTATTTATAAGCATTCTAATCCACCTAATTGAAACATAAAAATGCATCAAGTACGTGACTTTGCTGGCCTATATAATATAAAATATAATAACGATATGAATGAAATTTTAAAAATTGCTTAAAAATATAACTAGTAGTCCAAAATAAAAATAATTTCTTAAAAAATCTTGGTAAAAATTTATTTATAATATTTCTAATCCACCTATTGAAACTTAAAAAATTTCAAGTACGTGATTTTTTTGGTCTATATAATATAAACTATAAGACCGATGTGAATGAAATTTTAAAAATTGCTTAAACATATAACTAGTAGTTGAATTTTTAATTTTTATTTATATGTGTCTTATAGTTTATATTTTATAGGGTTTCAAATTAAAGTAGGTGGCTTAGGATCCTCCTCGGCATTCATTCTTTTCGATCTCAATTCTGAATTACATTTCTTACATTCATTTAATTATAATTTATTTATTTTATTTATCAAACTCTTCATTTTAAAGAAAATATTGATGATTATGGTATCTTTTAAATTTTATTTATATTGTTTTTAAACTATAGATTTTTTAATCTTTTAAATTTATTTATTTAAAATTTACTAATTATTTCTATGTTTCAATTAGTCAACTTTGAAAGCTATGAAATATAAATTGTGCCTAAATATAAATGAAAACTAAAATAATGGATAAACATAAAAGAGGATCTAACAGTAATAATAGTATTTTTATTTCAGTAGACATAAAATATGTAAACAAAAATGTACAATAAATGTCTATGTCTATGGTGAGCTGATTCCATCCCATGGTCTTCAAATAGGACGTCCGCGTTGAGTGCGCAGTGGAGTCTGATGACCTGGAGAAGGCTGATCCTCAGGCACTGGAAGGTTGACTGACGCATCCTCCACATGTGTGTTAGTGGGAGGATCTGTCAACTGCATCTCGTACTTCCCTCCAGATCCTTCTCCCACTTGGGTGTTAGAAGGACCTTCCTCCATCGCAGTGGGGAAACAAGCATGCGATTGAGTTATACCCCAAGATGGTGATGGATCTGGAATCCAAGGTTGTGATGGATCCCAAGGATGTGAAGGATATGGAACCCAAGATGGAGAGAATTACAGATATCCTGTTAGAAAAGATGGATCCCATGCCACCTGGGGCACATCCTGAATCGCCTAATCCTAGACTGTTAGAGCGCTGACCTCTGCCTGTGGAATAGGTGATTTGGAATCCCTCCTTTTTAATACATAACTTTTCATTACATTTTACATACAGAGGATATTTAAAGTCTAGTGTCCTGGAAATCAGGAACAATAAAACATGAATACAACATAAAACATTCTTCTAATCCACTTTTATGGCTTCATCATAATATTATCCTAAGTAAAATTACTTCCTTTCATATCCTGGAGACATACATCAATGGAAAGGGTGAGCAGAAGGCCCAGTAAGGGTAAACAAAGAAATCAGTGTACTTGTGATATCAGTAAGAACTTGAATAACAACATAAAGATATGAGAAATGGAAGTATAGGCATATCATAATGAAAAGAACTTGAAACATAACTTGAATATGTGTCTAAAACATTTAATTTAGACATTCATAGACATATCACCAAGGACCGTCCCCAAGGTGTCATAAAAATTACCAAGGTTATTCACCAATGTATCGTGAAACTTTTAATCTCTATAGATTAAATATTTACCCAATGCATTGGAGCGCTATCATGGAGAACCCTTAATATTTCTTTACTTACATGTGATCCACATAGATCATATTCAAACATTTCATAAATAACCCATAGAGAATAAAAGAAATGGTTTTTATTTCAAAATCGTGACGTTTTAAAATCACTTAAAAATAAGATCATTATATCGATTATAACCCATGGAAAGGGAGTGGGGGTTATATGTATGTCCATTACAGATCAAATATATCATATTTATATATTTATGAACACCCATAGAAATGAAATAGGTCGGGGTATTCACATAAATAAACAACGTAATTTCTCGAGAGTAAGAGATAGAAATTTTGAGACGAAATTTCTGCAGCATAACGACTATATAACATGGTTCTAGAAAACATTTAAAAGAGAGGAGACAAGGTTCAACAACTCATAAATAATTCATAATACAGTATGGTCACTAATTAATATCATGGTATGGATATTTTAATTACATACCACATGAAAAGGAAACATGAAAGAAAAGAGAAGATGTGATTTCTTTTACGAGAAATTCGGAAGCCTAAAAGTGTCACATAAAAATTCAGAAAACAAATTTATATGAGAAGAAAGGGTCTTTAATCATTTGGACATGAAATTGATAGTAATAAGAACATATTATAACATTCCCTAAACATAAATAGATGGAAAATATAAGACACAACATAAAGGAATTCATCACTTAAAAGAGGAGGGTGAAAGAATCCCTTACCTCGAAGAGTCACTTCGAAAGCTTGAAGTTCGGGACCTTGGGAGGCTTGAGGGAACCTTGGGAGGACTCCTTGGGAGTTAAGGAGACCATAACTTCTTTTAAGGGGATTTGGAGATGAAGATAATGAGGGAAAGGCTTGGTATTTATAGGAGAACTGAGGGGACAAGTCATTATTGGCCAAGGGACACCTCATCTGTGGTATTGGAAAAACCATGGGGTTACCCATGGTAATGCCACTTGGGAAACCTAATACGTTATTGTACTATTCATAGGTCGACCAGAATTATTACATAATTATTACATCCTTATTGATGTCATTAGACACCCGAAACTAAAAACTATATTTTCACTATTCACCAAAAATTCATTTTTTTCAGAAAAATCCCCAAAAATCACCTTATCCTAATATAGATGCTCTGAATTCAAAAATGAACTCAATTTTATAAAAATAATTTTCTAAATATATTTCATTTAATATTTAATTAAAAACACTATTCACATGAAAAAACTAATACTTGACTAATAATTTCTGAAACATCTATTTACCTATTTTATTGAATCACATTACTTAATCAAGGTGCATAAATTAGATCAATACTTTCTTAAGTGAGGTTACTTAATCCATTTGGTTATATTACTAATCATAAAAGTAAAATCACTATTCATATTTTACTATTCACCAAAAATTAAGTTGATCTTGTTAGATTCTAAATTTCTTACTAAACACATTTCTAGAAGACAGTTTTTTTGAAAATCCTTACACATCATTAATTATTTAAGGATTACATAAATATTTTAAAATATCCCCTTTTTCCAAAATTCATCAATATACATCCTATATTTATTTGAACATCTCAAAAAAATACAAACTTCACCATAGGAAGAAATCACAACATTTTTTATCTCAAAGGATTACACAAAGTAGTTACAGTCTCATTACATATCCTCTTATAACCCCAGCATAGGACCTAAGTGTAAGGTGTGCTAACGTGAGAGAATCCGAGGGTGGCTCGGTCAACATTGTCTGAGTAGTGATTTCTATAATCTTGAACTTCTCCCAATGGTGATTCCGCTCCAGCTTCACACAATGAAGTTCAACCTGGGTTTGGTCTAGAGAAAATCCCAGTGGTGCTACCTATTTCCCAAGTTTCGTCATATGGTCTTTGATCATCCCGAGACTACTGGATGAGGCCATCAAATCTTCTTTCTATATTAATTTACCAAGATCACTTGTATTTAGAGACAACAATCACAACATTTAGTTTCCAACGGTCATAAAACATTCGAAACCCAATGGTATCATTTTAATTGTACTCACATCATTAATTAAACAATATAGTTTTTTTGATTATAAATGAAAAATAACATACAAAATTAGGAAGCAAAAATTCATTCAAAATTTCGGGTCGTTACAGGTGAGGCCTCACGTGCAACACGATGTTGTCTACGTCACCCTGGTTGTGGCTCCTCAGCACCAATAGCAGCTACAGGATGTTCCTATGGGTTAGGAACCTCCTATCTCGGAGCGGGACATGTGAATATGGTCCCAAAAAGTTAACGGAAAGATGCCCATGCCTCCAGCGCTCTAGCATAGACGACTACCCAGCTGAAGACCCCCTCCTCCTCTTTATCACTCTTGTGAACAGGCTGCTCTGTGTGACTTCCATGTAAATAAATTCAAATTGAATAAGAAAATAGTTCAATAAACAAAATAATGGAAATTTATTGACTTACCATCCTCTTTATATCTATGTCGTGTTGGGTAAGATACAGTATAGACTTCAGTCTATACCATGGTTCATACTCAACCTGCTCTAAAAGAGAGAATAGATTCATAAAAACACCCTGAATTCGAAACTCTGCATGTCTATGACCGCAGTCAATAAATATGGCATGTACTTAGAACCAGTCATTATCCTGCCTCCCTGTCATCTTCATCCCTTGAAGCCGGTATGTCTGTCTCAATGGTAATGGAATCGGATGAGTATGGAAAAACTAGCACATGACTCTGTCGGGATTCTTCCACTCAATAATATGTAAGTTAATGAGGGGTACTTCAGTTATAGCATCCTCAAGCCCAACAGTGCAATATGCTGGCAATTGGTTCGTAATACTCTAGTATAGAAGCCATGAAATCTGAAATGACAAGTTATTTTTTCAAAAAACCACCTAACTAAAAACCAAAATTGATTCTATTATTAAATACGTTAGATAGTGATTGATTTTACTTACATACCTGATTAGGTAAGAGATAGTCCAACTATAGCCGATATATCCCCAAATGTTGTCTCGAAACCACGTCAAAATTGTGTCAATGACACCACCTATAAAATACATCAACGACAGTGAAAAATAATGAGAAATTATAGTCAATAATTCATAGTAGAATAATAAACCAATAGAAATGACTAATCATACCAGCATCCACGTGGAGCATCATGCAGTACCTCCATCTTGACTGGAAGACCAGCAAGGTCAGGCCGGAATGCTGGGATGCGCACCCATGCCCACATCTGAATAAGGATGACGCATCTAGTGAGACCTGTGTGGTCCTTGTGATATCGCCAGCATAATGTTCGGTATGTGTATGCCAATCAAACTGATCCCCAGCTGTACATCACAGCCTAATCAAATTCCTATAGTAGGGGTAGATACATCATGTTCACGTGCATCTCCGAGTGATCAGTACACATGGTCTCTCCAATGAGTCGTAATATATATGCACGGGCATAACGCATGACTGTCTGCTCATCATCATCATCCTGTAAATGTGTAATCTATGATTCCAACCAAGGAATAGATATGGATGCTCCATCTATAGCCCTACAGTCATAAAAAATATCAATGCCTAACAAGCCCTGAGAAAGGTCTGGCTAAGCTGCATGAGTGATTCTAATAACAGGTCTCCCCTAGATAGGAAGACCGAGAAACACAGCCACATCCTTGAGAGTGATGTTAATCTCTCCCTCGGGCAGGGGGAATGTGTGTATCTCTAGTATCCACCTCACAACAAGGGAAGCAATTAAGTAATGATATAAAAATGTGAAATCTTATAGGGTAAAGACATATAATCTAGCACGGTGCAAGTAAGGTCTAATGGTATGTAGAGGCTCCCTGTGATAAAAATGGTGCGCTCGATGCACCTTGATCAATAGATCTGGATGACCCTCTAACACAGCCTGAGAAATATAGGTAGGCTACCGAGTGAGTAGTATAGTATCATCCATCAGCATATAAACAAATTAATTGAGTCATAAGTGTAAAATGTAAATATAATGTTATGGTTAGCATAATGTTATGACATGAGGAATTGAAGACATGACATGTTTATTCACATTGTTTTATGAAGTTATTTTTACCAAAAGAAATACAATTCGCAATTTCTTTTGGTTCTAAATGGAATAGAGATAACAAGAGGAAAGAAGAGAAAAAATATATGGAAAAAATTATGTTGTGAAATAATTTTATTAATGAAAATATCTTTGTAAGAATTTTATTAATAGATAAGTGCTTTAAGGGAATATATCTAGGTTTTTGGATTTTTTTTTAAGGTTTTTGGTTTTGGGTTTATGATTTTTGGGTTGGGATTTAGGTTTGAGGGTTTGGGGTTTTGAATTTTGATATTAAGGTTTTGGAAACATGTTTTTGGGTTAAGTGTTATGCTTTTGGGTTTGGGAGTTTATAAAACCGTGAATAAAAGAAGAGATAATAACATTTACTTTACAGTATGGGTAAAGCATTCTGCTTTTGGATTTGTGAAATAAATTATATAATCTAAGATTTTATTTAAGGAATAAGGAGAAAGTTATTTCTTAAAAACAATAATGTCTTTATGAAATGACTTCTATTATCTAAAACATTGGGTCTTGAATTTTGTTAAAAATATTTTGGAGGATATTTATGATTAAAAAATTATGGATTGTATTAAGATAAACCATATCAATTAATAATGATGTTGTAGGAATTTATCTAACTATCTGTATTGAAGAACTTATGATAATCATTATGATGTTGTTATTTTGTTATAGAATAGTTTATTAAAATATCACACATAATTTAACCAAAAACCATGGCAAAAGGAAGATGTTTTTGGGTTGGGGTTTAGGTTTTAGGGTTTAGGGTTTCGAATTTTGATATTAAGGTTTAGAAAACATGTTTTTGGGTTAAGTGTTATGATTTTGGGTTTATGGGGTTATAAAACCAAGAAAAAAATAAGAGATAACTACATTTACTTTAAAATATGAAAATATCTCAATGAAAACAATACATCATTCTGGATAACACTGTGAACTCAAACCAAAAATGTTAGGGAACTGTTTCTTGTTATGATAATCTTTATGAAATATCGTGCATCACAAACTCTGCCCTTGTTCTTGAGGCCAGTCCATATCATTACGCGTCCTACTGGCCTTTGGTCTCCCACGAGGACATAACTGATTCATGCCAGGTATCACTATCGGCGGGCCTTCAGGCATTGGGAAATAAAGATACTCCCCAATATGTGTCCATGGTGCATCATAACAGTTAGCAATGGTATCCATCCAGTACACTGGATCAACATAGGCTTCCCATTATATGTTCATAGAGGCACACGTTGTGATGGCATGTGTGCACAGAAACCGTAAGTCCTAAAATTTTCCAGAATGACATTCCCTTGTTTCCATTAATGCCACCATTTTTCACCAATGTGATTTGTGATGGGTTTGAATGATCTTGAACTAAAAATAGGGAGTCTTATCGTCAAAAAAAGTAGACGTGATAAAAATAAGCTTCTTTAGTATTCTTTTCAATCTCTCATTGAAAGTGTATTCTGAATCCTAGACCCTACTGTATTCCGTCTGATGCTAGATTTTTTCTATCAACAAAGTACTTCACACATTGATATAATGTCTCCTAAACTATGGCGGTTACAGGTATCTTGTGAATTCCTTTGAAGACACCATTGATGCACTGCATAATGTTTTTCATCATGTGTTCGTACCTCTTCCCCCCATCATATGCCAATACCAATTTTTCTTTTGGAATCCGCATCATATAATCATAAACATCTTGATTAGATTAGAGGAATTGTTCAAAACATTCTTCAAACTATCATCAGTCCAACTCATATTCTATATATAATAGATGATATTTCCCATAAATTGATTTTTTCTTTATGTTGAAATAGTAAAAAATAACGAATACAATGTGTACCAAGCCTTGTGATTTCCTTCTTTATCGGTTCATTATGGAATGTTTTATGCACATTGCTAGAAATGTGTCTAATGCAGAACTGATGATGTGAATTTCGGTATCTGCATGTATCAGGATCCACAATGATTTCATAATTAATTGTCCGATGGTGATTAGATATTAAACAAACACCCTGAATGTTGGTGAAATGGTTGTTGATACATGCGAGAAAACAACTCCATGATTCATAGTTTTATTTCTATACAATGTTAAAGGAAAGAGGAAGAGGTGAACAATTTATATCTTGGTTTTCCGCAATCAACAATACGCCCTTGTATTTTCTGTATAGAAATGATCCATCAATATGAATAAACAGTTTGTTGAAACGAAATGCAGAGATACTGGGAAGGAATGTCCAGAACAACAGATGAAATTGAACACAAGATGGATCAAGTCAGTTATCATGATACACATGTTTGTTTATATCCATATGGAAGACAAGTTGGTTATGATGACTCAGTATGGCTATCAATTATGGCAACGCCTGATATGAGTCATCCCAATCACTATAGACCTTCACAATTACCTTCTGTTTTGACATCCATGCCTTATTATAGAAAATATTATAACTGAATTTCTGTTGAATCCTCTCCTACGCAAGGGCTATTGGAACATTTTGAAATGTCTTAATCATCTCCACAACAATAGATGACACAAATTCTACATCCAATGAGGTATGATATTGTGTGAGGCTTGGCTGAACACAAGTATGAGCTGCCTCAATCCTCGAGATTCTCTAACCTCCAAGTGTAATGTCTAAAATCTCCCTCAAGTGAAATATAAAATCATCCCAACACTTCTCACACTATAATACATATTTACTACTGTATGATTCGTGAACTATATAGTTGTAGTGGCTCTCAATATGAAATCTCTTTAGCATGCTTCTTAACGCATCTTTACTTGGAAAATTCCTTCCAATATATATGGTTTGTTCCAACCCACTAAACCTATCTGGTACAACTCTGGGGAACTCAATTTCCGGTTTGAGAACAATATTTTCGAATTCAGGCACACGTGTCATTTCTTTTGACCAAGATAAAAGGAGTGGTGGATGATTTATTTTAGGTTGAGGTTGATGTAGAACTAATTAATTTCTCAAAACCTCTTTCCTAACTTCAGCTGATCCGTCCTCATTAGAACTGTCATCACCATCTGATCTATAATTATGAAACTCCCCATTGGAAGTCAGATTTAAAGGTATGTCTAGGAGATCATCTAGATTGTCCTCTACTACTTCATCCTTTGGAATAGGCTCAATTTCATGGAGTGGACTATCTTCATCCACTCTTGTAATTCTACGTCTCCGTACAACTAGATGTTGTTGTTGTTGTACAGTAGCATTATCAATGTATCACTCCATCATGGTACCATATGACCATTGAGAAAATAAATTAATTGCTTAGAACCACTACGCATCAGCAACCAATGGACAATCTAGATGCCATAGCGTTTCTGGGAATTACAAATGTATATAACTCATAGACATGATCTATTGATCGGGTCCTAGATTTAAGGAACCACAAATTCTCTTTTGAAGGTCACTTATGGTTACACAATCAGTTGTACAAACCACCATTATTGGTTGTGTAATATAAGAAGCTCCTTGCTCAGTTTGAATAACCTCCCCATATCAATACACATTGGAAAACAAGACTCACTACGTCAAAAATGTGTCTTCCAATAGAATTATGATACTGTAACAAATATTAATAATTAATTATAATTTACTAATAATGTGTATTCATTTTTAATCATAAGTTATAATTAATTAGTCAATAATTAATCATTACTAATAGTAAGTATTATTTCTAAACTATATATAACTAACTAAACTAGTTAATACATAACATATTTAATTACTAATAATAACTTTTTTAACTAATCACCCATTCTTTAATCACTAGTTAATCAATATTAAGTTATTCTTTAATTACTTATTCTTTAATCCTTAATCATATTATATTCATTAGTTATTTATAATTAACTAACCATATGTATTCATTTTTAATCCTAAGTTATCATTAATTAGTATATAATTATTCATTACTAATAATAAGTATTATTTCTAATCTATATATAACTAATTAAACTATTTAAACAGATTTAATTATTAATAATAACTTTCAGTCATTAATTATTTTGTCCTTATTTCATTCAATAACATAATAATTATCATTTTATCATTGATAAATATACTAATTTAATTAATTTTTTCTTAAATATTTTAGTATTTTATAATGAAAATATGAATCATCTTAAGCATATCCCCTAGGAGTGTCAAACTGGGAGTGTAGAAAGGTCCGTTTTTGTGTACCAGTTTTCGTTCAAGTCTAGCTCAAAGCGGTGTTTTCAGGTTTTATCCCAGGGTACATCTATGCCAGAGCCACATCCACTTGTTTGTATCTAGACATAGATTCGATTTCTTCGATAACCACTTAATCTTTAAGCTACCAAAATTTCAAAATACTTAATCCTAAGTTAATCTATACTTAATCTATATTTAATCTATACAACTAACAATAATTATTTCAAACTATATATAACTAATTATAGAACCTAATAAAAAAATATTAAGAACTACCTAAACTACATAAGAAATGAAATATTTAAAACTAAAAATAATTAAAATAAATAAATAAATAACATTAAATTAAATAAATAAAAATACCTCTAAATGATGATTCACAAAAACCTGCACATAAAATGAGTTTTTTATAGAGAGAATGAGAGAATTTAGGAAAGATGAAGGCAAGGATTTAGTGAGAAGAATGGGGGCTTCTCTTTTATAGGGAGTTAAGCCCAAGGAGGCTTCCCCCCCCCCACGCCACCTTTTGAATATAATCGATTCAGGATTAAGGTGGCGCGGGGGAGTAAATGTGGCCTCGCCGACACCGCTTTTGTAGCATATTTAAAAAAAATTAACTTATTCCGTTTAATTTTTTTTTCAGAAAACGTATAAAAAAACTCAAGATAGAAACCACCTCTAATGATTGGGGACCACCGAAAGAATTAAAATTTAACCCCCCCCCCCCAATGGTAACCCCACTTGACCTCACTTCCCCCAGCCACAGCGGCTCCTCCATCGACCGCAGTAGATCCCTAATAGTTCCATCTTGAACAACAACACCTGAAGAACCTACCGCTAAATTCGTCCTCCTACAGACTTCCACCAAATGTCCATGAAAACTATAGAAAACATATAACCTCGATAGAGACATGTAGAACATTTTTTCAACTATTTCAAACCATTTTCATACATCAAAAGAATACATGAAGGTCAATCCACCGAGAGATCCATCTCTACACAAATGTGTGGATTGGAATCTGCTAGAAGGCACCTGGTTTCCACATCTGAGAAAAAAGAGATAATTCCATGATTTTTTATTTAATTTGTCTCATTCCTCACATGGATGAACAATTCCAAGGAAGTTTTCTGGTGTAATTTTCATTCTCTTACCATTAAGTTCAACCTTAATGGTGGGGATCTACATAAACAAGGAAAATGGACGAAAATTTTCTCTTCTATTTAGATATCTGATTATGGCTTATCCTTGTGTCAGGGGATTCTCAAGTGGATTATCCATTAAAATATTGGGAAGTTGTATAAGGTAGAAAATAACTAACACCAACCGGTGGAAATATTATACCTATTACCCTACCTTTCATATAGGGGAGTGTATAATAGCCCATTCCTTCAAAAGTTCATATTTATGAGTTTAAAAGAAATTATTAAATTTTATTAAAAAACTATTTACTCTTAGGTTTATATTTTTAATGAATTTAGAAAAAAAAAACTTAGATATAAAACACTTGAAAAACAAAATTGTACACTTCTACTAAATATCCATTTGTTACATAAAAACAAGATTCTTAGATTTAAACTCCTATTTCATAAAAATCATACTCTAATATTTTAATATGAATAACCTTAGTGGAATGATAAACCATAATAGAGTTTATAATCATCCTTAAGTACTATTAAAACCATTATAAAACATGTTATGAGCATAAAAATCTCAATTAGTGAAACAAAAATAAAAAAATAATTAGTCCATTATAAAAATCATGAAATCCAATAGAAAATTTACCTTTTATATAATTAACCTTAAGCTAAAAATAATCATTTATTTTCTCAATAAATAAACTTAACTAACCAAATTTTTTCATAAAGAATATCATGATAAATTTTAAATTAAAAATTATAATTATTATAGTTTCTCGTAAACCTAGATTACTCATGAAAATGTTTTTTGAAAATCAAAATTTTTAACCATAAAAGGGGCATAAATTTACATTAAGAATAATCTCATTATATTAAAATATGAAATTAAAATATTTTCTTTAAATCTAAAAATTCATGTAGGTACCTGGTTACATTATCTTAATACAAATTTTACAAACACTCTTACAAACACTCTTACAAATGGAATAAAATACCCGGTTAATTTCAATATATATTATCCAGAGAAAAAATCATTACTCAATGCATTAGAAAGCTATATCAGGATCACCTTTCATCATAAAAAATTTCTAAGGACCATAAAATACATTAAACACATATAAAATTGTATTTAAATCATAAAATATCAAAATAATTCTTTCTTAACACATATGTAGTAGTACTTTTGACTTCATATAAAAATAAGGATAAAAAATATTTTTTATTGGAAAACATTGAAAATAAAAAAAATTAGAAGTGAAGGGAATATGATATTCATTGAAAACCATTACAAAACGTTATAATAATATATTTAAAAAATAATAGTTATAATGGATTCCATTCATTTCTAATACATTAAAAAACTCCTTCCATACATTTTAAAAAATAACCCATTTAGAAAAATTTAAAAAGATATCTTTTTAAACCGCTTTTATGAAATTTAAAAGAGATTATAAAAAATGTTTACAGAATCAATTTATTATAATAATAAAATTATTGAAACATTTTAATAATCATGGATATGTACTGAAAATATTTGGAAAGAAAACATTAAAATATTTAAAATAAGTTTTTAATGAAAAACCCTTACCCCAAGTCCAACTCACCGCATAATTTCTTCAAATTCTATATAATAAAAATTTATTAACTATTTTATTGATTAATGATATTTTATAGTTTTATTGCATAATCATAATCTTTTATTTCATTTATTAACAAGTCTTATATAGTTTTTTAAATCTATAAAGTTCATATGGGATATTTTGAGGATGTTTGGTTCATATTCCCAAAACAACATTGGTAGGTTGACCATGGATGGTTTATTATTAAATTAAAGATAAAATATTAATCATGATATAATTACCATTTTTATAAATTCAATTCAATTATACAATCATCCATGAATGTCTGACAAGAAAAATAAATAGCATCGCTTCTTGGAGGTGGAAGTCCACACGAATTCACGAGCGAAGTAATCATATTCCAATAGATGGAAGGATAAGAATTTAAATAATATATTATCTTTATAGAATCATAATTAAGTCATAGATATCATATATATTATATAAATCCATTATAATAACAATCTATATGATGTGGTGATTAAAAACAAAACACTTTAATTTGTGGATGTGGTAGTCCATACATAAAAAAGGGTGATGTTTTCATTTACCATATGATGAAAATAAGAGTCAAAAAATGGTTATGAAATCAAAATAATAACATTAAATTATATTTAATATAATTATTTTATCATATCATTATGGTTATAGAAAATTTGAAGTATTTTTAAGAAGAAATAATAATAAAAACACTAGGTTAAGAGTAATACATATTCTATTGAAAACCTCCTTTTGATTACACCTTAATCCTTATTGGTTGGAATTTTAGTGATACATGAATATATAATACATGGGTATAGGAGTTTGGATGGTATTTTTGTAGTTTTCCTCAATATAAATTGATTAATTTATGTAAATAAGATAGGATATGGGGTTTCCTTTTATAAGTGAGGGGAGTGGAACTCTTGAAATATTTTCAATATTTTAAAATAATATAAAGTTTTATTCAACGAAAAGTGTCACTAAATCTATAAATATTTAAATATCAGGTGATAAGGATCAATATTATCTCATATAATATGATTTAATATGATTTTTTGTGACCTTATCACTTATTTTTAACCATAATTATCTTGTTTTTCCTTTTACCATAACGAAAACTTTTTACCATGCTTGTTATTCATAATTCACCAAAATGAAATAGACCTCATTACTAAATTTGAACCTCCGGATTGAATATTTGAAATACAATATTTAATATGAAATCTAAATAAGTTTAATAAATTAATTTTAATATAATAACTCAAAATTAAATAAAAAACTGTTATTAGAAAATGTGTTTTTAAGCATAAAAATGATGTGATGGAGATTCATGTATAATATTGATTACTATAGCATAAATTACGGTTTTTTTAATAAAATGGGAGTAATATTATTTTAAAAATAATCAAAAATAATAATTATAACTTGTAAATACTATAAAATAAAGTCAATTTTTTCAATTAAAATCACTATAATTTAGAGATTAACTTATAAATTAAACCATATAATACATGAAAAACACTTTAATTAAAATAAAAATATGTATTTTTTGATTTGAAAAATAATATAAAATTATAATCATTAATTTGAATACATAAAATATATTAAAAAATTTAATAACACATGAAATTTATTTATTATTAATATTATCCAAATTGTTACATTATTACACCAATAATGATGTTACATCCTATCAATTTTATTCCTCACTTATTCATTTAGGGATATTTTCCCATCATAGCCTTTTTTGGTTCCAATGTTACTTCCTTAATCATTTAGTTCTCCCAAAAAATTATAAATAGATGAGTTACCATATTTTGTAATACTTGATCTCTATTATCAATAATATCAATTATCTTTTCCCCATGATAAATATTCTCTTCCAACTGTATCACCTTATGGATTAAACATGACAGTCATCTCGTACATATTTCTTTAACAATGAAACATGAAACACACCATTTACCTTAGTTAAATCTGGAGGAAAATATACACAATAAGAAATTGATCACACCTTTTATAGAATCTAATATAGTTCAATAAACTCTAGGATTAAATTTCCGTTATTTCTAAATTAAATAACACCTTTCCATGAATATATTTTAAGAAATACCTGATCATCTACCTCAAATTAAAGGTCTTTTATCCTGTTATCTGCCTAAATTTGATTCCCTCTATGATCTTCCATTATGTGTTTTTTAATTATATTTACATTATCAACCATTTATTCTACCATTTATAGTACCAAATACATTCTTTCACTAACATATTTATGAAATTTTATAGTGTGACATTAATTTTTATATAATTCATCAAATGTTACAATATCAATACTAGAATGAAAACTATTATTATAAGAAAATTATATTAAGGAAATAATCTGATCCCAACTTCCTTAATAATCTAATGAGAAAGCCTAAAGTGCATCCTCTAAATTTTGAATCATTCACATTGGTTATCCATCGTATTGAGGTGAAAATCTATAATTATATTTAATTTATTTCCAAAATAATTTTGAAGTCCTCTCAAAAAAATGGAGGCAAATTTTAAATCATTGTCAAATAAAATAGATATATGGACCACTTGTAATCTGACTATACCTTTAAGTTAGAGTAAAGAAAGTAAATCAGAATACATAATATAATTAATAAGAACAAAATGAATTATTTTAGTAAATTAATAAATAATAACCAAAATCACATTATTACCATAATATGTATTCCATAATCCCACCATGAAATCCATGGATATATTCTCTCATTTCCATTGTGGAACTCGCCAAGGCCAAACCATCCCCTTCAGTAGCTACTACTAATATTTAACCTCTTTTCAATTAAAACATTTAAAGTTAAAATCAATAATATATTTCTTCATTTCATCGCACTAGTAATATTACAAAAGGTTTATGTATATATTAGGGCTTCTTTGATGACTAAAAAATTTAGTGTTATGAGCTTTAATCAATAATTGCTTCTTCATTTAAGGATCAATTGGAATACAAAACATCTTTCCAAATATTATAACACCTTCTTTGTTTATATTAAATTCAATAAACTTACCCTTATTTACAAGCTCTACTCTTTCTTCGAAGACATGATATTCTTTCTAAGAATGCTCAATTTTGATTGAAAAATATGACTGCACTGACACCTAAACCAAAAGAGAGGGAATTCCAACATGAAAAATTTCAAGGCTGACATTCATTAAATTATTAACCCAAGGTTTATGTTCTAAATATACCATTATTAATAATGGATTATATTTCTATCCCAAGGAATTAGATACTTTTTTGGATTTACCGAGATGATAGTGAATTATGATATCATAATACTTTATCAGTTCAAAGAATATTATTTCCTCATGTTCAAATATTTTTCAGAGAATATATACATTAAACTTATATGGTCTCTATATATTTAAAATTTTATATCATATTAAATCTAATTCGAAATTTCAAAAAAAAACTATCACTATCAGTTTGGGATCATGAATACTAAAATTCTAGTCATTAATTTTCAATTTATGTGAAGCATATGAAATTACCTGATCATATTACATCAATAAACATCCAATTAACTTCAAATAAGCTTTAGTTGTAATGAAAATATCAACATTTATTTTTGTAAATTATAACACTAGATCACTAATAAATATATTTTTTTAATTCTTGGAAATATTCATCACAATCCTCTACTCAGATGTTAGCTAGTGGTCTATATAACTGATCAAGGTTCTCAAAAAGCCATTGGTAGTAACCCTCTAATACAATAAAAATTCTAATATTAGGGAAAATTTTAGGTAATGAACACTCTTCCACTACTTAAATTTTATTAGGTAAAATAGTTATTCTGTATTTAGATAAAAAATTCCCAGTGAAATAAATCTTCTATAACCAAAACTCAAATTATTGATGTTCCATACAATTTATTTTACTTTAAATATTTTAGAACAATCATTACATGTTTCACATGTTCCTCTTAAATTTTAGAATAAACCAGAATACAATTAATGAAAATCAAAATAGATTTATTCAAATACCCAAGGAAAACTCTATTCATAAGATCTATAAATAACCCTAGTGCATTCATAAAACCAAAAGGAATAACCAAAAACTCATAACATTCTTACCAAGTATAAAAAGTCATCCTTGACATGTATTCCACCTTCACTTTCAACTGATGATATCCAAGCCTGAGATAAACATTTGAAAAATAATATGCTCCCTTAATATGATCAAAAAGATCATATATATGAGGTAATGGATACTTTTTCTCAATATTAATGTTATTGAGTTACCTATAATCAATGAAAAATATCATAGAACTAACCTTATTTTAAAATAGAGACCACCCTAAGGTGAAGTTCTAGCATAAACAAAACTAATATTAATAAACTCTTGTAACTTCTCTTTCAGTTATAATAACTCTTAAAGACCCATTCAATAAGGGGGTTTTGAAGTTAGTTAAGCTTCTAGAACTAATTCAACGGTGAATTCAACCTCACACTCAGGAATAACACCAAGAATATTATTATGAAATACAATTATTACACTTTCCAAAAAGCGGATTTTTAAAATAATAAAAAAAATGGTTTGAGGAGGATTCTTCTTAATATACTTAACCTAATAGGGAAATTTAAAACTCTTACCATAGGATTTCTTTATGGGATTATTTCACATTAATTTGGACGTAAAACACTACTTATATTTATTTTTGTAAAATTCAAAAAACAACACTTAGACCTTCTCAACACTCTATATAACTTTCTCATCGATTTTCAATTCACAAGGGGCCAATGTAATTTTAAACTTGGGTTCAATCCTCAGTAATTACTATCAATTTTTCTATCATGTTTCATAATGAAATTTGGTACATACATGGCCAATCTAGTAAAATTTTCTTCATAAGAAACAATGGAAACCTCATCCATTTTCTTAAATTCTAAAAAAAATCATTTCCATACTTACTTGAAAACCCTAAGGAAAATACTTCTCAATGAAAATATATTTAAATATTGGTCACTCCATGGAATTAGACTTATATTTTTTCTTAGTATTTTTAACTGATTTCCACTACAGATTGTGTTCACCTTAAAAATGATAATGAGAAAGAACTACATATTTATGTTTCAAAAAATCCAAAACATTCAATATCTTTTTTTGATCATTTATTTATCCTTAAACAACTATATGGTCTATAGTTCAACAAAATTCCATTGGCTGTTGTTTCATGAAATGATCTAATATAGACATGTTTCTCTATATAGAGTCTTTTCATTTTATAACATCAAAACCAAGATTAATATCTTATATCAATTTAGTAAACATAGATAAAAACTAATCTATTCTAATTATAATAATTCAGGTTTTCTGGTTCAGAAGGATATTATAATTCAGATGCCTTTCCACTCCATTCTCCTTGTTTCCTCTATAGAAAACCATTCTAAAATAGACATAGATTCGATGAAGAAACCTGTAAACTAAGTTGATACTGATTACGAAAAGTTCTAAAGTTTGTTTCTAATACCCATGGGATAGAAACTAGCTCTTGGGAAATAGAAATACTATTTTGGAATTTTGTAGCCTAATTAAAAACTATGTGGTTACCTATAGAGTACCTATCATGACACGCCAATACCCACTTGGTTGTTAATTGGACTAAATAATTAATAAAGATTATTCTTGATGTTTGGGAACTGGTTTCTAGCTTGTGGGGATCAAGAATTCCCCTATATCTATACCATGGGATAGTTTGAGTGCCCATGTTATGGGTATCCATGTTGGTTTTTGACCAAATGATATCATAGTTAGGTTGGTTTTCTCAGAGACCTGGGTTCTTGAGTACTCTCTAATGTTTGGGATGTCATGGAAGATAGGAAGTAGGTTTGTCATAATTTGAGGGTGAGTGTGAAGTGAATCCATACGAGAACTCTTAGAATCAAATATTATACTATTAAAGATGTTTGGAATATTATTTTAATCATTTTTAGTTGTATTTTTTAGGTCCTCTTATGGTTTGAGTTCATGGGATGAAGACCATTCATGTATCCCATGTGGTAAATATTGATTTAATTTATTTCATTTCTACTTATTGATTTATGAAATTCATTTATGTGTTGCTATGATTTGGGATTTATTCGTGTTTGATAGTTTTCTATTTTATTTTATTTCCATGCAATTTTATGCATCCCCAAATAGTCCCTAGGAACTATAATGAGGGTGGAAAGGAAAAATTTATATGTGAAAAATATTCCATTGATTAGAATCTTATAGAATTTATAGTAATAAATTTTAGATCTATTGAGAAAGGAACTATTGTAGGTCTATCCAAACCTTGGGGACTAGATTTAAGTCTAGGTCTAGAAATGTATCGTGCTTAAGAGTTCCTTCAACATAAGCTACCATCATTATAAAGCACTAATGAATCACCAAAAATTGTGGATTGGTTAGATAAAATAGAGAATATTTTTCAATTCCTTAGAACTAACGAGGTTGTTAAAGTGAATTACACCACCTTTATATTAAAAGCTCCCGGATGAAAGTGATGGGAATCAGTGGTATAGATGAATATGCATGATAAACATGACTATAAATACTTCAAAGTGTTTTTACCTTAATAATTTTACCCAGAGATTATGAATTTTTCCACGAATCAGGAGTTTGTGACCCTTAAGCACGTGATCAGACTGTTATGGAAAATGAAAATAAATTTTCAAAAGCTTTTTTATTTTTCTCTAGAGTTGATAACTAATGATATGTTTAATTCTAACCTATTTGAAATGGGTCACCTCCCTCAAATTTTGTATCATTTCTTTCTTCTCAATATTATGACCTTTGCATATGTGGTAGAATGGTTACTTATAGTAGAGATTGACTAGGTAGGGATATCTGGTTTTCTTCACATCACTACAAAGATCAGTGTAAATTATGGAGAATTTTCTAAGAAAAAGAGGAAGTATGATGAATCTAATTGTAGTAGGTGAAATAGTTAAATATCATCTCTTCTATAAGAATCATATTTCCCTATGGGATATAGGCACCCTAACTACCACTGTTATAGAAATATTGGTCATATAAATCCATTTTTTCCAAATAATCCTAAGTCTCATCATGCTTGAAGGAATATGAGAAAACTTTAGATATTTTTTTAAAAATAATACATGGAAATAAGTGATGTTAGTTATTTGGCCTCTATAGGATCTTAAAATCATTCAGATATTTCAAGAAAAATTATGCCTTAGTTTTTAGGTTGGGTAGGTATAAGTGGGTCATATTGTGGGAAAAGTTACTTAAGGGATTAACCCTAGGCAAGGGGTAAACCCCAAATGTATTTTAAGAGTAGGAAATTGTATGTGATGGATCCATATCTCAATAAATATGGTATAGGACTAGTAACCATGATAGGTACCGTACTTATTGCATCATCAATGGTCATCTATTTATCTAAAAATAGTTATTTCACTCTTTTATCTCTTCTCGTGTGGTGAAATTATTGAATTTACTCCCTAAGATCATTCCTTATGTGGTAGAGACATCAACCCCACTTAGGAATAAGGAGTGTGACTATTGGTGCCGCTCTTTTATTATCTCTATATCTAAAGGGTAACTATTTTGGTATTTTTTTCATTCACTAAATGAATCTCTTTAAAGATATTTTCAAGATATATTAGATGTTATAATTCAAATATATCATCAACTTTTATCACAAACTAGAATCATGAAACACTCTAAATGGAAGAATCTATATATTCAATGGATGGTGAGATCCTCAATTAGGCCATTCAGTGACTTCTCTCTATGAAGTTAGTAGGATTACATGTCATATTACTTCCCTCTTCCTTGAGGCCAATGAGGAAGGAAAATATAATGTTTTATTTCATATGGTCAAGTAGTTCCTTGATATTTTTTCCAGCTAATTATCAAGTTTTCCCCTAGTATGCGAATTTAAGTTTTCCTTATATTTAGTTCTGGGGATTCAATTGATATCCTTATCCCCATTCCATATGTACCCAAAAGAGCTGAGAGAGTTAGAGATATAACTCAATAATTTGGAGTCTAAGGGATTTATTATCACTAGAATTTTCCCAGGGGTTTCCCTTATTCTTTTCTCTAATAAGAATGATAGAAAAATCAGGTTTTTCATTGATAATAGAAAACTTAATTGATTTACAACCATAAACAAGTGTCCATTTCTCCATATTGAATAATGTTTTGATCAGTTAAAGGGGGTGAGGTGGTTTAGGAAAATTAATCTCTGATCAAGTTTCTATTATATCTGAGTAAAGAAATATTACATCCCCAAGACTAGATTCTCAAGAAGGTGCAACTATTACATGTATCTTTTGATTCTTATTGGCCTCACCAATGCCCCTGAAGTATTTATCGCACTGTTGAATCGTGTTTTTCACTAACTCTTGCATTCATTTATAAATATATTTTAGGATGATATATTGGTTTATTACAACAATAAAGAGTGTCAATCACATCATTTAAGTTTATTTCTTTAAATACTTCAGGGTAATAACCTCTATGGAAAATTTGTAAAATGTTACTTTTGGATATGAGGGTTTAAATTCCTATATGGTTTTCTGTGATACCTCGGGTATTGGCCTGGGTTATGTCCAAATGCAGGACTATCATGCGGTAACATACAGCTCATGTCAGTTCAAACCACACAAGATAAATTATCTCACAAATTACTTATAACTATTAGTAGTGATTTAAAAACAAAAATTTTCACAACACTATTTTTTTTCAAAAATTTACAGTCTATACGAACCATGGCATCTTAAGCTACTTATTTATTCAGAATAAAGATAACTTTAGGAAAATTAAGTGGGTGGGGTATCTCCAAACATTTTATTTCAATATTATATATAATCTTGGTGAAGGGAATATCATTTTTGATTCCCTTAGAATAAATTTTGCATCTCTAACTCTAAAGAAGTCCAGAAAAGTGTGAAGACTTTTGGAGTATATGACTAAATTTCATATAGAATATAAATAGGAAAAAATATGTTGTGTTTCTTGTAAATGTATTGATAACATCCTCCCTTATTGAGTTTATATATCAAAATTATTTTAGATATAAATAATTCCATTGCTTTGGACATATAATATATGGTGGGGAGAACCCCCTAAGTGTTCACTATCCTCAGAAGGTGTCCTCTATTTCAGGAACATGTATGTTGTTTCTTATCTTGTGAGAAAGGTAACTATGGAGGAATATTATCAATCACATTTGGTTTTTCATACTTGATATTTCAATATGTATCATGAGATGTGATTAAATTATTGTTATCCCGGTATGAGGAAATATATAAAAGGTTTCATGTATCCATTAATTACCTACCGACAGGTGAAATATAAACATAAAAGACCCCCAATATTGATACTTAATCTTATCATCCCTACTTTTAATGGGGAGAGGTTTTAATGGATTTTATCATTAGACTACCTCATACTCATTAGGGAAATAATTTTATCTTTTGATATTACTGATAAACCAAGAAATTCTGCTCATTTTATATCAGTCGGAGATAGTACTAAAGTTAATGACCTTAGGAAGCTCTATTTATAGGAAATTTTAAGGATACATGGTGTTCCTTATACAATTGTATTTTATAATATCTCTGGTTTAATTATTAGTTCTACAGAGGAATCCAATATTAAATGGGGTCTTAGGGTAAATTAATAATGACCTACCATATTCAAATAATAGGTAAGAGAGAAAGAGATAATCATATTCTGGAACACATGCTCAGGGCTTGTGTTCTAGCCTTTGATGACTCATGGGATTCTCATATCGAAATGGCAGATTTAATCTATAATAATAGCTACCACAATATTTTTCAAATGGATCTATTTGATGCTATATATGGTCAACCATACCAGTCTCCCTTTTTTGGGCTAAAGTAGGAGATAACTCTCTTATTGGTCCACACATTGTCCAAGATATGGATGTGAACATTCATCTTATCCAATGGAATATGGGTACGGATCAAAGCCATTAAAAATATTATATCAACTATATTTGTTTCCCTTTGGATCTTTTATTTAGTGACTGTTTGTTTTTAAGAGTGTCACCTTGGATAGGCCATCAACGATTAGAAAATCAAGGGAAGCTTTATTTGAGATCCACGGGACCATTTAAAATATTCTAGATAGTCATAAAGGTGGGTTATTTGTTTGAATTTCCATCCCAATTCACAATTTTTGATGTCAACCGTGTTTCTCAGTTGAATAAATACCATCCGGGCACTTCTCACATACTTAATTGTAAGGATCTTGAATTATAGAATGATGCCTCTATAATCAAGTTCCATGTCCATATATTATAATCCTAGGTTAAAGTTCTTATAGGGAAGTCGATACCATTGGTTTGAATATTTTGGAAACATAGGAATGACTCCCATTAAAATTGGGAGTGGGAATATCTTTGAAACAATAAGTGTCCACTTTCTTTTATAAACAAGAAGTGGGTAAAATATTTTGTGGAAGTTATATGGTGGGGATATTTGTCACAAATATCATTTTATTTTTAGGTTTAAATCTTCTATTTCTCAGTTTTTTATTTTCATTATATTTCTTTCAAGAATGTTTTATTGAAAATTTTAAAAAATGGGAAAATAAAATATACCACATAGTTAACTCATGTTTAGGGAAAACTATCAGGAAATCATGAATAATGTGTTTGGTTTTTAATAATGGAATTTAGAATGATTAGAAAATTATTTAAAAAACCTTGTAGACTAAACATTATAGTTCCTAGGTATATAACTTTTTTCCTACACATATGGTTCATAAATTTTTAAAACATTTATCTAAGCCATACAGCTTTCCCAAAAATTTAAAAATGCTAAATGTATCCTTTTTCCCTCCTATGAATTAAAATTATAACTCTCATATTCTATCCTCACTCAACTCCAACCCCCTTCCTCTCACATGAATTCTTCTAACCCTCCCCTTGGTTCGATTTTTTGATTTTTTTTCTTTAATATTCTTTAGGGATAAATACTAATGAGTTATCACTCTTTCTCCTCTTAGTTATTTTCCTTATCTTCACATGGATTTTACACAACCCTAAGGCTATAGAGCCCTAAGGTACCTATTAGATGAATTTATATGTATCAGTTTTTATGTTTGGGGTTTCTTATTATTATTATAGGGTCTCTTTATCCCTTTCCATGTGATTTTTTTCTACTCCCAAGAGATTCAACTTGTATATGGTTGGTGTTTCCATTTCCCCCATTGTTGGTTAAGCTCATAAATTTTTTGTTTTAAATTTGATTTTGAATTTTTTTTTTAAAAATTTATATCATTATTTGAGAACTGACCTTCATAATAGAATCCTTGTTTTTACACCCCCTTTGATGATAGAAAAGAGTAAAAAATATGTTTTGATAGAAAATAAAACTTGTTATGTTTTCATTTATGAGAACAGAATATTTAATGATGGGTTTGAGATAGACTAAAACTTATGTAATATCATAGGATCTTGAGTTGGTGAACCTATATTAGATGTGGTCCATATAACTATTTATAGTGACACACTAACTAGTAGAATATTTTTATCATGTGCACATCCCACTAGCCCAGTTTAGTGATTTAGTTCTTCCCTTAATGGAGTGTCACCCTCAATAGAATATGTAGAAGTTATAGGTCCCTAACACTTAGTGATATTAATGTGTACTTCCAATGTTTTATATTTTACATGGAAAACCGATTAATTTATTTCATTTCTCTAATATTCATTATGTTTCACATTAAATTGGTTATTTTCTTTTAACATTCTTAAATCATACTTTTGTATCTTTAATTTTGAAACTATCATATTTTAGTTTATCTAACAAATACAAAAAATGAAACATATGGTGAAATCATATTCATATTTTGTGATCACATCCTTGATATACCTATTGGGTATATGTATACATGGTTTATAAGGATATATTTAATGTAAAAGAACCACTTGGAAGAGATGTGTTTTCTTGATCTTCTTATCTGAGATAGTGGTGGTGACATTTTGGTTGATTCCCTGTGTCATGTGAAGATGGGTAGCCAACTATTTTTTTATTTCTATTTAGTTATTTCAATTGTTCCTTATAATGAAGCTTCATCATAAAAACCTCCAATTTGACCCCTTTTGTTTCTCTTAGATTTTTGGTTACTTGAATATATGTGTTTTAGTTGTTTTTTAATGATCCTTCAGTTATTAGGGATTCTCCGTTGATGTTATTCCTTGTATGATTTTCCATTAATATTATTGTTGTTTCTTATACAGGTGGATGACCTTCCAATATATGGTGGGATATAACGGTTCCTTGGTTGGTACATTAATGGTTTTTAATTGGGTAAACCCATTCAAAAAAGATAATCATCAGTGCTTAGGAACTAGTTATCAGCTCGTAGGGATTAGGAATTTCATTCGACCTTTACCACAATCTCGTCTAAGTGACCAAGTCAGGGGTATCTTGGTTGGTCTGTGACATATAATCTATATATTAACATCCCTTAATTTTATTTTCCAAATATCATTTTAACCTCTAATGTTATCTAAGCCTTACTCTGATACCAACTATAATGATATGTTCCACTAATAACCCATATTTGTGAGTTTAAAAGAAATAATTTAATATTATTAAATTCCCAAGATATTTTAGGTTTATATTATTAAAAATTTAAGAAAAACTCTTACAAACCCGACCATTACAATATAAATTGGACACTTTTTCTCAATATCCATTATTTAAAAAAAACATGATTCATAAATTTATACAATTATTCTGTTTAAAACATATTTTCTTCTTTGAAGACAAATCCTATTAGTGTAATGATATTACTTCATATATTTCCTAATCATACGTAAGCCCTGTGAAAAACATTTTAAAACATACGATGAGAAAATATAGAAAATAAAGGGATAAAAAAATCCATAAATTCATTTTTAAATTCCTGAAATCCCATATAAAATGTTTCTTTTATATAATTAATATTAAGCTTCAAATAATAATTTAAATACTCAATAAATAAATTTTTATTACCAAATATTTTCATAAAACATATAATAAGTAATATTAAAGGAAAAAATATAATCATGAGGGTTTATTTTAAAACATTAGAACTCATCAAAAACAATTTTTATTGAAAAACATATTTTTCACACATAAAAGAGGTATAAACATTCTTTTAAACATAGTTTCATTATCATACATTATCAGATAAAATTATATCCCTGGAAACTAATTTGAAAGCATATAAAAGTCATGTATGAATATTCAGAAATCATATTTATATCATTCTTACGATCAATATCACAAGAACTATTACAAATAGAAAACCGAGTTGGTTAATTTCAACATATATTTACTAGAGAACAAAATCATTACTCAAAGGATTAGAGAGATATATCATGCTCACCTATCATCATGAAAAACTTTTAAGGAATATAAAATACATAATACACATATATTATTTCATTTACATCATAAATTACCCCATTTAACACATATATAGAAGCACTTTGGGATTCATGTAAAAATATGGTTAAAATTATTTTCCCTTTCAAAAATATTAAAACAAAAAAAATCCTAAATGTATAAGAAATAGGATATTCTTTGAAAAAAAATTAATCTTATAGATTATTCTTATTAAAAAATAAGTCTCATGATGGTAAGAAAATATATCCATCCCATATATGCTAATAAATATTTCTTACACACTTTTTTAAAAATAACCTGTTTAGAAAATATAAAAAAGATACCATTTAAACCACTGGAAAAAAATAAAACATAATTTAAAATGAATTTAAAAATTCATTTCAGAATAAGAATAATATTCTTTAAATTTTTTATTAAATATTTTTTTAGAAATAAGTTTTGAAAAGAAAACCTTAAATCATTTTAAACAAGTTTTTAATGAAAACCCCTTACCTCAATTCAAACTCACCACATGTGTTCTTTTACACCTTTATAAAAATATTATATGTCATGACCCATCCCCCTGGGCCCATGTTGTGACTACCCCAAGCCTGACTTCCATAGGTTAGGGGCTGGAGACCAGCACCGAAAGACATATTCCCTAAAATAGGAAGGCATTGCCTTTAAACCTGTTCAAACACAAGGTCCGAGAATACAACAATAAGCTATTGTAAAGTAAACTGTTGTAGAAAAAGGAGTACTAAAGTAAAAGGGGCAGGAATAAAAGCCCAACTTAAAGTACGAGTACAACAGAAAAGTACAAATACAACTGAAAGAACAATACAATTGAAAAAGGGGAAATAGCTACTAAGTCATCCTCTGGGGATCCTACCTGAAGGGTAGGTACAGATTCCCTCCACAGCACTCCACGCCCACCTGTCTCCTCCGCCTACCGCCTAGTCCTGGCTCCCTCAAACCTCATCCCAACTGTTCGTCATCTGCACAAGACACAAAAAGGTGCGGGCGTAGCCCGTGCAGGAGTGAGTATAACGATACTCAGTAGGGACCCTAAGACCCCTGAAGGTCTCTCAGAATTCCACAAGGAAAACCACAAAGAACAATCCCAAACACAAATCACAAAGAAATAGAAACAGCTTAATTAGGGTCTCAACTCAAAATAGGTATACAACTCAGAGAAATAGTATTATGATGCTGACCCACATAGGATCGTTATGAATGCTGATAGCCAGCCACAGATTCTCTAGGCCTAGGAACAAGTAACATTATCAGTCATAACGTCGAACACCTCAGCTGCTGGAGAACTCCTCCTCTAATGACTACAATGGGCCTTCTGCGTCACACATAGGCACTTCCAACTAACCTTGGACTGCTTAGGTACTCCTCCTATCGAGTACTGTGGGTCAGCTGCATCACATAGAGGCACTCCCCACCATGGGTATGTCGTGTCATATAGAGGAGCTCCCCACCATGGGTCTGTCGTGTCACATAGAGGCGCTCCCTCTCATGGATACTAAGGTACTCATTTTATCGAGTACCATGGGTCTGCCACATCACACAGAGTCGATCCCTACCATGGGTCTACTGTGTCACACAGAGGTGCTCCCTACAGTGCCTTCGAGTCACTCCAAGTCAAAATGTCAGCAGTCTTCAAGTCTCATCCAGTCGCAGGGTTCCGTACATAGTGTACTAGGGAGAACCTCTCCCCAAGCAATAGTTCCTATTTCAACTAGAACAAAGTCTTATAAATAAATAAACTGATGATCCATCATGTCATAAAGGTTCCAATTCAACAGACGGCGCGTCTATCATATGTCGGGTCTGTGGGTTATTGGAATTTCATTGTTGAGGGCCCAATTGGATTCGGGTGTGATCCAACCCATCCATACTCCATGTTTTTTCAAAACTCTCTTAGATTAAGTCAAAAGGATCATCTCACCACAATTATCTTGATTCCATAGATGGTTCGTCAAATGAATGTCCGGTTTAGAAGCTATGTCATGTTTTGTGTAACTGCTCGGTACTGGGTCCGAGTCCGGTCCGCCTCGGTCGGACCGGCCCGACCCGGTTCGATATGAGACAACTTCAATTGACCTGCGCCGACCCAGCCTGACTCGGTTCCAACCTGACTCAGGTCCACCCGGCCCGCTAGGCCCAGCCTAACCTGACTGGGCTGCAGGTCCAGCCACTGGGATGCGGGTCGGCACGCTGGGCGGCGGGTCATTCTGCAGGGCTGACCCGACGGTGCCACCCTCCTGGCAGCGTGGGCCACCATGGATACCCAAATGCGGCACGTCTGGGTATGGATAATGTGGTGTGGATCCATGTCAGCGGGTCCACCCATGGGGTTTGACCATACGTGGTGCCACGTGTCTCCGCAAGTCCTCCATGGGCATCACGCCCTGGGCACACTCCACCCCTACTGGTTCCATCGCAACTGGCCCACGTGTCGGATGACCTTTCAAGTAGCGCGCAACGGTGCGCTTCACCATCCCCCGTGGCCGGCCGGTGTGCCGGATGCCTTCCTCTTATCGTCGCGGCTGATGAGCCACAGCCTCTTTCATTCATTAGTGGCGCACGGCAGCACGCCGCACCTCCCCCACGGTTAGCCGGTGTCGGCCGCTCTGATGATAGTCGTGTATTTGTGTCGTGGTCTCCACTTGCGGCATGCGTCGACGCGCTATCCCCAATGTAGTCAGTCGGTATCGCCGCGTTGTTGGTGTTCCACGAAGGTGAAAAATTAACAACTTAGAAGAGGGTTTGGTATGGGTTTGTCATGCCCACGCCCTCCATGTTAACTTGAAAACATGTGGGGGTTAAGGGTTTAATAAACTCTTGGAATTTAAATCAAGATCAACCCCACAATGATACCCCTCAATAACCTCCCGCAAAAACGAATGAATCATGGATCAATCTGTTAGTCGGTTGGCCCAAGTTCTTCGTATTATTCAATAATGGTGAAGATGAAAATCATTTAAAATGAATAAACGAATAAACACCCTAACTCATAAACCCGTTGGAGAGCATCCATGCTTCAAGGTGGATCGTGTTCTTCGTTCCCGCAACCGGTTCCCAATGACGCCACTCATACATCATCCTTCTGTTCGTGGTTCGGTGTCCCCCATCACCTCCCTCTAGGATTGGCTCTGTACTCTAAGGGTTTTTCATTGCGGAGCTCCTTTATCACTTTGTTTCTTGATGAAGCTATATCGATACCCCTCCCCAATCTTCATATATATAGGAGAGGGGGAGGGTAAGTAACGACGTTGGATTTTGATGGGGCTCATCAATTAGGAAGATTCTTACTTCTCTAAAGATTTTCTTACTTAGGGTATGGAGGTCAAGCCATTTATTGGCTTGACACATCGCTGGCCCCACCTCTTATCCTGTCAGTTCGAGGATACGAAATAAAATAATAAAATTATCTTATTTTATTTCTTTCAAAAATCCGCAAAACATAACTTTTTCTCTAGACCTATAGTGGTCAAATTAAAGCATTACATAAGCGAATCCCAGTGATGTGGATTCAACGATTCCCTTGGATGTTTAATCCGAGCAACAATTCAAAAGTTTGAAAATTCTACTCACGCGTTTACTGAACGTACCCGAAAAAAAAGTTCAGAAATTTATTTCAGGAACTCTAGGCCTCGGAATTACGCGCCGTCAATTTTCACAGACTCTTAATAAATCCATATAACTAAAAAATCTTGTAAAATTGAGGTTTCTACATTCTCCCCGCCTTAGGGATTTTCGTCCCCGAAATACACAACATATACTAAGAAACCAATTGGGGGTACTGATCAAGAATCTGAGCCTTTCGCTCCCATGTGATCTCCTAGAGGTTCTCATGCTTCCAGCGAATTCCCACTAGAGATATTGACCACCACAAAAGACCCACTTCTGTCGATCCTCAATCTATACTGGAATATCAGAAAACATCGCCCCATCTTCTAAGTCTAGCTCACCATGGTCTATGACGTAAGATGGGTCGCGCACGTATCTCCTCAGTTGTGATATGTGGAAGATGTCTTGCACCTTCTCCAACTGCGGTGGAAGTTCCAAGTGGTAATCCACCTCTCCTATCCTCCAAAGTATCATAAGTGTCCTGATAATCCTCGGTGATAACTTACCACCTCAACCAAATCTCCTTAGTCCCCATCGAGGAGAGACACACACAAAAATGTGGTCTCCCTCCTCGAACTCCAGAGGTCTCTGTCTCCTGTCAGCATGTGACTTATGTCTACTCTGTTCAGTCTTCATCCACTCCTGGATGGTCCTCACCTTCTTAGTGGTGGCTCATACCAACTTTAGACCTATAAGTGCTGACTACCCTGGGTCTTTCCAGCATAGAGGTGATATGCAAGGTCGACCATATAGGGCCTCAAATAGTGCCATACCGATGGTGGAGTGATAACTGTTGTTGTATGAGAGCTCCACCAAGGGAAAGTGATCCTCCCAATTATAGCCAAAATCTAGGACGTATGCACATAGAATGTCCTCCAGTGTCTGTATGGTCCGCTCTGTATGGACATCCATATGAGGATGAAAGGTGGTGCCCAAAAACATAAGATTCGCGAACGTATCCTGTAATCCCTTCCACAACCGGGATGTAAAACGTTTGTCATAGTCAGAGAGAGACATCGATGTCACCTTAGGAAGTCACATAACCTTCTGTACGTAGAGGCGTCCCAATCACTCTACTGGTCCCTACTCTCGGATAGGTAGGAAGTGGGCCAACTTGGTGAGTTGGTCAATGATCACTCAAATGGAGTCATGTCCCTTAGATGGACATGGAATCTCTGTCACAAAGTCCGTGGAGATCCCATCCCACTTCTAGTCCAGCACCTCTAGTGGATGAGATAAGCCTGCTGGAACCTGAGGCTTGGCCTTCACTTGTGGACAAGTGAAGCATCGTGAAACAAACTCCACCACTACCTTCTTCATCCCTGGCCACCAGTGCTGACCCCGGAGGTCCTAGAACATATTCGCCCCACCAAGAATTACTTCTAGAGGGGACGTATGGAACTCCATCAACACCTCCTCCCGTAGCACCATCGGTACCGTGGTACATCCTCTAAAGAGGATGATGTGCTCCCCACCTTCAGAAAACCCATCAGGTGCCTTCCCTGAGGATATCTGAACAGGTCGAGCCTCATGGTAAATGTCCCCAAGCTGCACCTCCCTGACTCGCTGAAGAAGTGGGGGAGTGACTATCATAGAATTGAGGTATGTTGTTCCATCTCTAACCATGAATGATATCTACAATGCATTTATCTTCTCTATCACCTCACTCAGCAACATCAGACCAAACCTCTGGCTAAGTGCATCTGCTAACACATTCCCATTCCCAGGAGTATAGACTATCTCAAAGTCAAAGTCCGGGAGGAACACTAGCCATCGCTGTTGTCTCAAGTTCCAGTCCTTCTGAGAGAAGATATACCTGAGACTCTTGTGATTAGAGTTGACTGTAAAACGTTCCCCCATCAAGTAATGTCGCCATATCTTCAAGGAGAATACCACTACTGCTAACTACAGGTTATGGGTAGCGTAGTTCTGCTCATTCAATCTCAGTTTTCATGAGCAATATGCAATCAATGCTCGCTTCTGCATTAGTACACACCCAAGTACGTTCCTCGATGTGTCGTAGTAGACTACATATCCAAATCCCTCTTCTGGTAGCCTCAAGATGGGGTCACTCATTAATCTGTACCTCATCTCCAAGAAACACTGCTCGCATCTCTCCAACCATATGATAGGCTACCCATTATTCATCAATGATGATAAGGGTGACGCAAATCTGGAAAAGTCAAGCAATAATATATGATAGTATCCATCCAACCACAGGAAACTTCACACCTCGGTCACACTCCTGGGTGGCCCCCAAGCAAAAACAGCATCTATCTTTGCTGTATCCAATGCAACTCTAGCCTCAGAGATAACGTGTACTAGAAATTGGACCTCTTATATCTAGAACATGAACTTTGAGATATTACCATAAAGCTGGTGCTCTCGGAGTGTATCCAGAACTATCTGTAAATGATAGCCATGCTCCTCCTCCGTCGCTGAGTAAACCAAGATGTCATCGATGAACACCACCACGAAGCGATCAAGGTATGGCTGAAAGATCTTGTTCATGATTCCCATTAACACTTATGAGGCATTGGTCATGCCTAAATACATAACCATGATCTCATAATGGCCATACCGAAATCTGAAGTTCATCTTCTGCATGTCCTCATCTCGTATCCTGAGCTGATGATAGCCTGATCTGAGGTATATTCTCAAAAACCAACAAGCTCCCTTCAGCTGATCAAAAAGATAATCTATCCTTGGAAGTGGATACTTGTTCTTAATGGTCACTTGTTTTAGGCACCGGTAGTCCACAAAGAGTCTCAAACTCCCATATGCCTTCTTGGAGAAAAAAATCGGAGCTGATCATGGAGAAACACTGGTTTTTATGAACACCTTTTCCTATAAGTCCTCCAACTGTACCCATAACTCATGAAGCTTCACTATATCTATCTGATAAGCTGGTGTAGATATCAGTGTCACCCTAGGGTATTGGTCAATGAAAACTCTATCTCTCTGTGTGGAGGTAGTCCAAGAACATCATTAGGAAATACATTGGCATACTGGTCCACCACTACATGATTACTCAGACTCTCAACATCAACTGCTCAGATACTAAGCCTAGCCAACAGATGAGTAATAGGTTGCATCTTCCTCCAGGTAAGTCCATCATGTGAAGAAAAGGTTCCCTCCTCACCAGTGAAGGAAAACCTGGTCCCATCCTCGTAGACACACCACACTTTTCCCCTAATACAGTCAATTTGAGCATGGACTGTAGTTAACCAGTCCATACCCAAGATGATGTCGTAAGGCCTCGATGCCACTACTAGGAGATCCCAGCCGAACCTCTCACCTCCTAGAGTAATCTCACACTACTATAACCAGTGTGTAATCATCGAATCTGCTCTTGTAGGAGTCTCTATCCATAAGGATCAAGCCTACGGCTCCACCGGAATCACCGACCTCCAAACGTAGGACATGGAAATAAAAGAGTGACTGGAACCTGTGTCTATAAGTACTACATCTAAGGTAGAGTATACATAGATCGTACCTCTAATAATCTCCAGAGCACCCCGTGGTCATAGGCCTCAACTACCTCGTGCTGATCTCATCCTTGTACTCATGCTCCCCGTGGTCGGGGTGAAGCACCTGGCAATGGTGGCGGTAGAGCCTCAAAACGCCATCCACCACCTATTGCATGGCCATCTCCTCTGCCACATCCACCTACTGCCTTCAGACCTCCTCTCTCAAATCTCTACCTCTGCCTCAGTGGTCCCTCAACCGTCTTCTGGTCATTCGTACTGTTGGTTTTGTAAATCGCGAGCCATGTGACCCTACCCACCGCACGTGTACCAATACTTTTCCTTTTCCTGACCTTCTCTGCCTTGCAAGCTCTGCCCCTCCGACCCTGCGTCTTGGGCCCGTCCACTAGATGGTCTGGTCTACTTGGACCTCTGTGTCATCTACCTACTACTAGCCGCATCTGACTCTGCCATGTGTCACCCGGTGGTAGGTCTCGCTGTCAGTGCCTGCTTAGCTAGGAATCTCTCCACCAAAAGTTCCCGCTCTAACACCCCATCCTGAGTCGGTATGCTTAGGAATACCATCTATGCTCTGATATCCCATCAGATACACTGCTCAAAGGTCCGGGCCTTGAATAAAGGGTCTTGTACCATGTCATCGGAGTAGTGGGAGAGATCAGTGAACCTCGCCGAGTACTGGGTCACTGTCATGATTCCCTTTTGAAAGGGTAGTATCTCTTGTATACGGACAGAGCATAATGTCACCAGGACGAACTCTACCATGAAAATTCCCTCAAAGTATGCACAGATGAGGGTATCCTCATCGTGCATATGTAGCATCAGGATCCACTATCTCCCTCCAACTACCTAAAAAATGATGGCTGCTAGGATCACCATAAAATCAGCTGGTGTCCCAACTATGAAAAAAACTTTGGCCACAGCCTCCAACCAATACTCAGCCGCCTGTGGGTTCGTCTCGCCTCAGAACCTCAGAGGCCTTTTTCGCTGAAACTCGTGAAACGTGCTCAGTTGGAGTGCGTCCTCTGATGGTGGGGATGGTGGCATCGACTGTCTAATGATTTGTGGTTCTGCTGGTATACCACCCAAATGAGATAACGCCATAAGATGGCCCTACACCGAGGTATCATTACTCGGTGGACCATCATCGTGTACTCTCTCAGGAATTTTGGATGGTTGTCTATGTAGCGGAATCCTGAAAGAAGATAGGTTGTCCATGGTCAATAAGTTATACCTGGTAAACTGACTCAATAGATCAAAAAGAAAACTCTTTAAAACATACGCAATCAGTGTTTTCGTGCACTGAGTCAGAAATCAGAATTCAAGGTCCTGTTGTATGGATACATCGTCCGCCGCACCAACACTGGATTCCGCGAACTAAAAACCACACTCATAATACTTAACACTACTCCCACATAGAAATGATTAGATTCTTATTTATTCGCTAGAACTGAACTCCTCTGATACCACTTTGTCACAACCCGTCCCCTGGGGACCATGTCGTGACTACCCCAAGCCCATATTCCATAGGTCAGGGGCTGGCGACTAGCACCGAAATCATATTCCCTAAAATGGGAAGTAATTCCCTTTAAACCTGTATAACCACACAGTCTAAGAACACAACAAGAAGTTACTGTGAAGTAAACTGCTATAGAAAAAGGAGTGATGGAAGTAAAAGGGGCCAGAATACAAACCCAACTGAAAGTACGAGTACAACTAAAAAGTTCAAATACAATTGAAAAGAAAAATAAAACTGAAAAAGGGAAAATAGCTATTGAGTATTCCTCTCTAGATCCAACATGAAGGGTAGATACAGATTGCATCCTCAGCACTCCATGCACGCCTGTCTCCTCCGCATAATGCCTAGTCCTAGATCCCTCAAACCTCATCCTAGTTGTGCGTTGTCTGCACAAGACACAGCAAGGTATGGGCGTAGCCCGTGCATGGGTGAGCATAAGGATACTCAGTACGGATCTCAAGATCCCCGAAGGTCTCTCATAATTCCACAAGTAAAACCACATAACATGATCCCAATAACAAATCACAAAGAAATAGACACATCTCAATTAGGGTCTCATCTCAAATAGGAATACAACTCAGAGAAATAGGATTATGATGCTGACCCACACAAGATCTCTATGAATGTTGATATCCAGCTGCAGATTCTCTAGGCCAAGGAATAAGTAACATTCCCAGTCACAACGTCGAACACCTCAGCTACTTGATAACTCCTCCTCTAACGAGTACAGTGGGCATGTCGCGTCACACAGAGGCACCTCCCACTAACCTTGGACTGCTGAGGTACTCCTCCTATCGAGTATCATGGGTCTACCCCATCACACAGAGGCGCTCCCCACTGTGGGTCTGCCACGTCACATAGAGGTTCTCCACCTCATGTCCTGCTCAGGTACTCCTCCTATCGAGTACCGTGTGTCTGTCATGTCACACAGAGGCACTCCCCACCATGGGTCTGCTGCGTCACACAGAGGCGCTCCCCACTAGGTTGTGGAGTCACTCCAAGTTGAAAGTTCAGTTGTCGTCAAGTCTCAGCGAGTCGCAGGGTTCTGTACATAGTGTGCTTGGAAGAACCACTCCCCAATACACCAGTTGTATTTTAAACTACACAAAGTCTTGCAAAGAAATAAATCGATGATCTGTTTTGTCATAAGGGTTCCAACGCAACAAATGGCATGTCAATCGGATGCCCAGTCTGTGCATCATTGGCATTTTAGTGCTGAGGGCCCAGTTGGATTCGGATGCGATCCAACTCGACCTTACTCCATGTTTCTCCAAAACTCTCATGGAGTAATTCAAAAGGTCCAAATCACCCCAAGGATCCTGAGGCTATAGATAGTTTGTCAAATGGACGTCTTGTTTAGAAGATAGGGCTCATTTTGTGTAACTGGCCAGTACTGGGTCTGGGTCCGATCTGCCTCAGTCAGACGGGCCCGACCCAATTCGGTATGGGCCAACTCGGATCGACCTGGGTCGACCCGGCCTGACACGGTTCCGACCTAACCGGGGTCAACCTAGCCCGCTGGGCGGAGGGTCAGTCCGCTGGGCCAACCCGGTGGTACCACCCGCCAAGCGGCGCGGGCCGCCAGGGATACCCAGAAACAGCGCGTATGGGTAGGGTTGACGGGGAATGGATCCATGTCAGTGGATCAACTTGTGGGAGTTGACCCAACATGGAACCATGTGGCACTGTGGGTACTCCGTGCCATGGTCGACGGGCTGCGGCTTTTCCGCAAGACGCGCCGCCGGCGCGCGCCCCATCCCTCGGCCGCAGGTTGATCTGGCGGCCCCTGCTCCTGTCGTGGACAATGTAAGCCACGACCATGCTACCATGTGGGCGGGCCACCGGGGGCACGTCCCACCCCTGCTCATTCCGTCACGACTGACCGGTGTGCCGGCCGACCTCTCCAGCGGCGCGCGATGGTGCAGCGCACCGTCACCCATGGCCGACTGTTTTGTCGGTCGTCTTCCTATGGTCTCCACGGCTGATGATCTGCAGCATCTTTTGTTCATCGGTGACATGCGATAGCACGCCGCGCCTCCTCCACAGCCGACCGATGCCGGCGTCTCTGATGACCGTCATTGATTTGTGTCACGGCCTACTCCTCTGGCGTGCATCGAAGCGTTATCCCCAAAGTATTCGGTCGGTATCGTCGCTCCGTCGGTGTTCCACGGATGTACAGAATTACCAAAGTAGCGGAGGTTTTGGGATGGGTTTGTTAGGCCTACGCCCTCCTCATTAGATCAAAAACATGAGGGGGTTAAGGGTTTAACAAACTTTGGGAATTTAAATCTAGATAAATCCCACAAAGATACCCCACAATAACCTCCCACAAAGATGAATGAATCTTGGTTCAGCCTGTTAGTCGGTTGACCCGCGTTCTTCATATTATTCAAGAACGGGGAAAAGGAAAATCTATTAAAATGAAAAAATAAATAAACCCCCTACCTCATAAACCCATTGGAAAGCTTCCACGCTTGAAGGTGGATTGGGTTCTTCATTCCCACAACCGGTTCACAATGGCGTTGCTCGTACATCGTCCTTCGGTTCATGATTTGGTGTTTCCAGTCACCTCCCGCTAGGATCAGCTCCATCCTCTAAGGGTTCAGTATCGCGGCGCTCCTTCATCACTTCTTTTCTTGGAGAAGAAGTGTCGATACCTCTCTTGAATCTCCATATATATAATAGAGGGGGAGGGTAAGTAACGACATTGGAGTTTAATGGGGCCCATCAATTAGGAAGCTTCCTAATTTTCCAACGACATCGTTACTTTGGGTTGAAAATTCAATCCATTTATTGGCTTGAAACATCACTGCCCCCCCCCCTGCTTGACCGTTGGAGGATATGAAATAAAATAATAAAATTATTTTATTTCATTTCTTTTAAAAAGCCCCAAAACAGAACTTTTTCTCCAGACCTACTACGGTCAAAGTAAATCCCCCCGTAAGAAAATCTCAACACTGCGAATTCAACAGTTCCCCCATATTTTTATTCCGAGAAACGATTTAAAAGTTATAAATTTCCACTCACACGTTTACAGAACGTACCCAAAAAAAAGTTCAGAAATTCATTTCGGGTACTTCGGGCCTCGGAATCACACACCATCAAATTTTTTAGGCTCGTAATAATTCCATATAATTAAAAAAATACATGGAAAATTTGGGTCTTTACATTATTTTAATTATTTGTTTACATAAATTTTTTTGGGGTATATCCCATTATCATAATCTTGTTTATTTGATTTATTATCATGTGTTATATAGTTCCAAAATCAATTAAGTTCGTGTCATATTTTTTGAGGATGTTTGATTCAGAATCCCAAAATAACTTCAGTAGAATGACCATGGTCAAAGGGTTTATTGTTAAATCATATATATAATATTAATCCTGAAATAATTATCATGTTTATATATTAAATAAAAAACATCAATGGAATTTTTATATGAAAAATGAATAACATCACTTCGTAGAGGTGGTACTTCACACGTACCCATGAGCGATGTTATCATTTTTTGGTAGATAGACTGGTAAAAAGGAAGGTAATATCTTATCATTAAATAATAATAATTTCATTAACATAATATATATTAATTAAATCCATCATAATAATCATCCACGTGATGCGGTGATGAAACATGAAACCCATCACTTCATAGAGGTGGTGATCCACACTTACACATGTGGGATTTTTTCAATTCCCATGGGATTGGAAAAAAAAGAGATAAAAAATGTTACACTATAAACATAATAACATTTCTATATATATCAGATACTAAATCATTCTAGAAATATAACATTTGAATAATGTGGAAGAAGAAATAAATATGAAAACATTCGGTTAATAATTATACCTATTCCTTAAGAAACATGCTCTATATTTCACCTTAAGACTTATATGTTGGTCTTTTGTTGAAACCAAGACCTATAGAACATGGTTAAGGAATCTATCAATTTTTGTTTTCAGGTATTTTTTTGAGATAAATGGTTCAATGTTTTTGAATATTAGAGGATATAGGGTACCCTTTATAAGTGAGGGGAGTGGAACTCTTGTAACGTTTTCAAAGTTTTAAAATAACATAAAGTCTTATTCATGGAAAATTAGCACTAAATATGTCACCCTTCCTTTTTATCACATTAACTTTCATTAAATTATACAAAACCGAGGATTTTTAAGGTTTAGTGTCTTGGAAACCAGGAACTTAATACTTGAAAAAATAAAACCTTATTCTTATACACTTGAATGGATTCTCCTTATGTTCATCCTAGGTTCATTACTGCATCTCATAACCTGGGGACATATATCAAAAGAAAGGGTGAGTAAAAGGCCCAGTAAGGGAAACAACGGAAACATTTAGCATGTGAACTTGAGATACATCAATAATGTCATGAAAAATAACTTTAAGGCAGGATAAAGATATCATGAAGCATATCATAACAAAAATAAAATGTTTTATAACTTGAATATGTGGCTACAACATTTAACTTATAAAATCATTTTCATATCACCAAGTTCCATCCCCAAGGTTTCATAAAAACATTACCAAGGTTATTCACCAAGGTATCGTTAAAATGGTCATCTCTAGAGATTAAGTCTTTACCCAATGCATTAGAGCGCTATCAGGGAGCACCCTTAATTTGTATTTATTATAATGTGAGACACATATATCATTATCAATAATTTCATAAACAACCCATATAAAATAAAATAAATGGGTTTCATTTCATTGTCATAACATTTTAAAAACTTCTTTAAAGACGTGATCTTTATGTCACTTTAAACCCATGGAAAATGAAAGCAGGTCTCATGTATGTAATTCCCAGAATTTAAAATAGAAAATTTTTATACATATGTGAATATCCATGAAGAATAAAAAGCTTTGAGTATTCACTTCATAAAATAAAATAATTTGACGAAAAGAGAGATACTTTTTGAGATGAAAATTCGGCAGCATAACGGCTATGTTGCAGGGTTTTAGAAAACATTGAAAACAGGAGGAGACATGGGTCACCCACTCACAAATGATCCATAAAACAGTCGAGGGACCGAATATAAAGGATATAAGGACATGGTAATTAAATTTTAATGACATACCATATGAAATGAAAAACATGGAAGGAAGAAAAAAATAAGATTTCTCTTATGAAAATTCGGCAGCCTAACGACATCACTTAAAATTTCAAAAAATGAATTGATGAGATCAAATAGGGTATCTAATAATATGAACATAAAATAACAGTATGATGGACATATATATCATACCACAACATAATAAAAAGTAACTTGAAATACTTGACATGAAAATAGAACTTGAAATTGAGAAGGGTGAAAGAATCCCTTACAAAAATTTGGCAGCCTAACGACGCCACTTAAAACATCAAAAAATGAATTGATGAGATCAAAGAGGGTATCTCATAATATGAACATAAAAGAACAGTATGATGGATACATATATCATGCCCAAAAATAATAAAAAAGTAACTTTAAAGACTTGACATGAAAATAGAACTTGAAAATGAGAAGGGTGAAAGAATCCCTTACAAAAATTCGGCTGCCTAACGGCTCCACTTAAACATTCTTAAAAATAATTGATGAGAGAAAGAGGGGGTATCTCATCATATGAACATGAAAAGGATAGTAGTATGAATATAAAATAACATCCCCAACATAAGAACATGGAGCTTAAAATAAATGACATAAAGTAGAATACATGAAAAAAAAAAGAGGTAGGATCCCTTACCTTGAAGAGTAACTTTGAAATATTGAAGTTTGGGACCTTCGGAGCCTTGAGGACACCTTGGGAGGAATCCTTGGGATGTAAGGAGACAAGAAACTATTTGAGGAGGATTTTTGAATGTAAAGTATGAGATAATGTCTTGGTATTTATAGGGTAAGTGAGGGGACAAGGCATTAATGGCCATGGGACACCTCATTGGTGGTATTGGCAAAACCATGGGCTTGCCCAAGGTATTTTCCCATGGTATGGCCACTTGGGACACCTCATACCATATATTAATATTAATAAGTCTACCAGAATTATTACATAATTATTACATCCTTAATGATGTCATTTAACACCCGAAACTCTAAACTGAAAATTCACTATTCACCGAAAATTCAACTTTTTCAGAAAAATGTTAAAAATTCACCATGACATAATATTGATGCTCTGAATTCAAAAATGAACTCCATTTTATAAAAAAAAAAATTTCCATATATTTTTAATTTAATTTTTAAATAAAAAACACTATTCACCTGAAAAAACTAATACTTAACTAATAATTTCTGAAACAGTTATTTACCTATTTTATTGAATCACATTACTTAATCAAGGTGTATAAATTATATTAATACTTTATTTAAGTGAGATTACTAATCCATTTGGTCACATTACTAATCCCAAGCATACAATCACTATTCATAAATTACTATTCATCAAAAATTACGTTGATCTTATTAGACTCTAAATTTCTTACTGAACATAACTCTAGAAGACCATTTTTTAAAAATCATTACACATTATTAATTATTTAATATTTACATAAATATTTTTAAAATATCCTTCTAAACTTCTTCAATAATATGCATACTATATTTATCCGGAAATTTTAAAATTCACAAACATCACCATAAGAAGAAATCATAATTCTTATTTAAATAAAAGGATTACACAAGGCAGTTATGGTCTCGTTACATAACCCCTTATAACACCAGCATAAGACCTAAGAGTAAGGTGTGCTAGGGTGATAGAATCTTGGGGCGGCTCGGCCAACATTGCCTGAGTAGTGATTTCTATCAACTTGAACTTCTCGCGAAGGCGATTCCGTTCCAGCTTCACATGATGTAGTTCAGCTTGGGTTTGGTCCAGAGAAAAGCCCAAAGGTGCTACCTCTTTCCCGAGTTTGGTCATATGGGCTTTGATCGGCCCGAGACTAATGGATGGGGTCATCGAATCTTCTTTCTATATTAATTAATCAAGATCACTTGTATTTATAGACAATAATTGTAACATTTAGTATTAAAACGGTCTTATTAACCAATGGACATATAACAGTCGAAACTCAATGGTCCCATTTTAATTATACTCATTTTATTAAATGAAAAAAAAATAACCCACATAAATAAGAAAACAAAATTTACTCAAAAAATTTGGGTCGTTACACTAAATCTATTCCATTAAAAATATAAGGTGATAATTGGAAAACTTCAATCATAAAATAAGTTTTAATATTAAATTTTGGGATCATATAACCTAGTTTCAATCTTAATTAACTTGTATATCCTTTATCATGGCGATAACTTTTTATCAGGGTTACTATTCATTATGACCAGAAGTGAAATTAAACTCATTGATAAAATTAAACCTAATGCTTAAAAATATGAGATATATTTCTCAATATTCTGTCAACAAAATTTTAAGAGATTAAGTTTAACATAATAATGTGAAATGCAACAGAAAACAGTTTTCTAAGAAAAATGTGATTTTAAACATAAAAATGTTTTCATACAAAAATCACATTTAATTATAATTAATATGGAATTATTTGGATTGTTTTTAATAAAATGGGACTAATATTACTTTCTAAAAATACAAAAAATAATGGTACATTATAAATATTATAAAATAAATGATAGATGTTATAAAAATCATTATTTTTCACTATTCACTAAAAAGTCACTATTATCAAAAAAATCGAAAAAAATAACCATAAGAAAAATTTGATAGACGATATCAAAAATAAAGTTCATTTTATCAATTTAAATTTATAAAATTTAAATATTTATCTTTTAAAAAACATATATTATATGAAAAACACTTTAGTTGGAATAAAACTATTTCTTTTTTAATTTTAAAAATCAATTTAAATTATTATAATGAATGTGAATACATAAAATCTAATCATGAATATTAATAACACATGAAATTTTATTTTTTATTGTCATTAATTGGGTTTTCATAGAGTGAACTATCATAGTAAATGGCACAATTTTTCTTATAAATTGTGATTTCATCAAGGTGGTGGTGGGCTAACTCTTTGAGCATCCAATTTTGATTCCATATTTTAAGATGGTTTCTGTGAAGATCAGGTAGTGTATAATGTAAAAAAAGGTTTTACCTTGTATCATATTATTACTATAATTCTCTTGGGTTGGGACATATATTCCTTTATTAGTTAGTGTTTTCTACTTTTACCTTAGGATTCATAGTGGCTATGGGTACAGGATACTACATATGATTAAAAGTGGAAGTTAAAGTAATCATCAGTCTAGGAGGAACTTTATAATGAACCATGATAAATCAACGAAGGATCTATTTTCTCTCATAGAGCCTTCATAGGTTTCTTGGTATCCATATATGCTTTATATGACCTCATTTCAGGCAATATACCATCATTTTTATTGGAATCAAGTTTTCCAAGTCAATTTGTCTTTATATTGCAAAATCATTAGTGAAAAATCATGAGTTGTTAACAAATTTTCACAAGTTAAAGATCTATCACCTTGGTAGGTGATGGAAGTTATTTCTTCAATTAGTGGGATCATGTGATATTCTTAACCATATTTATGGGGTTATTTTCTGGTAGCTTCATATTCCTGATTCAATATAGTGCATATCATTATCTTATCACCTTGTGGTTAGCGTGTGAGTTAAGTTCTGATTGCATATCAGTTGTGCTCATGTATCTCTTGAGTCAAAAGATCCAATTAGTTCTTTTAATCTTTCTTATCTCATAATGGGAAAGATACACTCTATCTAGGTTGACAAATACCTTTGGTACATTTTTTTAGTATAATCATTAGGCCAATCAGGTGATTCAAAAGTGGTATGGCTTCATGTTGGAAAAGTGGTTTTATCTTTTATCTTGATACCACTAATATCAATAATTTTGAGGATGGAAAACCCAAATGTGTGGAGAATGTGACACCCCTGGTTTGATGTGTGTTATCATTTTACCCTATTTCTTATAATTTATGTAATGGATCTGGAGGAGTAAGTATAATTGGATCTACAATCAGGCTATAGGATTGAGTTCATGGAATGAATGATTATTTTCAATGTGAATTTATATTCACAGTGAGATTTTTTTTCTGGGAATATTTTGATTGAAATATTTATGATAATCTTCACAACCTGAAAAGTATATTCATGTCTTAAATGAAATTATTGACCTAAATGGGTTTTGTGACTTATATTCAAGGCAAGTTGTTTTTAGTGTAGATTTCAATGAAAAGTTTAACGGTATTAATTCCTATGTCACACTGTGAATATGTTCATGTCCTAATATTTTATAATTCTGAAACCCTATTGGTCCTCTATTATTATACCTCATTTATCTCATTTGTTTGGTAATCTCAAGGTTTATCTAAGAGAAATTTCATCTTGAACCTTCATTGGTTGATCCTTGGATTGGGGAGATTGAGATTTAGTAATCTGAAATAGATTTAGGGTACTCTTGTAGTTTAATGTAAGATCTTAATTTCTCTTCTCTTTCTCAATATCTTGTTTCCATTTTTTGGAGCTAATATTAGGCTACTATTCCTAGATCTACATGTTAGTTCATGTGTTTATAGATCTTATACTGGGATAATTGAAGGAATGTAAAGAGGAGAGTGAATCTAAAAATCTTGGAATGATTCTTCATTTGAGCCCTTTTGAGTTTGGTGGGTTATACCTGTATCCATCTTTACTAGAACTTGAAGACTTGTTTTTAAAAAATAACTTTATTTTTTATTGATGAAAACCCTAGATAGTTATCCCTAATTTATTGTGTTTTGAATATATGGATTATATTTTTTCCTACAATGAGCTTGATAATTTTATAAAATGAGAAATTGATTTCAAAAAATGTTTTGGTAGTGATAAATTGGAATGGACATGGGTGTGTGGGTTCATGATGAACATGGAAAGGGCATCATCGAGTTATACTATATCATGGAGAAAATTTGGACTCAAAATATTTTACTAATAATAAATGGATTGGGTCTAGAGACATGGGCTTAAACCAAGACTATGGATAGTTCAGTGGGTCCTCTTTGAGAATACATGAATTGGGTGTGTGAGTTACATGGGTATGCAATCATGACATGGGAGACCTTCATGGTGTGAGTATTTTTCACCACTGCTATATTTTAACATTTTTTATCCCTATTATATTCTCATGCTTTTGATATATCTATGCACTTGTTATGAGATGACTTATTCTTTACTTAGTGGTGTTAATAAGAATCACCTGGTGTAATTTCTACTAATTCATTATAATCACCCCTTTTATATGAACTTTAGTAAATATGCAGACCTTGTGTTCCATGATATTGGTATGTTTAGTCTTTCTTAAATTTATATTAGGATAATTTTGATGTTGCAGTCCAATCATTAGGTGTTAGGGCTTGAAGATTTCTTATAGTGCAGTTGGTCATGGTTCCACTTTGGTGCCTTGGGTTCTCTTCATGTTGTGGTGTATATTGCTGTTGTTGTTTTTTGTTATGTTTTTTCATTGGAATATACTCATATATTTATCTTCTTATGATTTTAGAGGTTATTTAAGACATATCATGCAACATATTTTGTAACTTTATTATTGTTTGTTTAAATTTTTTTAATTAATGTAAAATGTTCCACTAGGATTTAGTAAATCTCATAGCAGTTATTGCAAGCCTTTAGTGTCCTAGGTATATCACCTAAGGTAGTATCACTTTGGCCCTTACTTTATCAATGGGTTAGACTCGGGAGTTACAACTCATAATAATAAATTCTTAAATAAATGACCAGCAAATAATTAATTAAAGTAAAACTACTAAAATATATTTATAATTCAACATATTCAAAACTATGAATTTCCATGTCTTCAAATTACACAAATTATATGGTAAAAAAGGTATAGGAATATAAGGTATACACTTCCTAAAAAATTATCACTGAAAATAATTAAAATAAATCCTAGAAAAAATAAAACCAAAAAAATAAAGGATCTAGAATATAAGGTCTTAACATTAAATACCTCTCAAACAATTCTCATCCTTGAAAATACAAACCAAACCTAAAATAATAAAATCCCTGGGAAGATATTTTTTAAACTATAAATACATGCTAAAAGTACTCCATTAGAAAGGGTTAGGAGATAGATTTAACTCACTTCCAATAATACAACTTCCATAAATCTCATTACTATTTCAAATATATTAATTATTTCTGGTCCTGGACCATTCTGAATATCTACTTTTTGTAATGTGGAGACATAAAAATTCATATATTTAAATTCATTGAAATTTAAATATATTTTTAGAGTTTCAGACTAATTAATTATTAGTTCATTATTTATTTAAGGATTTATTATTATGTGTAATTTTATTTTAACTGATAAGTATTGATCAATTTTTATAAATGCAATATTTTAGTAGTTTTGGAAACATAAACTTGTTCATAAAGAGTAAAATTTTTGTTAAATACTTAAATGATTTTATTAAAGATAGTTGGAAATTATTTATTCTTTTTTTTATTGGATTTATAATTATTAAGAAAATAATTTATTGTGGTGTTTAATATTTAATTAAATGTTGTAAAAAAAATTTAAATTATTTATTTGTTTAAGGGTGAATGTTTTATTTTTTAAGATATAAGTTGAATTTTTTGTATAAGATAAAATTACGGGTTTAATTAGTTCCCTTTATATAATAAATTTTTTGAATATATATCTTTATAATCTCACTATTATTATAATTATAATAAAATATAATTATTTTATTTATCAGATGAGATTTATCTATAATGTGTCGAATGATTTCATAAACTTTTAAGAGTAAATAAATGTTGGGTTTAGCATATAAAAGAAAAATTTAAAATCATAAATAAAATGGTTGAAAAGAATAGGGTTTGAGTGTATTTAAAATAACTATTAAAATTAAAAAAAAATTAATACACTTAAAAATAACAATGAAAGGGTATGGGCCATTAAATAAAAGATAAAATATATAATAAATTCTTAAAATATTTTACATTTCTATAAACAATTTATAAGGGGGGATAATGAAACACATATAAACAAAAGAAATTGATGTTATTAAAATTAAATAAAAAATAGAAGATTATATATATTACCACTTTCTGGGATATAGGTTTTGGCTAACCCAATTATGTTGTAATTTTCCTGTATCACTACATGTTATGGTCTCTAATTAGTTAAAATATATTTCGTCTCTTCTCCCTCTCATTTAATTTTTCTATTTTATTCAAACCTTATGTGATGCCCAAGATTTTATTTTTGTTGTATAATGATGCAAAGTGGGTTCATAGAAATTCCTCATGAATATAGCGATGCTCAGATTTTAAACTTTCCCACACTAAATTATCTAGTCCCATTAGGGTTGGGTATTTTTGGAACCCTTTATTTTATCTATTAGAATATCTCCAACTTTGAATGTTGTGATTTAATATCATAAATTATTATGGAACCTTTAAATCCCTTTTATTATCAACCCCTTTAATTTAATGACTTTAACGATCGATATTCTCATTTAATTTCTATTATTTTTAAAATGAATGGTTAGAATAATCATTATTATATTTTTGAAACCTGCACATTAAAACCCATAATCAATGACTTCTGGTATCAATATAATATTTATTAAACTACCATTTATAAAACTCCATATAAAAAGTTAGTTCTACTCTCTCATTATTACTCATCACTCCGGGGGAGGTGGTAAAGATTTGGTTTCTGGGGAGGGGTTTTCCATTAATTTTTTAACTTTTTTATCATACTCTTCCCTCTTGCCTAGTTGTTTTTTATTCATCTAGGGAAATGAGTGAATTTATATGTATTACTTCATATAATGTTTTTTATTTATATTTTCATACCTAGATTTTGAGTTCTCTCCATACTCTCGTAATATTCTTCTTAGAATTGTGTTATTATGAGGCAATGTTGTATTTATATATTTGTATACAGAAAATATTATATGAATCCCCATGGGGAGTGGGAAGAATTTTGGAATTGATCATGGATTTATGAAAGAGTGAATATGTTTTATTATTAAGTTTTTCATATTTATTATTTATTTATTATTGTTCCAATTATTGTTAAATTGTTGAATAAAACATGTATGAATTTTTATATGCATTAAACTAAAAAATAATATTTTGGATCATATGCGTGTATTGTCACAACATTTTTCTAATGATGTTATGTTAAAATTATATATATAAATGGGGAATTATTAAATAATGATGACATCATAACAATAAGAAGTAACTCTAGAATAAATAATGGAATCTAGGATGGAAATAAAAAATGTGTAATAATGAATTTTTGCAACTTATTATTCATTATACTACCATATATTGATTATGTGGTGAATATATGATGTATCCTTCGGGTTAAATGTGTTAAGGTAAATTGTTTTAATGATGTTAATAATATAATGATTTAAAGGAACCATAAAATTAATGGTTGATGATCTAGGTAATGTAATTCATATTTTTTGATTCATTATGAAATATTTGGTTTAGTTTTTTCATGGGAAGGTAGTGTATGAGTTTGTAAGATTAGATTGTTCTTTAGGTAAACATATTTAAGAAGTTTTAATTAAGTAATTGGGTAATTTTTAGACAATTAATTTATCTTATAATTAATTAGTATATTAAGAATTATCATGGTTCTATAGTAATATTTAGTTGTTAAATCTTGTATGCTATAGATATTATAATTAAATCATGAAATTATTTGATTAATGTTTCTACTATTTATTTATTGTTTATCCTTATTTTACAATGGGATTAATTTTTTTACTTCTATTGTATATCCTTGATTGATTGATTTACTTATTCAGTGATTGTTTTTTTTTCTTTATTTATTGATTGAATGTTAATTTACTAATTTGTGTATGTACCTATGATACTATACATACAGGTTTTAATGAATTTTGGTATTTTGTATAACTTCATGAGTGGTAATGGTTTAAGGCATAGCGTATCTATAAGTGGGATGATGGATCCAGTTTATCTCATGTATATTTCTTACAGGATTTATTGGCATATAATTATGGAATACATGTATATACTTATAAAGGATGTAATAACATAAGGTGAAGTATACATATTTACATAAGTGGGTTGTAATAGATCATCGTTTCAACACATGCACCTATTTATGGGTTTTAATGGATTTAGGTTATCACAAATAGAAATTTTCTAATAATTCTTATGACTTAGATTTATTTCATGTATTTTAGTTGTGATGGAAAGAGGTTATATCATGAGTCAATTAGATAATGATGTGGCGATTTGGAAATGGTTTTAATGTCATGTGATATTATATAGGCAATGATAATGTGATGGTAGTCATAGAATGGAGGTCTTCATGTGAATATGATGGATATGAAGTTGATCACATATGGTCAAACGTGAAAAAGATATGGAATGTATTATTATTAATATAATGAATTTATTAATGATTTAAGGAAGAATGATTTTTTTATAGACCTAATCCATTATACTTGTATTAATCCAAAAACCTGACATTTACCTCATTTAGTTATTCCAATTAATATTAAACTAATGTAATGTGATTAATTAATTAATGGTTATATGATTATAGGAATCCTCTTTAAATAGTTATATGATTATGAAAATCTAAAATCACTTTTTTAAATTTGTCCTATATAAAGTTATGAATATGACATTATGATACATGAAACACATCTAAAGGGAGGGACTAAAATATTATGTAATGTTATATTTACATTGGACCATGTTTACTTATTCAGCCCATATACTTGATTAACCCTTGTTCTTCTTAGTTAATCTCACTCATGTCTATCATAACACATTTATTTCATATTGATGTATAGTATTTTAGAAATATGATCCTACTTAGTACTCCATAGTGCCCACCTATATATAATTTCATTGAGTTTTTATAGGATGGTTTGATGGAGATTTGTGAATATTGTTGTTTGCGCATCTGAACTAGAGTCTGGGAGATCTTCCTTACATTTTATTGTTTTCATTGTATTAATAATCATATAAAAATAGTTTATGTATGGTAATTGATACCTTTTTATTAAATATATAAAGTTAATTAGTGGTATTGTTCATTTTCCAATAAATTTTGGTGGGAAATAACACCCATTTTTGTAATAGATACCCTCGGTTCTAGTCACAACCTATAACCTTTTGGAAGCAAGATCTAGGGATAGTAATTATATTCACTACTCACCCTGGTGGGTTTACAGTGGAGGAAATCCATGATACTAGACAATTTCATCATATGGAAACATTTTACATCCTTCATGATATCTTCCTTTTTGTTTCAATGACCATGGTTTTCTATTTAAAGAAACATTGTCAGAATTTACAACTAATTTTTTCTAATTTTGGATTGAACTTTTACCCACTTTTATTAATGATACAACACCAAAACCTGAACATCACATTCCCTATTTAATATATTCTAAAAACTTTTAGAAAACATGATATAATTTTATTAAACTCATTCATATTTCAAAACATTTTCGAAGATGATTGTAGAATGAATTATGTAACCATAACATGCATTAAGGGATATCTTCTGTATCTACAAGTAATTAACATAATCAATAATATTGAATATGAGTGGATAATGATGTTTATTTTGTTCATCATGCATCTAATGATTTAGAAACTGCTATTATATCAATATATGCTACTCATAAGCATCTAGATTCACCTATTGAAAAAATTAAAAAATTTAAAGGCAGTGGCGTCCTGGCCTTGAGTTTTCGAATTCGAGTCCTCACAAGGAAACGCGCACTATATGATAAGAAACCTCTCGTGGGCCCCACCACCCTATTGGGAACTAGCCTAAGCCCAAGGTTTGGCCACCTTGGACCTCACTAGGGACGTGTGGAACGCAGCTGGGGAGGACACCCCAATACCTCGTTTCACAACAATGCATTTTTTTCCCATGGGGAAAGGGTGAGTTGGTTAAAGGAGGTGGAATCCTGACCCCGAGGTTCCGGGTTCGAGTCCTCATAAGGAAACATACACTATATGCTAACAAGCCTCTCTTGGGTCCCTCTACCCTGTTGGGAACTAGCCTAAGCCCAAGGGTTGGCCACCTTGAGCCTTGTTGGGGACGTGCGGCACACAGGGGGAGGCCACCCTAATACCTTGTTACCCAACAACATGTTTGATGCTCGTGAGGCACAGGTGAGTTGGTTAAATGGGGTGGTGTCCTGACCCCGAGGTTCCAAGTTTGAGTCCTCACACGGCAGCATGCACTATATCCTAACAAAAATCTTGTGGGCCCCTCTACCCTATTGGAAATTGGCCTAAGCCAAAGGGTTGGCCACCTTGGGCCTCACTGGGGATGTGCGGCGTGCAGGTGGTGAGGCCACCCCAATACCTCGTTACCCAACAACATGTTTTAGGCCCGCGGGGCACGGGTGAGTTCGTTAAAGGTGGTGGCATCCTGACCCGAAGGTTTAGGGTTCGAGTCCTTGCAAGGAAACACACACTATATGCTAACAAACATCTTTTGGGACCCTATACCCCATTGGGAACTGGCCTAAACCCAAGGGTTGGACACCTTGGGCCTCACTAGGGACGTGTGGCACGCAGGTGTGGAGGCCACCCCAATACCTCATTACCCAACAACATGTTTTCTATTATATTCTAACAAACCTCTCATGAGACCCTATACCCCATTGAGAACTGACCTAAGCCCAAGGGTTACCCTCCTTGGGGCTTGCTAGGGACGTGCGGTGCACAGGTGGGGAGGCCACCCCAATACCTCATTACCCAACAACATGTTTCAAGCCGCTTTGGCGGTGGCATAGTGGTGAAAGGTTGAGGGCTAAAAGCAACGACGTTTGGTGAGGTTTGGGGTTAGATTCCTGGGATCCCTCTCTTGGTGTAATTTCCACCTCCCATGTACCGCTCGTCTTGTCGGGTCACCCGGTGTCTCACCGGGTGGGCACCATGGGCGTACTTCACCTGGCTGATGGATTACTATATCGCACCATCACCGATCGAGGTGTAACCCCGTGGGATGCACTGTCATCTTGGATGGAAACTTCTCCTTCCCTGATGCTGCTTCTCCGGATGATTTTTTCATGGGAAGGGGGTTCTCGAGTGTGGAGGGTTCGAAAGGGCCACTCTCAGGGATTCCCTTTAAAAAAAAGGGTTTTCTCTAACACATAGAATTTTCTAATTTTCTTAAGAATAATTCTTAAGTTTTATATCATTCTAAAAAGTTTATTACATTAAGATTATAATTTATCTAAGATTGATCTTATGGTTATGTTTTAATATGATTTTATCAATTGACAATAAAATCTTTTATCAAGTGAGTATCATGTTTTACAAATATTTAATAAGGATTTTTATTAAATTTTTTCCCACTAATATGATGATCGCTTTTAAATTACACTATTTCCATTAGGGATCCATGATCTATATTTCATTTTAAAATGACTCTAATTTGGAATTATTCTTTCCACATAACTATTTTTTTAGGCTATCATGACAATCATATCATATATGACTCCTGAATGGTTGATCATAAAACTTTTTTCCCAATCCATAATATAGATAAACTCAAACCCATTACTCATGTATCTTACCTCTTTAGGTTTCCTAGTTAAGTGTAACCTAAATCTCACAGCAACGTTTTTCTACCTAACTCTTACGGTTATCCATATCCACCACTCCTTACACAATATAATCCAGGGACATCCTACTTTGGAATATCTTACCCAGTTGATTGATCAAGGTATAGATATTTGTTTTCTTTGGAAGTGAATTAACACTTAGTATTTTTAAATGGTATTTAATCTCACCATATTATCTCATTTTATTCCCTCTATATTTATAAATTATTGTGACGACTTAGTTTGGAATACTTTTCCTTTAACCAACCAAATAAATATATTAGTACTTTATTAATATGTAACTCTTTACACAACTCAAAGTTTGGGTTACCATACCAAATTAAAAGCTAAAAATATTAATACACATCCAAATTAATACCATGAATAAAATACAAGAAACCCTTTAATGTATAGGATTATAATCATAGGAAATCAATAATCCCCATAATATTAATCTGGGAGTGACAGATATCCACCAGCTCACTTTTTTATATAAGGCAGAAGCCTCTAGGAGAGTGAGTAGTTTGAACCAAAGTCCATATATCCAAAGATTCTTTTCTCAAGATATACCCCAATTACATAATAATTCTAACACCTTGTTTTTATAAACTATAATTAACTTCATAATTCAATCTCAAAAATTATTTCAATCCAAGTAAAGGTAGAAGAAAACTAAATCAATAATTATACCTAGAAAGAAACAACTTATAAGAATGTATGTTAATTTATAGAAGCATTTTAACACTTTAAACATAATAATACATCAATTTATATTATAATAGTTATATCTATGGATAAAATATTAAGCCCCATGAATTATTAGAGAATATAATTCCTCTTCCCCTCTCCCATGTTCCACATCCTTCATTTGACCTGAACATTAACCCGATTTGGATGTTTGGATATTTCACTTACCACCATCCTTGATTTCTTTATCCCAATATCATGATTGAACCTTTTTTGGTTATAGGGTTCTAAAAATATTTTCAAATAGATTCCGAGTTTTACACAATATATATAAATTGATAAAAAGTATTCTGATAAGGTGTTTTACATGGATTCAATGTGAAGGAAGTTAGAAACATGCAATGGAAACAATTAGTGGTTGGGAAATTTTTGGTAGGGTGTGTTGGAGACTCTAAAGGTGTTGATTTTAGACAAAAATAGAATTTTGGTTGGAGGTGGAAGAAATAGTGGTGTTTTACGTATGAAATAAAAGTTTCTAGAATTCTGGTACTCTTTTTATATTATTTAGTAAAACATTGTATATATCACCAGCTATGTTTTACAACTTTTCATTGATTCCACAAAGCATGTACCCCCCAAAATGTTTTTTATATCACAAACCACTATGGATAGGGTTCTATAGAAAAGTAAATATTTCATTCCATGTGACTATAGATCTCACACTATATATATCAACACCGTTTACCTCTACATGTATCCATGTACACACATAGTCAAAGAAAGGGAACCATGAATCATACACCAATTCAATATATGTCATTTATATCAAAGAATGTGGATAGACATGTATATTTGGTTCACACTATAGACCTTATAAAACATGTACCTCATTGAAAATTCCTTATATACACATGGATTGGGCATCAGTAGTATATGTTCAACCTTCCTGAGTATCCAACACATCAGGTACACTATAGGGACACACTATATCCTGGGAGGATTTCAGTATCCTTCATATCCTTCTAGATAGGTGTTAGTTTTGGGAATATGAGTATTCCTTCTGAACTATTTTTCATATATATCATAATATTTCATATCTTCACATAATCTAAGGTTTATTTGTGATACATTTAATTATATGGGGTTCCATGTATAAAGATGATGAAGTGTGTGGGAGGATTATTAGAGTATCCATGGGTTCAGTAACCCTCCTGAAAGTTTACTTCTTCTAAGGAAGGGTCCTTTGTGTACTTAGTGGATAAATTAACCTTTACACAGTTATGAGGCATAGAACCTACACTCAAAGAGTATTTTATACTCACAAATGATGTAAACTATATATTTTTGGGCATAGGTCCTCCATAAGCGATTGTAATCCTCTTTATAGATATACACTATAGTGATGTGTGGGTCTTCTATTGTTACTACTACTGAGGGATAATGTGAAAGTAACATTTGTGAGATAGTTTGGGTCTATTGGGTCTCATAATGACTTATTATGTTCTCCTTATGAATTATTCTTTTGTAAATTTTAATTGGGCATAATATTCTTCCTATTCTCGATTTCCTCTATGATATGACATATTGTTGGGTTATTACCTTGCGAGTAATAGATTTTTCTATTTTATAAGTATATTTTATTTCACATGAGATAAAATACATTATATAGTTGAGCTTCATTTTTTGGTTATTCCCCCTCATACATGACTTTCTTGATATTGTATCATAACTAGTACATTTGGATTTATTCTTATTTAACTTGATTTGGGTTTGAGTTGAATTTTTGTTTCATAATTGCATTCTATTTTTAAGGAATTATTATGGGGATATTTACACTCACACAAGAATTAGCCTTTTTCCCACATGTGTTTCTTATCAAAAAACATTTCATAGTTGTTTGAGTAATCAAAAAACAAGGATTTGATATATTTGGACGTTTTTAGCATATTGTGTTATGTAGTGGAGGTATTGTCCAATGGAGTTCATTCAGGAGCCCTTGTAGTGGGGTAGTTTATACCCTTATCTAGATTCTATTATACCTAGTGGTGATATTTTATTTTTATTATATCTCTCATGATTTTTTTCTTAATCTCATTGTATTAAATTATTGTTGTGTTATACATCAATTTTTTATACACTTTAGTTATATTTTACTTATTACTGGTGTTATTGGATATTATTGTCTATCTATAATCCATTATTTCTAAGGATTGTGATAGGATAAGTCCACCCGTGTACATTTATGCCTTCTTGGTTATATTATTCTTCCCATAGACTATTAAAGGTAGGTTTTCTGTGGCATTATTTTCTAAATACTTATTGTGGTGGGGTCTCGATGGGTCATGTCAGGCGAGAATGGCATTAGATAAATTCGAGTCTTTGTGGTGAATATTGGAGTTACTTTTCTTATGATCATTGGTTTTCAATTTAGGGTAGAAATTATAAGGGGTTATAAATGATTTTTATCAGACCAAGGTGACCAACAATGGTGTAGATACTGACATATCCTTTATTTAAGACCCTGATAACATGTTTGTTAACTTTTAACTCTAAGTAACCATTTTCAGGGTAAAACTAATTTGGTCCATGCCTCAGATATTTTATAGTCATAAAATTTTCCATGTACTTACTATATCACCTCAACTGGATATCATAATGTGTTTATGGGTTCAACCCATCTAATAAAAAATTTTACCCACATATAGTATACCCGTATTTAGGGGAAAGGTCATGGTGTGATTATACTGTTGTTTGAGCCTCTCTTTATTGATCATCTGACTAATGTGTAATATTGTTAGTGATACATTTATAGGTATCATTAACCTATTAGTATACGTTATATCCTTAAATATTTTATTATTGGTTCGTTTTTTATTGTTGAGTGAATGGGGATTCATGTTGATCTAAACAGGACTGCCAATAATGTGAATGCACTATATATGACCCATAAATAGATTCCTCATGGTTTTGTGAGGTGAACAATATCCTTAGATGTTATAGGACTGAATAGAGTCTAGGAATGATGTTTACCTATCTGTTTTGTACACCCATCAATCATATAATGGTCCTAATTTTGATTTACCCCTTATAGGGGAGTTCGTCATTGGTTTAAATTTTCCAAAACTCATGACCGTCCTTCACAGCTATAGATAAAGTTCAGGATTTTATTAGGAAATTATCTATAATGGCATAAAAAGAATATTTACCCTCTTTATGGAAGCATGACTATGACCATGTGTAATTTGGGGTTTTGAATAGGGTATACCTTGTATATGATCTTGGATAGGTTTTATTTAAGCTTGATAGTTCACGAAAGTCCTATGAAATGAGAACAAAAGTTGGGGATGTGTTCATCTATATTCTTCATTTAAATTGTCAACCTAGAGTGACCATTATCAGTTGGTAGTTTTCTATTAGAAGTTCACCCTATCTCAAGATAGGATATAGATGTTCTGAAGATAACCAGAGTAGTTCCTGGGATGAACCTCCACATTGATGATAGATTTGGGATCATACTTATTTTTATTATAGGAATTATCACTCATTTTTAAGGTGGGTGATGTTGGATAAAGAGTTTGTGGAATTGGAGTAGTTAAGTATGAATTTATATTTCTAGGAAGTAATTGATAAGGTTCAAGGTATTCTATTTATTATTCATTAGAATGTGTTATAATTAATATTGGAGATTTCCATTAAGTCTATTTTGTTAATTATTTTCATATTATAGATTTCAGTGGGTATCCTAAATGGAATTTATGGTCGGAGACTCCAACTCATGGTGATCACCTATGATAATAGTAATTAAGTATGATTTTTCACTAAATTAAGGAATACCTTTTAAGGGTTTTTATCATGTATGTATGATGCCCAATGTTACCATACATGTTTAGGGTAGTATGGTAACGCTTTTGTGGATTTTAGCTAATCTTTACCCAATTATCAATTATAGTTTGTTGTGTCGAGTAAATTGATGTTTGGATGTAACCCACAGTGGTCATTGGACTAGTAAATTCCATAATAGTGAAAGTTTTTAATGAATATTAGTGTGACCTATTTTACTTATAGAGTGGATAAAAAATGTTCTTACAGGTATAACTTAATTCTGTTTGGTATTTTATTTATTTTTAATAGGAATAAATTCCATGGGAAGAGTTCCGGAATCACTATGGAGCCCATGCAATTTTAATGATGGTGATTGGAATAATAAATAGCCATTTGTGTTTTTGAAGCACATGTTTTACTATGGTTGTTATCTTTCATACCACCCTAATTTATATAAATCATGTGAATAGAATCCTCAATAATTAGAGGTTGTATTATGTTTATTTTTATATCACAATTAGTTCAGTGAGATATTCAGGTAAGTGGTGGAGATTTGAGAGATACATTCCTCCAGCATTATATTTTAGTAGTTGTTGGCTTAAGTTAAGATTTATATCTATAAAACATATATTGTTAATATGGAATATCGGTATTATGGAACCTCACAACCCTACTAATAAATTTTGTGCTCAAGAGTTGTTGATGATATTTGAGTAGTTGACATTCTTATGGTTGGTTTTCATAGAAAAAGGAAACATGGTATTTTTACCAATGATTATGAACCTCTTTTCTCAACAAGTGTGGGATATACAATGTGTAAACATAGAATGTAGGATCACATGTGATTAGGTATTTAACTTAATTTACCTTATGTAATCCCCTAAATGAAGTTAGAAACTCATTTTAATTTGGGATTAGATAGTGGTGTTCGGGAAAGACTCTTCATGGATATTGTGATGAGAGGTTTAGAACTAAGGTCCCTTGGTAGAGTACGGGACCATGGGGGTAATTATATCTAGTCATTGGAATTCTTTTGTAGTGAATCTTTCATCACTAAGAAGGATGTTTCTTATTGGGTTTTGATTTTAGCCGCTTCTGTTTTGGTAGATGTTTGTTGATTTTTGAAGCTAATATAGTAGAGGAATCTAAATATTCATCACCATAAACTTTGGATTATAGTGAAATGACTCATATATGAGATTTGGTTTTATTTTTTAGTGTCTTAATTAATTTTATATCATTTCGTAATATGATCATCCTTCTCTTTCTCAAAGAGTTACACCCAACCCAACCATGTTCTTAGGGGGTGAATATGATAATATTCGGAGTTTGGGGTATGGTTGTGTGGTTACATGGGTGTAGAAAGTAGGGGATACACTTTTAACTAATTGAAGTCCATATTCCTATTGTTAGTTTCATCAATAAATTATCCCTTATCGAATGATGATGAAAATTTCAAGTGGAACATAAAGATTCTGTCTCTAAACTCTTATATGATCAGTGTGAAATAATTGATCTGATCACCCTACGGTATGGTTTGATGTAAATATATTTTTTATATGTGATAAATTCTAGGTTACAAATTTATTATGGGGAGCAGATTGATCTCATATCTGGTTCCCATTTTTATGTACCTTTCTTATGTTGATGTTGATAATTTATGGTTTTTACCTTGTAATATATAGATAGAATTAGTATAGGGAATTATTTTCATTTATTTGGTTGATACCTAGGTTTGATTGGATCTTGGACCTCCTAAGGTGAATTATTGTATTAAAAAAATATTTTTTTCTACATAAGTTTTTTTGATGATCTTCTCAGTTTTGCATTTTAAGTTTTTTCCTTTTCTAGGATAAAAATATTTAAAGGTGGTGAAGATGTAGCATCCTAGATTTTTATGAATAAGGATTTTTTTGAGTTATAAAGTTTGGATCCTTTAAAGAGGTTAAAAGGAAACCTTTACCCTAGTGGTTGAGCTCAAAAATTATCATATGGTTATATTAAGTTTGGAACATAGTGTTTACCCTTGTGTTAAATTTTGGTTGGATTTTGAGATTGTTGGATTTCAAAGGTTATTTAATATTTATTAATTAAGTAAATAATATTCCTATGAGTGTGAATGATAATATCTCCTAATAATATCTGAAATAAAATTTTTGATATAATGGTTGTGTTTGGAATGGGTTGTTTTTTCTAGGAAATGTATAAATTGTGGGATCAGATATTAATCTGCGAACCAATTATTTTTCTGAGCCTATTTAGATCACTAAATAACCCAAATAAAAATAGATTTTTATTTTTATTTTTGTATTTTTTGATGTGTCATTTAAGTTTCCATGATAATATTTAGAGATATTTTAGTGTGCATATTCATTAGGGTAATGAACAATAATTAATGGGAATTTTTTATGTGGGAGATTCATTCATTTATACCAATAAAGAGTTATGGACAAATCTAAATGGATAAATAAATTCCTATTCTAAATGTAAAATCAAATATCTCCCATATCACCCTCTTCCTTTAGTGGGTGAAGAAGTTCAAAAGAATATTAGACTCATTATTCAAACAATAAATAATCATTATTTACATGGTGACTACTATCAAAAAACTTTTCGACAACAATTATGGATTGCAACATGATCATCAAGATAAAAAATTTCACATTTGAGTGAGGGAACTTTTCTATTTTATATTACTCATATTTTATGTGATTTAGACCTATTATCAATATAATATAATCACATTATATTCTTTATCGCATTCATGATAATTTATTTCTGGTTCACAAATCAAATTAATTAAATAATATCAATAATAATTTTAAATTGAAATTGAAGCACCCCTCGTTTCAGGTATATAAGCATTTATTAAAATATTTTGAGTTTATATAATTCTATAGTTATGTTTTGGTAGGTTACAAGGGGTTTTATAAAAAATTTAGGATTTTCTAGTGGTTCAAGGTTTTTGAATGATTAATAAAAACCATACACCATCTCAAGGATACTATGCAAGGGAAGACAATGGGCATTAGGCTGGGAAATGGTTGGCGCATGTTTTGGCCAACCCATGTGAGTGCCCAGGGGAAAATGTGATTATTGAAATAAAGGTAAAATCATGGTTGGTTCATGGTTTTTCAAACTGTGAAATCCAAAAATGCAATGTGTTTCCTTTGGAGGGTATCACTGTATGGTTGGTGAATAGTTTTCCAAAACATGCAGTGTACAATTGGAAACCCTAAAAATATATATCTGATATGAATTTACTCCTTTAATAATCTCCCCCCCCCAATATCCAAATATCCCAAATTCCTTTTTCTCGAAATCCTTTATATGTGATCCCCTTCAATATAGGATTGATTCTTAGGTGAATCAAAGTACATTGGAGACTCAAATTCATTGGTAAGTACTTGTTCTTCCTCATTACTCTTATATAAAAGATAATTCTCCCTATCCGAACCATATATCAAGTATATTATTGATAAATATATATGTTTTTATTTTTTTATAATTAAATATTGTTGGATCTAGTTAAGGTAATGTTAGTTGTTATCGAATCTTGAAGTTTATAGTGTCATTCTTCATTTTTTATAACTATTGTGAGGTAGGTGGAATCTCTATTATCTCCACTTGACTTAGAACCTGAATTATTAGTATAAAGTAAATGATATTTTTGAAATGGTGGTGAAATAATTGTTTGGTTCTTTTTGGAAAATAAGTTTTTTGTTATGGATTGTAAATAGTGTAAATTGACAGGTTTTCAGAGAACTCTTTAGTTATAATTTTAAAATTAAGCTTTAAATTTATAGTTTGGTTTTTACGGATGAAAAGTGGTTTTGAAATTATTTAAAATAATTAAATGGTTTATTTTAAATGTTTTAGCATGATTTTTTCATAATCAGTTTTGTATGAGTTTTGTGGGATGGATTATGGTCATTAGTATCACCATTAAAGTGAGATGGAGTGTCGACATGAAGTTACACAATCAATGGTAACACCAACCATTGTGTTTTTGGATGGTTGTGCATAAGAATATGCAATAGTTATGCCAAATAAATTGATAAGTTGTTTGAAGTATTTTTTTTACTGATTCCCAAAGATATTTTTTTATGGACTCAATATAAACTATTTTCTATACTTAAAAAAATAATATAAATTTTTATAACACGTTTTTTTCCAATGTCATGAGTTGGGAAGTAATTATGGAAATTTTATTGAGTTTATACTCACCCCATTCTTGGGAACTATTTTTCATTTTTATATGTCATCTATTTATACATAGGTAAAATAAAGGAATATAAGTTCTTTAGGTGTTATTATTGATAAAGTGGGAATGGAATGTGGAGTTGGATCTTAGAGTGGATTGGGTGTTTCTGGTTAATGTCACTTGGGAGTTTTGAGTTTTCTAGTATTTCGGTTCTCTTTGAGGAAGTATTTTGGTTTACTCTTATAATATGATATGTTTTATTTGTTTTTGATGTTTTTAGTTGTATTTTATACTCATACATAATATAGAGGTTTGGTTAGTTTTTTTTATTTAGTTTGCATGTTTTATCTTTCAAAGGTAAAATCATCCCCCAAATGTTCTTAAGGCCCATGGAATTTATTTCTAGACATTGGTGTCCTAGGGATGTCACCTAAGGCCTAGTAACGCACCTGTCACTCCCCAATCCAATGAGGATGGGCGGGATGGTATCATCTTGTTTGTTCCATGACATAATAAATAGAATCATCTTGTTTGGTCCCTATCCTAGAAAATGGTATCAGTCTTGGGTAATCCTTATTTAATTTTGGGAATATTTGTATCATATTATTTAACCCTTGATATAGGAAGTGGTATCATCTTCGATCGGTCCATCTATATTTTTGGGAAAAATGGTGTCATTTTTTGTCTTAGAGTTGGAAATGGTATCATTCAGTCTCTTGGGATGATAGTGTAAGGAGATAGTATTGTCGAAACTTTAATTGTAGAGCATAAAAAGGTGTATCCAACCTCTTTATACATAACTTTAATTTACTTGGGTGTTTGGGTAATTTTCTGTTGTAAGAAACTTCTAGGTGTGTTGTCACCTCATCATCATGCATTGAAAAGCATGGTTGAAGTATTTTTAAAAATAGTTAAGATGTTGAAAATGGTTAAACTCTGGAAATACATGTTGTAATTTTTCATGATATGGTTAATTGGAATTGTTAAGCCTTCAGTTTCTAATGAGTGAGGCTAAATTGATTTTTTTTCTTATAGTGAATGGAACCAGCTAGACATCATAGAAATAAACTGGAGGCCACTAGGAATGTGGTTTCACCTAAGTCATAGGTGAACCTATAGCTATTCTAAATAATTGTACAGTATTTTAGGTTGTGGATAAGGGTAATTGGAATGATAAACCTCTATAAGTGGTCCCTTCAAATCACTTATAAAAGAATAATCCACCCATCTTTTGGGGTGATTTTTTAGCCAAAAAAATTATAATTATAGTTCAATATGATGAATCATGTCTTCGATTTCCTTATGAAACTAGCTGAGTTGAAAGTAAATTTCAAAATTTATATGCTGGAATATTTATCATGCTAATGGGGAAAATTAGTGGTTCATGATAAATTGGACTAAAGAAAAACATTGGAGGGTTTTGAATAATATTTTTAACAAACATTTTTATCCTTTCACATTTCAAATTTCTAGATCAATTGAATTATTTAGTTTGATGTAAAATAATCTCTCACTGATAGAGTAAGTACCTTAATTTTTTAATTTTTTTCACTATTTAATGTAAGTTTCTACAAGGTAATACTTAAAGGCATGCATTTTTTGTTAGGCGATGAGGCCAGATATTCACTCAAATGTTGTCATTCATTGTATAACAGATTAAGAAAAATGGTTAATATATAGATGGTGGAAGAAAGGTATATATTGGTAAATATTGTTATGAGGATCATGTTTATTCCCATTATAAGAAGTGGGAACTCTAATTATAAGAACAAGAGGAAGAGAAACACCTGCTTTCAGAATAGTGGTATACCTCAAAATCAGACCATGGGATGAGTAAATCTTCATCATCGACCCAAAAGTAAGATGAGATGTCATCAGTGTGGTTCACTAGATCACATCAAGTGAGATTATATGACTCCAACTAGATCATGTCACAATTTCAATAATATGGGATATCCTCATCACTATTATTGTAGTGCACTAAGGTCAGGTTCTAGAGACATAATCATGTTTCGTAGACATCTTATGATTTCAATGGATGAGTGTAATGGAATAATTATCATCATCAAAAATGAGTGAGTCAAGTTGATTCTAGGAACACCATGACTCCTCTATCAGTGCAATCTCAATTGGGTAACAGCAAGAAAAGTGAAATGAGTAAGAAATTGTATGGAACTTAGAAAGTGATTATAGATGATCTATCTGGTCCTTCGATAGTGAGAGGTTTGAATATTTTGAATTCTAAACTTATGAAAACTATGTTTGATATGATTACATTCCACTTATTTATTGCTTCTCGATTTGGTGACCATATGGGTTTTTGTGTTAAGATGACGCCTTCTATTTTAAAACTTAAAACTCCTCTTGTCTAAAGAGAGTGTTAATCCTTAATGTGTAAATCTTGTTCTATATCTATCAATGGGTTTGATTTTCTTTTGTGTTTATTTTCTCTTTATATTGATTTCTATGACATTATTTTGGGTATGGACGGGTTGACATTGTCCAATTCCCACATTGAATACTATGCCTAAAATGTTAATTTTACATATTAGTATGGAATTGAGAATATATTTAGAAGATATTAGTATTTAATGGCTAGTCGAACAGGACTTTTGGTACCATTGTTTGGATCAATATCTTATTATTTGGCAGTACTTACCATGGAATCTGTGTATGAGATTGCGAATATATATTTTCCAAAAAAAATAACTAATTTCCAGATGTTTTTCCTTATAATTTATCATGTTTTTACATTAAAATATAAGTGGATCCTATGATTGTTATCCTTCTAGTAACTAATTTTATTTCCCTTCCATCTTATATAATGGAACCAAAATAATTGGGGGAATTAAATGTTCAGTTGTAAAAGCTGGAAATAAAAGGATTCATTCAACCAATCATGTCTTTGGGGGAAGCACCAATTTTATTTGTGAAAAATGTGGATGGAACTCTTAGAATTTGTGTGTATTTTTATAAGATTAAACAATTTACAAAATAGAATTAGTATCCTCTTCCACACATTGATGATTTTTCTTGATTAATTTATGGGAGCCCATGGGCTTTCAAAAATTGACTAATGTTTGGGATATCACAAACTACGAGTTCAAAATAAGGATACACCAAAAAACAGCTTTTAGAAAAATATATGTGTTGGAGTTAGTCCCATAAAACCAACTTCTATTTAATTTAAGATAAACATATATTCATTATTATGAATATTAATAACTAATTATCAAATAATGATTGTTCTTCCGCGTGACATAGTATGTGATAATATCCAGAGAGTAGCTGTTTCCCTAAATAGTCATAGTAATTCCCCATTATAATGAGAACTCGGAAGTTCTATGATGCTATTCTTGAATATATGTTCTATAACATGATGATATAATTTCAGGGACGCAAATTATATAGGCTATTAGGGTTGGATACTCATAGTACATTGAGGCACCTTCCCACGGTGTACGCCCTTGATAATATCTAGTAAGATATTATGAGAACTGGGCACGCTAGTAGGAAACCAACATTTATCAATGTAATTGGATGTTCCTATCTGTGGAAGTTTGTATTGGCCCTTAAACTTTATGATTATTATTTATTAATATTATGAGTTCTGTACTTTAATAAATTGATGAAAGCTGTAACGACAAATGTTCGTAGTGAGGTAGGATATGTTGGGTGTGTCACGAGTAATATTTCATTAATGTATAAAGTGAAAAAGGATTTATCCCTTCTATTCTTAAATGGATGTTAATATCTCCGAACCTTTTATGGAAATGATATATCCTAAAAAATTCATTTCCATGGTGTTTTATAGCTAAGTTCTATTTATGTAAATTCAAAGAAAGAAATCGAGCACATAGGCTGATGGTACTGGAACACAACTTTCTTGATTTTGGATATCGTGATAAAGGTATTATAATACATATCAAGAATTTGTATGAGGTATTATTACATTGTAGCATTAAGTTATTTAACTATGGGTTCCTTGGCATTTTTCTAGAGGCAGGCCTTGAACTTTAGACCGCTCCGCCTAATGTCGCTGAGAAAGAGTCCTCGAGGGTCATACACTAAGTGTATCCATAATATCAATGAAATAATATATTATTATTTATTACTTAACAATTTGAATAAATATTATTTTTGTATTTGGTTTAATAATTATCCATGTACCCTTAGGTACATATAAATATTTATTTCCTATTTTAGTAAATATAATATTTATTTATTTGGTGGGGAATAATGTGGTGATATTTATTTAATAAATAAATAGACATTATTCAAGGACTGATGAATGTTATGGAGGAATAGAAAAATAAGATTTTAGGTCCATTGAGAAATAATAAATATTGAATATTATTCGATAAAATAATATTTAATTATAATTTAAAATTTAAGTGCATGTCATGAAATAATGATATTATTATTATTATTTGACATGGGGTTTCTCTAAGATTAAATAAATAATACAGTTCACTTGTGAAATTGTTTTATTTTACCCCTAGTGATATATAAACCCAGTTATATTATTTTATCAATATAAAAATCATTGTTTTGGGTTTCTCACAATTAAATTGGAGAATTATCTCAAGCCTAGAAAGATCGCTTCTCCAAGAACTCTCCTATGAATGGAGAGAAATATTCCTCCACCAGATCAAGGAGAAAAAATTGGAAGCAGTTCTTGATGTGATCGAAGGTAGGATATGAAAGTGAAAGGATCTTCCATGCTAGCACATAGAGATTCCTTCAGCGACAGCTCAAGATTCTTATAACACGTGTGGATTTCCACAAGAGGGAATCTTTACTTGATTCCTACAAAGAAACAATGTAGCAACATAGATCTGTTGCCTGATTCTTCAATGAAGAAAGACTTCCAACAAAGGTAATTATTTAATTAGTTAAATTAATTATAAATAATATGTGATGATCCTCCCTCTAGTTCTGGAATAATTTCTATTTTCTGATTCTTTGATTTAATTTAGTTGATCATGACATTCAATGTTGTGTTTAATATCAAACTAATCATTGATCTTGGAAAAAATAGATTTGGGAAATGCCCATCAAATGCTTCCACCGCACCCAGAACCTACAAGTGGTATGATAGTGGGCACATAATTTGTTATAATTATTTAAAGATAATTGGTGGTTTACAGATTTTTAATAGAGTTTTTCAATTCATTTTAAATCATTATTTTAATATTAATTATGAGGTCTGTTTATTCCTCCTTTATTTAGCTTAGTTATAATCGAGATGTTTGATTTTATGATTAAAATAAAATCTATGAACTCATCTAGAGGAGCCAAGGTTTCTATATGGACAACACCATACTACACGCCATGTAACCAGAGATACACTCTGTGTAGTCATGTTAAATGCATCAGAATTGATTGAAAATCAATTAAACATCATGCATAGATTATTTAATTAATTACACACTTGATACAACAAGTGTTTACCATAATTTATTAGTGAACGGTCAGCTGGAATACATATTGTGTAGCCTGTGTACACAGTGTGTAGTCCCTTTGAGTCACAGATGGGTCATGTATTCTATACACAACCTGACTGACTGGTGACCATGTAACTCGAAGTTCACATAACATGTGGCCCATTGGACATGCCTTTTACTCCAAATTTTAGGAGGCATGGATTACAACCTGATTCCCTAGGTGTGTTTCTGGGATAGATGGTGAGACATGTGCACACTATATAGATCGGATCGACATGTTGTGTACTTATACCAAGTTACGCAAATTTAAAATTTAATTATTTTACTATGTAAACTTTGAGAAATTTAATTTAATTTGGTCATAAATAAATGACACAAACTATGATAGGTTTCCATGTACATAAGTATTTTAATTTCTAATTAGTATCTACATAATTTTCAGATCTGCATATCATGTATGAGTTGTATTACAAGTTGTTACTCAACATGTATTTAAGCATCACACGTGGTCGAAAAATCATGTAATTCATGTAATAATCCATGAAATACACATCATGAAAGTACGTGATAATTCATTTATTCTATATGTTATAAATAATAAATAATTATACTAGTATAATACACATTTATTATATTAGGATAGGTATTCAATGTATTTCCTCCAAGGTCTATTTATGTACACTATTAATTTTAAATGATTTTATTTAATTTTTATAAAATTAAAATGGATTAGAATATCAAAGAAATTCGTATGAATAGTAAGATAAAATAATTGATTAATTTAAGATGATAATTAATTGATTCGAGCACGATTAATCTTAAATAAGAACGATTAAGAATTGAATTCTAGTTTTATTAAATGCGTAATGTTTTGCATGAATATGGACAGTCATGATCTAGACCATGGCTTTTTTGTATGATTGGTTTCATTTAATTTATTATTAAATTAAATTTTTGGTATGTGTACCTTATCTCTTTTCATTATGTAGAGCCTCTATGCCCATGTTTTTTTATGTAAACCCCTTTTCTCCCTCATCTATGGGTTAATAAAACGCATATGTAATGGATGGTGCTCCCAAGATAGTGGAGGTTGCTCAAGTTTAGAGCCAAGGTGAAACCAATCCAAGGAGATACATAGGTTGACCGGTGGAAAGATGAAATACAAACCTTCATTGGTTCAATGTGTTTTTCCTATAGGTCAGCAGTTAGTTTATAAACCACTAGAAAAACAAACCACTAATAATAACTCATGATCATACCACTTGATTATTTTATTTCCATCAATTTAATGGTTATTTTATTATGGGTCTATTTTCAGGATCACATAATTAATGAATTAACAAGCATTCAAGATAGAACTAAAATAAACCATCTTGTTTGTAAATATTATCTGAGTTATGGTTAATCCAAAAGTAAGACAACTTAATATTAACAAGCATGTGATAAAAATAATAATTGGAAATTTAGGAAATAAAGGATAAAATCCCTCAATAAAATATAAATTCAGTGTATCCTTCCATTACATTTGTTAAAATCAAACCATAGTTCAAAGTTCTTGACTATACAAAGTTGGACTGATTTAAGTTATCAAGGAATTATAACATGAGGTTTTGGGTTTACTTAACTTGTTTCACATCAAGGTTTGACTACCAAAGCAAGAATTGGTGTGAATAAGAGGAAAAGTTTGATGGAATATAAAATTAATGGTTCAAGTATTGGTATAAGGCCCCAGCCTTAAACCTTACTTAAAATTGAATTAAATGAATAATTCACATTGAGGATCTTTTCAGGTTTAGAGTTTTAGAGAATTAGGACATAACTATTACATCTCAAAAGATTACAAAGTAGTCTCTTCTACTAAATTTCCATAAAATAAAAACTCTTAAAAAGAAACATGTCTAGTTTCATGTTTTAGGTAGCATGACTTTCCCTTGATCCCATCCTTGACCCTATTCCACGCTAAGTCCTGTGAAAAACATTTTTCAAAAACTTGGGATGAGCATAAAAACTCAGTAAGGGATACACAAAAAACTGTTAGTTTAAAACAAAAAGTAAACCATGTATACTTTATCAAGGTAATACTTTTCACCTTTATGAAGTAGTAAAAACTCTTCACTGAATAAAATATCATTACCTACCTTTTTGTAACCAAAGGATTACCATAAAACCCATATAAAGAACACATAACATATATAAAGGTAACTTGGGACATAAACATACTTAAGTGGAATAACCATACGGTCGACTCCCACACATATCACTTAATGGAATAGCCATACGGCCAATTTCCATACATACTAAATAGAATAGCCATACGACCGACTTCCATACCCAATGCATTGGAGGTTATAACGTAACCACCCGTCCTCGTATTCACGGCACCACCCGTCATATGGTTTATAACGTAACCACCCGTTAAAATGTCCAAGTACCATAATAAAATCATAAAACATAAAACCAATATAAAGGAATGATAACATTTCCACATTTCAATCATAATAGAATCCTTTATCAAAACCATTTTCAATACCAAAATACATAAAAGAGTATATGGTATTTATTTTATTTTAAAAACATTATGGCTTGTTGAGGAAGCCAAAGACCAAATAATACTCACGGCGGCGGAAAAGGTCATTGTCAGCGCGTACGTTAAAAGAAACATTCCTTTTTGTCATTTTGTAAAACGCTTCGTGGAAAAAGATTCCTTTTGTATAAAAGTAAAAGTCACAGGGGTTTATACACCGTATAAAAGAAAGTTGTGTATAAAACGAAATATGCCTCAATGAAAGGAGATTGAGACGATGTCCCTTACAAAGACGGTATCCTTGGTTTAAGGATAAATCAATTACATAATTATGTGTGACAAAAGAATACACCAAATATAAGTGGATATTATGTGTAAAATAATCAAAGGTCATTCACACATATTAAAAGGATGACATATTCAATAACTACGTGTCGAACCCAAAGAAATCGAAATTGGGTTAAGAAGTTCCCTTGACAGCCTAACGGCGTCACATCAAAATGAGTTGATGAGAGATAAAAAGTGTATCTCATCACTTGGACATAAAATTTACATCAATAAGGATATATGAGAACAAATACAAACATAATAATATGTAAATTAAAAGACCCAAAAAAAGAAGTCTTTTAAAAAAAAGGAGGGTGAAAGGTTCCCTTACCGACTTGGGTATCTTTCGAAACATACGACCCGTGAAACAAGGACAATACATCATTGATGTAAATACTCATAAATGAAGGAATATTACACAATTAGTAAAATAATGGTCAGTACATACACCACTCAAAGGAAATTGTGGAAAATGTAGCATAAATCTCATGGGAATAAAAGTGAGATGAAAAATCGCTTACGAAAACTCGGCAGCCTAACGGCGCCACTTAAAACTTCCAAAAATGGATTGATGAGATCAAATAGGTTATATCATCACATTACAACAAAATTTACAGCAAGAGGAATAAGAAATAATATCCCCCATCGTAACAAATAGGAGCTTAAAAGAAGTGACATAAAGGGGAGTACTTAAAAAGAAAGAGAGAGGTTAGATCTCTTACGAAAATTCGACAGCCTAACGGCGCCACTCAAAACTTACAAAATGGATTGATGAGAGATAATAGGGTCTCTCATCACATGAACATAAAAATTACGGTATGTTTAATATATAATAACATCCCAATAACAAGAAATATGATCTTTATAGGGAATGACATAAAAGAGTGTACTTAAAAAGAAAGAGAGGAGTAAGATCCCTTACCTCGGGTCCGACTTGACTCGATCGTTCTTTAATCTCCTGAATAATAAAATTGAGTTAATTTCTAATTCCTTAAGAACCTTTTTCAAGTTCATTATTCCTTTTATATCACTTATTACCATTTCATAAACATTATGTAATCATTTAAGTTAATAATATTTGTTTTGTCGATATTTGGTTCTTAAGTTGAAAGTGGACTTCTTACAATTACATGTTGTTCGTGTGGCCAAATGTTTGTTATATCAAGAATTGTATTCATGCTGTATATGTCATATATTTCATATATATCCAGTACATGCATGCATTTATAACATTACATAATCATTTAGAGGTAAGAAATGAAATGCACCGTTCATGGAGACGGTAAGCCGTACGTACGCATGAACGCTACTTTCATTTCTATTTCGTTTTTTATAGAGTGTAATAATAATAATATAAAGGTATATTATAATTACAGTATAATATCATATATAATATCATAGTTCCATCCTTTATACGTCCCACATATGGTATTTAACGAATCAAATCACTTTGAGGGGGCGGTAGTCCGCACTTCCTTAAATGAAGATATCGCGTTTACCCATAATGGAAACCATAAAGGTATGCCCAAAATGAAAAAAAAACAGAAGCTTAAGGAAAACATAAACATATTATATATCATATATAAAAATATTGACTTCATAATGGCCACCTTTGAAGGTGTTAAATGAGTATTGAACAATCATCGTTTTCGGAGGCAGAATTTCGCAATCCACGGAAACCGTATGTTCTTTAACCATTTGATGTAGTTGTGTGAGAGTGTAGCTCGAATAAATCTTATAAAAACATAATAGTATATTGAAGATACTGGTTTTGTTACAAAATAAGTAAATAAAAAGAGTTTAGGGTGTTGGAGAAGCAAAATAAAACAAATGAACATGAGAGAATGAATTACCTTTAAAAGTATAAGTTCTTTTGATTTGAGCCTAAAGGATTCCTTTGAAAGGGTTCTGCCCAAAGGGAATCCTCTATAATGAGGAGAGGGATGTGGAGAGAGTAAATGGGCAGGGGTTGGACGATCCAAAGGCTTGAGGAGTGTGTGAAATGAGGTATAGGTGGGGGCCTTTTATAAGAGGAGAGAAGGGGCACTTTTGGAAGGTAAAGAAATATTACTTTATTTGAAAATGTGTTTCGGTTTTAAAAGGTCACACATTGATATAATTAGTGGATAAGGTGATAAGGGTTCTAAATCCACCCATCAAATAAGTTTTGGACATTTTTAGTTCATAGATTTTACATTATCTTTCCATTTTATTTAAATCGTCAAATAATGATGTCATCGCTGCATCATTATTATGTCATAAATAATTTAATTTATTTAATGTCTAAAAATTATAAAAAAATTACTATGATGTAGGAAATCTTTTTATATTTTCAATTAATATTTATAATAAAAAATATGACTTGTATATCCCCATTAAAAAATTGTTTTAGTAAAACATATCATGTTTGTGCCATTTTTTTACATTAACATTAAATAAAAGGTATTTATGTCATTTTCCAACCAAAGTGGCTCCATGGGGTCCCCAAGTTGACCCATGGCTTGTCTTGGTCGGCCATGACACATCCAATAAGGGTAGGACATGTTTCAATGTATTTTCATTTTATTATAATATCATTTTTTCCTTAAATTGCACTAATTACCTCTAATCGCGATTAAAAACTTAATAAGTTACTATTCACCAAAAAAATATTTTTATCTCATTGAACCACATTTTACTTCTTAATGACAACCATGTATGTCGGATTTTTAAAAATCAAAATACAGAAGTGCTAAAATTTCATTTAAACGAAAAATCAGTTTAATATAAGTCCCACTTAGTGGTTTCACTATTCATCAGAAATTGAAGTTTTTCAGAAAAATACCAAAAATTCATCCTAATCTATATTTGATATTCCGAATTCAAAAATTAAGTCCATTTTACAAAATTCACAACATATAAGTTTCATTAATTAATTTAATAATTAATTCCCACTGTCAGAGCAAATAGCATATTTTTATGAAACAATAAGTATCAAAAGATTGACACTGGTTTAAGTCCGATTTCAAAGTGAAATTAATTCCAACCACCACTATTGGATTTAATGGTAAAAATATTTTCTAATTTCACTTTAAAACCAATTCAAAAGATAATCTAATCATATAAATAAATTATATTAAAAAGAGGTTTTGAATTAAAAAACAACATTTTACACTATTCATTAAAAAAATGAACTTTATCGGAAAAATACCAAAATTTACACAAAGTACAATTTGATGTCCCAATTCTAAAGAAGAGTTTTATTTGGTCAAAAAGAATGTATAAGAGTGATCAAAACTATTTTTAATGAAAGTTCGCCATCAAAAGGCGATAAGTGAACCTTTAGTGAAAATTAGGGTATAAAAGCCTAAAATTGAATTCTTTCCGTATTTTAAGCCTTTGGATAAATGTAAAAACATTTAAAAAACATATATAATAATATTTTAGTTATTTCTATCCATTCCCGCCAATACAACGTCTACATGTTAACTACCATTTAAAATAATATTATTTTATTATTAGAGTGCAACGTAAGATTCCCAAGAAACTCGTTGTTGCGTATTGGGTACGCCATCGAGCATAGCATCCCCTTTAATGTAATATTAATATTTGATTCAAAAATATGGATAAATATAAAGATGTCATATTCTTTATTTACCTGGGGTGTTACAATTGGAGTACTACTCAACTGATCCAGGAACTGTGAGTTAATGTAGTTGGTATTTGGAATGCCTGCCTAAAACCATTTGAGTTGATTAAACTTCCAAATTTGGGGTAATGAGAAGGAGAATATGGATCCTTTCCACTAGAATATCTATGAAATTGAATATTCCAAAGCCAATGGTGAGGGATATTGGGTTTTTATAAAATAGTGGGAGACTAAAATGTATAATATTTATTTATTTGTCTAAATTTTATAAGATAAAGTACGAAAATTTTTCTTATCTTATTTTGTAGAAATTCCATTAAAATGTACTCAAACTTATCATTGTGATCTATACTTAATAAGGAAAACCTTCTCACTAGAACAAATCTCTGAGAGTATCAAAGGCTCCTACGTGTCATCCTTCTCCATGAAAGGAAGTTGTATGTTCTAAAAGAACCTTTACCAGTTGCACTTGGCAATGAGGAAAGTGATGAAGAGCTATCTATCTATGAAAAACATCTGAATAATGATACAGATGTTCAGTGCTTTATGATATCATCTATGTCTAATGTTCTTTTGAAGAAACATGAGGATATGGATTCCTATAAAATTACATCACACCATTGGTATATCTATTAAGATAAAGTGAGACAAGGGAGGTATGAGATCTCCAATGCATTATTCATAACTAAGCATAGAGAGTTTGTGCTAGTTGGGACTCATGTAGTCAAGCTTATCAGCTACATTGAACACCTAGACATCTTAGGGATTAAATTCCCAGATGAGTTTCATACAGATCTCTTACTTTCATCACTACCTAAGACCTTATCTATTTTTATTTTCAATTACAATATGATAAATAATGATAAGAGTATTTCAGAAATTATTACATTGATTTTCCAAGTGGATAAGGACATGGGGCATGAGAAACCAGCAGTCCTTATGGGGAATAAGAAAAATAAGAACAAGGAAAATGGTCCCAAGACTTATAAATAGTTTAAATATCCTGATCAACATTATTCTAAGAAGAATAAGATCCAGTGTCAAGGAAAGGAAAGGGAGGTAGTATATTTCTCATGTGGAAATCCAGACCACTAGAATATGAACTGCACCCAAAAGAAAGGGGAAGCTAAAGGTGTGTTCATTATCGAGTATAATATTTCCTTTTCTAAACATTTGGTATTAGATATAGCTTGTGATGCTCACATCTGTATCCAAATGTAGGAACTAAGTAGATTTCATAAGATTTCCAGAGGAGAGGTGGATCTATAAGCTTCCAATAGTGTGAGGTTGTATTCTTTGAACATTGGTGATTACCTGCTTTATTTTCCAATAATAATTATTTTAGTTTTAATAGATTATTAGTAAGTACCTACAGTTACCAAGAACATAATTTATCTGTCATGTTTAGATAGATGGGTTTATTTTCTAATTTTGAAATAAAATTTGTTTCTTTTATAAGGACAACATATTTTATGGTATGGAGCATTAAAATAACGGTCTTTATGTATTAAAATATGAAAACCAAATGATGGAAATTGATAAAGAATCATTTTCACACGACTCATATAACACCCAACTATGGAATCACCATCTTTTCCATATAAAGGAGAATCATTTGACAAAGATATGTCAATATGGTTATTTATACACTTCTGAGCTAAAACCTCTTGATAGAAGTCAGGATTTTTTATAAGAAAAATGACCAAACCACCATTCGGTGGATAGGGTAAAAGGGCCAAAAAACTTCTAGGATTGTTACACATTGATGTGGGTGGACCACTTATATTATCAGCCAGAGGTGGATATTATTAGTTCATAAATTTTACTGATGACTTGAGTAGATATGGATATATCTACATGATGAGGTATAAGTTTAAGTACATTGATAAATTCAAGGATGATTCATGAATATCCATTATCCTTTTAGGTATATGGATTGAAAATATTTGGATACACCTTAAACCGAGTACCAATGGAATTCCCTTTGAGTTATAGAGTGGAAAGAAACCCATTTTGACACATACATGTGTATGGGGTTGTAAGGTATTTTTTAAGTCCTTCTCAGGAATTAAACTAGCACCCTAGGGCACCAAGTGTATCTTTATAGGGTATCCCAAGGAAACAAAGGGATACAACATATAAAACCCCTTGGATAAGAAATTTATTGTTGATAGATAATCTATCCTTTTTGAGATGGAGAACGTTCTCAAAAAGGATAGCAGGAGAAATATTGACTTCGAGGAAGTTAATTCTCAAGATACACAAGAGTTGGTACAGGAACAGATTCCACAAGTTCCCATGGAAGAAGTAGTTCCTGAAACACAAGTAATGCTTATGAGTGTAAGAGGGGTAATATAATCATATAGATATGGTTTTCTAGTCATCAAATATGGTGATTCATTATTAGTTGATAATGATGAACCTATATCCTACAATGAGGCATTAGAGAGCTCAGAACCTGCAAGATGTAAAGAATACATGAGTTATGAAATGTATTCCATGTATCATAACCAAGTTTGGGTTATGGTTGATACACTAGTTATTGTAAATCAAGTTGGATGCAAATGGGTATTCAAAAGGAAACTGAACATGGAAGGTCAAGTAAGTACCAGTAAATCAAGGCTAGTGGATAAAGGATTTAAACAGCGTTAAGAAATTGACTGTGATAAAACCTTTTCACCAGTTTCCATGTTTAAATAAATCATAATTTTACTTTCCATTGTACCTTACCATGACTAATAGATTTGTAAGATGGATGCCAAAACTAAATTTCTTAATGGGAACCTTCAGGTTGATGTCTATATGAAACATCTAGAGGTTTTTGTGACTCCAAGTGATGCCAAAAAGATTTTTAAGTTACATTGATCCATTAATGGATTGAAGAAACCATCCAGATCATGAAAATTTTGATTCTATGAATCCATAAAATAATTTGGCTTCATTAAGAATGAATGTGATCCATGTGTTTATAAGAGTTTTATTGGTAATTCAATCGTTATACTAGTAGTATATTTTGATGTAATATTACTTATTGTAAATGACATAGTAGTCTTACATTCAGTTAAGAACTAGTTAAACAGTGTTTCTCTATGAAGGACTTAGGATAAGTATCCCATATTCTAGGGATCAATATCATTCATGATATATTCAATAGGATTCTCGGAATAAGTCAAAGAGCATATTTTGACTCAAAACTAAAGATATTTAGTATGGAATAATTCCAGAAAGGATTGGTTCTAGTGTGACATGTTTATATATTTCTAAGAAAATGTGTCCTCAGACACAGCATGAGAAATAGTTATTGAGTAAGATCCCATATGATTAGGTGATAGGATAAATCAGTTATTCCATGTTATGTACTAGACTTGATGTTTCCTATACACTGAGCATGTAGGAAGATATCAAGTAGATCCGAGAGAACGATGATAGATTTATATTAAGGATATACTTAAGTATCTAATAAGAAATAATTATATATTCCAAATCTATGGATTACATGGGGAGCTAGACATCAGACGTTATACCGATTCTAGTTTTTAGAGAAATCCTAATGATATGAAGTCACAATCAGGATATGATATCTGTCTCAATGGAGGATCTATGAGCATGAAGATTTCAAAGAATCTAGTTTCCATTGATTCTACCATAGAGTCTGAGTATATAACAGCTTATGATGCATCCAAGGAATCCATTTGGACTCGGAACTTTTTCCAGGATGTTGATTTGGTACATAGTATTAAAGAACCTATCACATTTTATTTGGATAATACTACAGTGGTGGATCTCGTAAAGGATCCAAGGTCACACTAGTGGATAATAAATATACTTCAAAAGTATCACCTCTTGAGGGATTTCTATAAGTGGGTTGAAGTTATAGTGAGAAGAGTACCCACATAAGAGAATGTGTTGGACCCCTTAACTAAAGGACTGTCTTATCAGAATCATGAGTATCATTTGAGAGTTAGTGGACTGAAGGCTGTTAGTGGTTGGATCTAGTGAAAGTGGGAGTCTATTGGAGTTGGTTACCTAAAAAAACTTATATGTACTTCACGATAAAAATGTATTCATTGTTTTCAGTATTAATAAACTACTTATCACATTATGATTGTTCTTTTGTGTGACATAGTATGTGATAATGTCATGAGAGTAGCTATCTCACTAAAAGGTCATAGAAGTTTCCCACTATGATGAGAATCTGGAAGTGATAAAACAATATTCTTGATTGTATGTTCTATAGATAGATGGTATCATTTTAGGGACACAAAAGATACAGTCTATCAAAGTTGTAGGCTCATGGGACTTTGAGGAACCTTCTCACGGTGTACGCCCTAGGTAATATTCAATGGGATATTATAAGAGTGGGGCTCTCCGATAGGAAATAGACATTTATATGTGTCTTTGGAAGTCCATATCTATGGACATGTGTATTGATACTTGGAATTTAAGAATATTACTAATGAATATTATGAGTGGCTTACATTGATGTATTGACGAAAACCGTGATGCAAAATGTTTGCAGTGAGGTAGGATACGTTGGGTGTTTCATGAGTAATATTATATTAATAAATAATGTGAGAAAGGATTCACCCCTTCTATTCTTTAATGGAAGTTAACATATTAGGGACTTTATGTAAATGATATATCCTAAATAAATCAATTTTCATGGTGTCCTATAGGCAAGTTATATTTTTGTAAAGTTAGAGAAAGAAAACAAGAACATAGGTTGATGGCACTAACATGCAACCTGCTTGATTTGAGATATCATGATAAATAGATTATATTACATAGTACGTGTTCATATGAGGTATTATGTCACTATGACATTAAATTTTTTCTTTATGGGTTCCTTGGGGTGTTGTCACCTTGGACATTAGGCCGCTCTACCTAATTCTACTGAGAAAGAGTCCTAGAGTGTCATGCACTAAGTGTATCCAAAATCACAGTTAAATAATAAATTATTATTGATTATTTAAGAGGTTGAATAAATATTATTCGCGCATTTGGTTTAATAATTATTCATTTATGCTTGGTTGAATATAAATATTTATTTTTTATTTTATTCAATCTAATATTTTTTTATTTATTGGAGAATAATGCAGTGATATTAATTTAATAAATAAATATACATTATTCAAGTTCTCATAAATATTTTGGAGGAATGGTGGACTGATATTTTAGGTCTGATGAGAAATAATAAATATTGAATATTATTTGATTAAATAATATTTAATTAAAATTTTCAAGTTAAGGGAATGTCAAGAAATAATTATATTATTATTATTATTTGACATGAGGTTTTTCTAGGATGAAATAAAGAATTAAGGGAACTTGTGAAATTATTTCATTTTAACCCTTGTGATATATAAACTAAGTTATGTTAATTTCTAAATATAAAATTCATTAGTTTGGGGTGTGCACAATATAATTGGAGAACTATATCAAGCCTAGATATCTCCCTTCTTCAATAATACTCCCAAGAATGGAGATCAATCCTCCTCCATCAGATCAAGGATAACACTTTGGAAGTGGTTCCCAAACAGATCAATGGCGGACAGCATAGGCACAAGGATCTGTCATGCTAGCACCCATAGATTCCTTCAATGACGTTTGGATATTCTTGCAACATGTGTGGATGACCACTAGAGTAAATCTTCACTTGATTCCTAAAAATTAATGATGAAATAATGAAGATATGTTTCCTGATTCATCAATAGAGAAATAATTCCAAAAAAGGTAATTATTTAATTAATTAATTTAATTGTAAATAATTTGTGGTGATCCTCCCTCTAGTTATGGTGTATTTTTTTATTTTCTGGTTCTTTGATTTAATTCTATTGATCATGACATTCAACATTGTGTTTAAATTTTGGAGTAATCATAGATCTTAGAAAAAATTATAGTTGGGCACCACCCACCACACGCTACCACTGTACCTGAAACCTATAATATCTCTAGTAAAAAAAATATTCTTCCTCTTAGTCATAAAAATAGACCATCCATATTTATTTAATTGATGAATACAATCATTAATAGTTATCTAGATTCCTTTTTGGTGGTGTTTTTGAGGATATACTGGTGTATTGTAGGAAAAAATCAGATAATGAACAACACATGACTATATTGTTGGGTATCTTGTGGGAGTATTGTTTGAATTCCAAGTTATTAAAGTGTGATTTATGGATGCAATAGGTATATTTACTTTTCCTTTACATTTTTAAAAAATATGTTTTTATAGATCCTAAAAACATAGAAGTTGTTATATATAGGAAACCACCTAATAATGACTTTTAGATACATAGTTTCCTTGGATTATCGAGATACTCCAGATGTTTTTTATGTAATTTTACACATTTGGAATCAGTAATTACATCATTGATGGGAAAAGGAATTCATTTATAATTGAACGAGGAATTATTTAACTCCTTTAAATAACTTAAGGTTATAATTACATAACCACCTATCCTCATGTTTCCAAATTTTGGAAAGGGATATTTTATCCATTTTGATGCATCAGGATCTAGGTTGGGATGTGTTCTCTCATAGAGAGATCATGTTGTTTTTATTTTTCATGATGGTTATGGTTTCATGAGAATAACTACTCAACACATGATTTGGAATTGTCAGTTTTGATCAATGATTTGAATATTTGGTGTCATTACCTCTTTGTTAAAAAAGTTACTATGTTTTAGAATCATAAAATTTTGAAACACATTTTTTCACAAAGATATTTTAATTTAATGTGGCATGGATGGATGGAGTATCGGCACATTTTGGACTTCGACTTGATGTATGTGTCAAGTAAAGGGAACTTTGTTGTAGATTCTTTGATCAGGAAGTCAAATTCTTGAATAGAAAAAGAGGCTTCAACTTAGTGGAAAATAATTTCAATCGTAGTGGAAATGAATCTATATTTCTCATACCAAGGTGAGGTTGTAGTTTTATTTCATGTTTTATTTTTTATTAATTTGGTTGAGTAGGTTAGAGTTTCTCAAACTTCTTATCCTAATTGTGTTAATATTAGATCAAAACATGATGGTGGGAAGAACATTGAGGGTTGTAATATTGATGGGAGTTCGATTTTGAGGTTTAGAGATCGGGTGGTCATACCTTTTGCTTATAAAGAATATCTTATTTTTTTCCTACCACCAATATAAATGGGCTATTAATATCAGAATATATAAAATGTATAAAGCATTTATAGGACATTTTTTTGGGTTTTCATGAAAATAGGGGTATTAGATCATGTCTCAAGATGCCTCAACAATCATAAGGTCATGGTAAATCATTAATAACTAGTGGGTATGTTATAGTCTCTATCGATTATTGCATAAAAATGTGAGAAAATAACCATGGATTTTATAAAAAGTCTACCAAGGATAGTTTAAAAACATGATTCCATTTGGTTGTTTTTGGATTGTCTCACAAATTCAGCTCACTTCATTAATATTTTTGAAACTAATTTGGTTGAATAATTTTCCAAAATCTACATGTGGTAAATTTTAAAGATGCATGGCATTTCATTCTTGATTTTATCGAACCTAGACCCAGTTTTTATGTCTCATTTTCATAAATCTGTGTAGAAATATCTTGGAACATGGTTGACTATGAGTATGAATTAACATCCTCAAATGTATGGAAATCCAAAATGGAAAATCCAAACATTAGAGGACTTTCTTGGGAAATGTGTGATGGATTTTGGTTGTTCTTGAGAGAAGAATATATGATTAGTAGACTTCTCATACAATAATAGATATTAGGAATCGATATATATGATTCATTTTGAATCATTGTAGGGAAATCCTTATCGTTCTATACATTTTTGGTAGGAAACTAGTGATACCAAAATAATTGGATTAAACCTTGTGCAAGAGACAATAGAGAACATTTAGTTGATCGGTTAAAGGATGGAGATAGCTTGGAGTCGTCGAAAATCATACATAGATCATTATCAGTGGACATTTTCATTTGAGTCCAGTGATCATGTGTTCTTGAGAATCTATCCAAGGATTGGAAATAATCGTTTTGGTAAAAAGCTAAATTTTTCACCTTAGTACATAGGCCCTTTGGAGATACTTTAACAAGTTTGTGAGTTGAAATATTGGTTATATTTCATCCAAGGATTACTTCAATGTACAATGTGTTCTATAACACCCCAATATTTCATATTATGTTATCTCTTTAAAGTAATTTAAAAGTTATATTTCACGCAACACTGACTTGGATTGCATTATACGCAAGATTGAGTTTCTGCGAAACAACACATTAGTATTATAATTATTTAAACGATATATTTATTTATCAATTAAATATTGTAATTTGAATAGTAAAAAATAAATTTTAAATGTTATTAATAATATTTATACTTAAATAAAACATATTATAAAGAAATATATAAGTTTTGTTAAAGTAGTTATATATTTAGAAAAATCGATTTCTTAAAAGAACTACTTTTTATGTCCTTTTGTGAACAATAATAAAATTAATTTTTGACACACCTAAAAATTGAATTTTATAAAATTGACTACATTTTTTAATTCATAATATCAAAATTATCTTATGGTGAAGTTTTGGTATTTTACTGAAAACATTCAATTTTTTATGAATAGTGAAAAATACTGCATAGTACATAAAAACCAAATTTTTCATTTAAATAACAATTTTTAATTAAACTTTAACTTAAATTTAAAATGGATGAATAATAACTATATTGGTCCAATGTAATTCATTGGAGTCCTTTTATAATAATATTAAATATATAAAATTTTATTGAACTTTTTAACATCTTTTACCCACCTTCTAGGCACATTTTCAAATTTGCATAAAATGTAATTTTACCGCTTATGTGAATTTAATTTCAAAAATCTGATAGACATAGTTATCATTAGTAAGTAAAATGTGTTTCAATATGAGGAAAATAATTTTTTGAGAATTGTATTTTTTAAATTTTATTTACCACGATTAAAAGTAAATAGGGTAATTAAAGGAAAAAAATAATATTATAATAATATAAAATTAACCCAACACATGTCATAATTTTATTGGATATATTTTTTTGGCCAAAATAAACCTTAAGAAAAAATTATGATCCTATTTGATCCATTTGGGTTATATTAGGACATTTATTATATTTTATTTAAAAAAGAGTTAAAAGTGTCAAAATAAAATTTTATTAACTAAAGAATTTTTAATAAAGAGTTATACATAAGATAAATTCTACAATAAATATTAATTAGAAATCTAAAATTATTTTCTATATAATTTTATTTTATTTATAATTTTTATAAATTAAATAATTAAATTTATTTATGACACAATGATGATGCAGTAATTTCATTATTAATGAAAGATTAAAATAAATGATATTATAAATATTAAAATAAATTTAATTTGAAAATTTTGATGTCATTAATAAATTTTTTGGATTCTATTGACATATTAGGGATGATTTAATACCTTTGGTTTGAATGAATCAAGTTTTCTTGACTTTAACAAAAATCAATTACTAAATAGTGTCAAAATTAACATAAATGAGTTTTTAAAACAAATACTATTTTATTAAATGATATAAAAATTCTAAAAATATAAGATTCAGAAAACTGACTTAGATAATGATGAAAATGTCATTAATGATCCACTTGAGTTTCCTTTGAAATTTTATAGTAACTAAATTAACCATATAGTATAAAGATACAAGACATGGTAAGAGTTAAACTGATTAACTAAGGGTTAATCCCAAAGGATAAAGACACTTTTATGACCTAAACATGTCTAAAACCTATTGGTTAAGATTATTTAGGCCCATACTCATCGTATCCTCTAAATAAATCAATTTTTAGCTATTATAAACAGAAAATAATTTTATAATAAATTAATATTTCAGGATTTTTCTAAAGTGCCCCTCACCTCTCTTATAAAAGGGTACCTCCCTTTATTTTTAATTCACGCCTCCAAAGCCATTTGGCTTGGCCAAAACCTAACCTAATATCCTCCCAACTTCCCTCACTTCAACCTATAGTCCCTTCCTTGAGTATAATGACAACCTAATGATCCCTTTTTTTGAAATCAAAAGGAAACACCTGAAAAAGAGGTAATTATTTTATCACCTCTTTCAAAGTTATTTTCTTCTTATACTTCCTCTTTATTTTTTGTTACCATACTAAAACAATAAATTCAGTATCTTATAAATTCTAATATTTCATTATAAATATCATTATTCTGTCTATCCTATGAATGACAAAGTCACCATGTGTGCGTGCGTACGGCTTGTCGTCTCCACGTCGTGGTGTAGTTTGTTATTCAACACTAAATTATTTGGATGGGTATAATTATGAGTATAATTAATGTAAATAATTAATATAACATAGTAATTATTCTGTATATATAATATACCATACAATTGAAAACTGTTTCACCATCAATATAATGATATTGTTTCTTGGGTGTACGTACGGTTTATAGTCTCCACGACGTGATGAGATTCATCTTCAACGATCACCATTGAAGAATTTTTATAAAAACATATATATTGATTGTGTATGATATGTATGAAAAAATATTGATACTGGAATAATATATATTTATGTAGATAAATATATATCATTTATATACTTCAATATTATACTATAAAAAAGGGAAACAACATTCACACGTACGTACGGACTACCATCTCCATGAACGGTGTTTCCATTTCATATATCTATATATTATACATATTTACATTCTGAATATATGTGATATATAAAAAATGTTTTATGTTTTTAAGTATGTAAATCATTATCTAAGTGATATGATCAAGAATAAAAAGTAAAAACACGTACGATAAAGAAAGCGATTATTACCAGAAATGATACTTTAACATGGAAATTATCATTAAATGGGTAGTATAAATTCATAAATGAATCATATATGATATCATAAATATGAATATGGTTATGGTATAACTTAATAACATATTATGGTCATTATACAAGAGGTTAAACATACCCTTGACTAAAGGAAAGTACAAGTTGGGGGTTAATTCCTCAATCTCATTATTATATGAGATTGTTTATGTGTAAGTATTTACTGGGAAATATTTAAAATCCAGTCCCCATTTCATAAAAAAATTCAAAAGGAATATTTTATGGTTTTATGGAAGGTACTCTTAAACTAGATCATCATTTTAAATGTTTTAAACATTTATTATTCTAAAACTATTAAATTAATTTCCATGTTTTCAAAATGATTTTAAGGATTTATTTATATGGACATGATGGTTTTAAAATATTAATTCATTTCAAAAGTTTCAAATTGGTACGAGACACTTTGATTCAAAAATATAATTTAAATTACTTTCTTTATAAATTGTGTGAATTTTTAATGATTTCATGAAAAAGGATATTTCTCTTAAAGATTTTTAGTGATTATTTTCACATATTTCAACATCCTTTATTGGATATTATTCTTGTTTGAGGTTGATTTATTATAATAAAATATTCCATATTATATTTAATGAGTTATTATATGTCTGACTATGGATTTGTTATTTTTATATCATTCATGGTTTATGGTTAAAGTAATAACATTTTGCATGCTAGTTTTAATATGAATGTTTATGTTATGTTTCACCCTTTTCATATGAGGAATTCATCGGACTTATTAAGTGACATGAGGGGCCCACTATAGCCCCTCGATTCATTGGTAGGTCTCATGAGACAAAATAGTGTTTTGTAATAAGGCCTCGATAGAATATTTGTGAATGGGCTTGGCATAAGGCCTTGATGCAGTAGTTATTACATATGACATTATGAATTCCCTAGTAATCATGCTAATGTATTAAAATAATGCACTAGCTCTAGGTAACTAGGGTCGAAGAATTACAGTTGGTATCAGATGAAGTTTAGAAACAACCTTAGAAATAGATTTAGAAAACTTAGATTAGAGATCATTACCCTAAGATAGACTTTGGGGATAAGTATAGCAGAACCCCCAAGAATTTTGGTAAAGTACGGATTACGTGAATATTCTAAGAAGTACATACTTGTCTGGATACTACATATGGATGTGGTTCTAGAATAGATGTACCTTTGGGTGAAAATTACAACAAGGTTTTTCGAGCTTGACTCGGGGTATCTTGGTACATGAGAATGGGCCTTATTAGGCAGCTGGTTTTCCACTCCCTGGGGATATGATTAGGATAATTCATATTTTCTGTAACATCCCAGACCCGGGTGCCACGCAACGGGTGCCCCGGGCCCGGTTTTCCACGTGACCTCAAGCACATTTCCCCAAACGCCAGAGGCTGCCGACTAGCAGCGAGGGCTCAAGTCTGATAGTGGGGAAACTATGCCCTCATTTGTCAAAGTGTAGCATAGTGGAAAACAAAATAAATATACAACGACAGCGGAAGTAGTAAACATACACAACTAAATAAACTACAGTAGTGGATATATCCAATAGTATATAAGTGATGATGCTACATGTTTCAAGTTCTAAGAAAATAGCCAGAACAGGTTATACATCAATACAGTACAATAAAATACAGAGTACAACAAAATAGCTGGTAGCGGCATCGTGAGCCTAAGCTCGGTCCCATGCGTGTAAGCATGCAACAACAGTGTGCAATGGTAAAATGAAATAAAGTAAGCAGTACTAAAAAGTAACTAATTACCAGTTATATTTCCATTTTATTATCCATTTAATATAAGAAATCACCACAGTGCATTTCTAAGTAAACAACTAGTGTCCTCAGACACATAAACTCCAACCCTCGGGTAACGAGTATCCAACACAAGAATCTGCCCTCGGGCATAACAGAGTTTTTCCATCAGGCGTAGGTAGTATCACCCTTAGGCACAGAGTCTATGGCCCTCAGGCACGGAAGAAGTTTCTCCCAGGCCGAAAATATCTACAGCCCTCAGGCTAAATAGTGTAGTGCGCACAGGCTAATCACAACAACGCCCTCAGGATAGACAAGTAATCAGGCCATGACCAACATATCGAAATGCAATAAACAAAAAATTCCTCTCAAGGAAATTCTACAATTCCTACCTTTAAGTCATACCCTCGGGTATCCTGGCCAAACAGCTAAACAGTGAAACACACCCCCAGGGTGGTTTCGGATCCAAGCAACAATCCCAACCAGCATTTTGATTATCACAATTAAATACCTAATAAATTCTAGGTATTAAATATAGAAATGGCCTCAGCCACACAACACCCCAACATGGGTTCGTGGCACAAAAACGCAAAAAAACGCATGACAGTTGGAAATTTACACCAAGCCACCTACCTCATACGCCAACGAGCGTTATACACTAACGCCGACTTCAGAAACGCCCAAGAACGGCGTAGATCTGACGAAGAACAAAAACCAAACAATTGTAAATAACTTACGTTAGGAGAATAATTGGTAAGAACGGTACCAGGAGAGGAGAGGTCTTACCCGTGCGGTTCCAACGAGATCGTCCGAAGCCGAATCGGGTTCCAGATGAACTCCCGGCGGATCGTAAAAGGTCTTGCCTCCTCCTTTGGCTCCAAAATGGCTCAAACGCCTCCTCTGCCAAATGAGGAGGCTACTGATTATTTTAAGCCGAAAAAACAAAGTATACGGCGTGCACTTCTGAGTACACTGTGTGTACTTCTTTGATTTATCTGTTCATTTGGCGGCACCGCCACACTGTTCATCCGTCGACATGAGTACACGGCATGTACTCCCAAGTACACGGCATGTACTATCGCCCAGCTGGCGGCGACTCCTCCGCCTTACTATTTAAGCCTTCCGACTGACTAAAGGGCGTGTAAGGTACCACTACATGGTGTGTAGTCGGTTCCTAAACCCTTCATCACCGGCATGGCTACACGCCATGTGTACTCATCCCAACACGGCCAAAAGTACACAGCGTGTGGAAAAGTACATGGCGTGTGGAAAAGTACACGGTGTGTAGTTCCAAAATTTAGGATTTTTCCCTATTTTCCATATTTTCTCAAAAACAATTAAGGAAAAGGAAAAGAATAAGCTCGTACCTCTAAAATAAGAACCAGGTTCTTACAAACTTCCCCCCTTATAGCAATTCGTCCCCGAATTTCCCTTCCAAGGGTGGAGAAGAAAAAGATCAGAACAGCTATGTCCACTGAGCACGTACGTTGGACCGCTGCTCCCAGGTCTCGCCCTGCACTCGTCCATGATTCCATAGCACCCGTACGAGAGGAACTGACCGACCTCAGAGAACCTTCATGCTCCTATCAAAGATACGGATCGGATGCTCCTCAAAGGACGCATCAGGCTGAAGCTCAACCTCCTCTGGCTGAAAGGTGTGAGACGGGTCTGAATGGTAGCGACGCAACTAAGACATGTGGAAGACGTCGTGCATGGCTCGGTACCACTGCGGTAACTGCAACCGACATGCAACCAGCCCGACTCTCTCCAGAATCTCGAATGGCCCCATATACCTCGGTGAAAGCTTACCTAGTCTCCTGATCCGCTTTTGTCCCAGCCTCGGTGAAGCACGTAAGAAAACCTGATCCCCGACCACTAACTCCAAAGGTCGTCTGCGGCGATCAGCATAATACTTCTGATGAGACTGTTCGGTAGCCATCCACTTCCGAATCAACTGGACCTACTCAGATGTCTCCAGTACGAGTTGTTGCCCTAGTAAATCTATCTCACCTGCCTATAACCAGCACAAAGGTGATCGGCATGGCCTACCATATAAAGCCTCGTATGGTTACATCTCAATAGTCGCATGAATGCTATTTTTATAGGAAAACTCGACTAAGGGTACATGCTTCTCCCAATAGCCACCAAATTCTAGGACGCATGTGCGCAGTATGTCCTCTAGCACCTGTATCGTCTGCTCTGACTGGACATCTGTCTGAGGGTGGTATGTTGTGCTCAGAAGCACCTGTGTACCCAGCACCCTCTGAAAACTCTCCCAGAAACAATACGTAAAGCGGGAGTCCCTATCTGAAACGACAGAACGAGGGACCCCATGAAGATGTACGATCTCTCGGATATACATCCTTCCAATATCATCCACACTGAAGGTCTCTTTGATCAGCAAGAAGTGAGCTACCTTCGTAAGTTTGTCCACAACAACCCACACGGTGTCGTTGCCTCGAGGTGACCTCGGCAACCCTATCACGAAATCCATTGCGACATCATCCCATTTCCACTCTGGAATGGGCAACTGCTATAACAGCCCAACTGGCCTCTGGTGCTCTGCCTTCACCTGCTGACAGGTGGAACACCTCGTAACAAAACTAGCTATCTCACTCTTCATACCCGGCCACCAGTACTGATGTCTCAAGTCTCGGTACATCTTGGTAACCCCGGGATGAACTTCCCATGATGAAGCACGAAACTCCCATATCAACTCCTCGTGTATATCCCCTAGAACCCATACTCGTCCATGGAAAATCAGGACCTCATCATCCCCTATCGTCCAACCGGGAGGAGGGTCCTCACTTTCCACCGACTCCCGTAGAACTAGGACTTCTAAAACTGATAGCTACCTCATCCTCACTCTGTCCATGAGGGTAGAAGTCACAGCTAACGAGGAAAGATAAGTCTGCAACTGACTGTCATGCACCTCAAGATGCATCTCATAGAACAAAACCATAAGCTTCCACTCACCACTGGCCTCCTACACTACATGTATCTGAGTCTTCCTGGTCAGTGCATCAGCTACTACATTACCTTTACCTGGTGTATACGCAAGCTCAAAATCAAAGGATTGTAGGTACTCAACCCACCTTCTCTGCCTCAGATTCAAGTCACGCTAAGTAAAGATATACTTCATACTTTTGTGGTCGGTGAAAACCACAAAATGCTATCCCAACAGATAATGTCTCCAACATCGCAATGCATGAACAACTGCAGCCAACTCGAGATCATGTGTCGGGTAATTTCTCTCATGTGGCCTCAACTGTCGAGACCAGTATGCAACAACTCGGTCGCCCTGCATCAAAATGGATCCCAACCCAATCCCTGATGCATCACAGCAAACTGTATAGATCATCCCCTGATCTGGAAGTATCAGGATCAGTGTTGATGTCAACCTTCCCTTCAGGTCTTGAAAAGATTCCTCATAATCTTCTAACCAAACGAACTTCACCCCTTCTTAGTCAGACCTATCAACGGTGCGGCTAAGCGGGAGAAGTCCTGTATGAAGCGTCTATAGTAACCAGACATCCCTAATAAACTCTATATCTCAAACACATTCTTAGGCTGCTCTCAGGAAACTACTGCTCTCACCTTCTCTGGGTCTACTACAACTCCTGCCTCTAAGATAATATGACCCAGGAAGTGAATCTGGTCCATCCTAAAGTGGCACTTTGAGAGCTTAGCATATAGTCGATGCTCACTAAGTGTACTCAATACGATCTCAAGATGGGTGGAATGGTTGTGTCGAGTGTGAGAGTACACCAATATGTCGTCCATGAATACTACCACAAAGTAATCAAGATACGGATGGAACACACGATTCATCAGAGCCATGAAAACTGATGGTGCGTTCATGAGTCCAAACAGCATAACCAAGTACTCATACAGACCATATCTCCTCCGAAAAGTTGTAAGTGGTATATCCGATGGTCTCACGCGCAGTTGATGATATACTGACCTCAATTCAATCTTCGAGAACACTCATGTTCCAAGAAACTGATTAAACAGATTATCAATCCTCGGAAAAGGATATTGGTTCTTAACCGTCAACTGGTTCATCTTCCGATAATCCACACAAATTCTAAGGGTACCATCCTCCTTTTTCGCAAAAAGGACCGGAGAACCCCAAGGAGAAGTACTGGTTTAGATAAAACCCTTCGCATGTAGCTCCTCTAACTGCTTCTTGAGCTCCTGAAACTCAGGCGTGGCCATCCAATAAGGAGGAATGGACACCGGTGCTGCTCCTGGAATAAGCTCGATAGAGAAATCCACCTCACGCACCAGAGGTAGACCTAAAAAGTCGTCCGGGAAGACATCACTGAAACGATCTACAACTGGAGGGAAAACAGTCTGACAAGTCCCCTGATCATCCAGATAAAAACTCGCAATCTGGGCTGTGAATCCACCTCTCCCATGATGCTCTGGTCCAGCTCGACTCACCTGAACATCCCATTCGACCTTGTATAGAAACTCTCTTCCCTTTAGTGATGTGAAATGCACCATGCGACGATAGCAGTCTACAAAAGCTCGAAAGGGAACCAACCAGTCCATCCCGAGAATGACATCATAGCTCGTCATCTCCAACACATAGAGGTCCCAATGAAAGTGAAACCCTCCAACCTCAAGGGGGCACTCCTTACACTGACACACACCAGTCGTCCTAGTCCCCAACGAAGTGTCTAGAATCATGATATTAGAAGAATAAGAAGAAACACCAAGCCCAACGCCCTCCACAATGGGTACTGAGATGAAACTATGCATAGAACCTGTATCAAAAAGTACTGAAGACAAGACAGAAGCTACTAGAATATTACCTCTGATTGTAGAAGGTCGGGGATCCTGCTTCTGCTAGGTCTGTTGCACTGCATATGCCTGCCCAGTGCCGCAGCCCTGCGACATAGCCTGGCTACCCTGAGCTGTCCCACCTTACTGCCTCTGCGATCCTGGTGTCTGGCTACCATGGCCACGACCACAATCTCTGCCTGCACGCCCTGACATATTCCAGTTCCCAGATTGGTAAGAAGCCACTGGTCCTGCTCCCACACGCGGAGTCTTCACAAAACCCCTCTCACTAGGCACTGGTAGAAATGCCCTGCAAAAGGGCTACAGAAGACCCATCTTGCCGCAAGATCGGCACTCAACTGGGTCTCGTGGACACTGCGGTCTCTTGTGCCCCTCTCTACCACATTGGTAGCACATAACCTGGCCACCTGAAGAATTATTATGACTGGTACTGCTTCCCTGAGATAATTCCATCTGTCTCTTCCTCTTTCTAGCAGAAATAACACCAATAACTGGTGTTGAACCGCCCTGGCCCACACCACTAGATTCCCGCAGGTTCCTCTCTGTAATCAGCGCCTGGTTCACAATCGTATGTACAGTAGGCAACCTAAAAACATTCACCAGCACTCGGATGTCATACCTAAGACCATCCTCAAAACATCTGGCTCTCAACGTCTCATCACCCACCACCATGGGTGCAAAATACTGAAGATTTGTAAAATGAGCAGAGTAGTCCATCATCGACATAGCGCCCTGCTGCAGATTCAAGAACTCTCGAGCTCTATCTTCCCTCAGCATCTCGGGAAAGAAGAAGTCATAGAAGACTTCTTAAAAATCTTATGACGCCATGTCCTTGTGATGCTCTTTCTGGGTGGTAACATCCCACCACCTCTTGGTAGAATCACACAGCATGTAAGTCGTGAGCTTGACCCTCCACCCTGGAGAGTGCTCAAAAATAGTCTGCATCGATCCTAGCCAAGTCTCTACAGCCTATGGTCCTCCATCCCCTAAAAACGTAGGTGGATGCTGCTTCTGAAAGATACGTGTCAGCTCGGCCATAGATGTGGAAGCCTGAAGAGCTCCCTGAAAGGTCTGCATGAACCGCAATAAGCCTTCACGGAACTATGCCTACGCGCCTATGTCCGGTATAACAGCTGGCACCACATCTGGCTCTGCTGGTGGATCAACTGGTAGCCCATGGCCCACCATCTCCGGAGTATAATCATCGTTGGTCTCCTGGTGAACAACTCGCGGTCGTCTAGGCAGCATGACACTACAACGTCAAAAGCACGCCTCAAATTCAATATTATTAAGACTGGAAGCGAAGGAACCACAAAGGAACAAGAGGAAGAAAGAATTTCAAAATTTTCAAGACAAGACTACATGGCATGTACAATGACTACACGGCGTGTACTTGACTTCCCTTCCTCTGCCCGGGTCCTTCTACACGGCTAAGCCACACGACTAATATCTACACGGCTTGTACGGTATTATTTTCCAACTTCCAGTGTCGTCTGTGAAACGGCCGACTACTTGGCTTGACACTACACGGTGTGTTACACCCGTACACGGCGTGTACATCACCCCATTTACCAGCCACACGGATAACTCCACACGGTTTTTCCTCGGACAAGACTACACGGTGTGTCCCACAGGTACACGGTGTGTTCAGGGAGAGGTGACACCGGCCCGTGTTCTTAGCTACACAGCTGAGTCCCCAGGTCACACTACACGGCATGTCTATAACTGACACAGAGTGTTCTGTCAAGGAGTTCATCGACCACTGTTGTTAGTTACACGGCCAGACTCTAGGTCAACACTACACGGCGTTCACAAAAAACTACAAAGCATGTTTTACCCAATCCCATCCCTACCCCGTGTCGCCACCCACATGGTTTGTGTCGCAGGAAGAGACTACACGGCGTGTACTCAGGGTACACGGCGTGTACTCAACAAGTTCTTTTTTCCTCCTAAATAGAAGAACATACACGGAATGTATGATGTCCTACATGGCGTGTATTCTGGGTTTTCCAGATAGTATGCCTCAGAAACTTCCCCGGAACCCAGAAAATACTAAAAACCAACACCTAAGTGTCAAATTCCGATCTGTGAGGGCCCATACTCCCCACAAATCAAAGTTTCACATCTTATCTGTGTTATAACCAAAAAACAATCAATAATCCACCAAAATCTGGTCAATGGGGGCCCATACTCCCCAAAAACCAAAGTTTTTCGTCCATTCTATAAACAGGCTCAAACACAAACACCATATCACAAGGCTTGTATTTATCAAGAAGCTATCACAACAACATGATTTATTACCACATCAACTATCACAACAACATGACAATTATAATTCACCTACATGGAATGGAAACTATGCATGGCATGTGATTTCTAGCATGTGCCTATATGATGCATGAGACGGCATACCCTCATCTCATAGGGTTGAAACTAAATAGAACCCACAGATAAAATATAAACAGCACAATCCAAGTACGTCACCCAACAGTGAAAATATATCAACCGTAAAATTGAAAAATCAAAAGAATGAAAAATACGAGGTAGACTGGATTTTCCCTATACATGGGTTAGCTACGCCCGGGCACAGCTTATTACCAACTACCGTTCCATCCTATCCCTGACTACGGCTCCAAATAGTAAGTCAAAGAAAAGAAACCTCCTCTGATACCACTTTGTAACAACCCGAACCCGGGTGCCACGCAACGGGTGCTTCGAGCCCGGTTTTCCACGTGACCTAAAGCGCATTTTCCCAAACGCCAGAGGCTGCCGACTCGCAGCGAGGGCCCAGGTCTGATAGTGGGGAAACTATGCAATCATTTGTCAAAGTGTAGCGCAGCGGAACACAAAATAAACATACAACAATAGTGGAAGTAGTAAACATACACAACTAAATAAACTATAGCAGTGGATATATCAAACAGTATATAAGTGATGATGCTACATGTTTCAAGTTTTAAGAAAATAGCCAGAACATGTTATACATCAATACAGTACAACAAAATATAGAGTACAGCAAAACAAGCACAACAGCTGGCAGCGGCATCGCAATCCTAGGCTAGGTCCCATGCCCTCCTACTCCTCAGAAACAGTCAAGTACCTGTATAGGGACTCTTTCCCCTATCTACACCTGCAGCAACATAATTTGTTTGGGCTGAAAAGTGTGACCCAAACAGGGTGTGAGAAATATATCTCAGTAGGCACCCACCAAAGGATTGTGCCCAACTGCGTGTAAGCATGAAACAACAGTGTGCAGTGGTAAAATGGAATAAAGTAAGCAATACTCAAAAGTAACTACTTACTAGTTATATTTCCATTTTATTATCCATTTAATACATTTAAAATAATAAATCACCACAGAGCATTTCTAAGTAAACAACTAGTGTCCTCAGACACGTAAACTCCTACCCTCGGGTAACGAGTATCCAACACAAGAATCTGCCCTCAGGCATAACAGAGCTTTTCCCTCAGGCATAGGTAGTGTCTCCCTCAGGAACAGAGTCTATGGCCCTCGGGCACGGAAGAAGTTTCCCCCAGGCCGAAAATATCTATATCCCTCAAGCTAAATAGTGTAGTGCCCACAGGCTAATCACAACAACGCCCTCAGGCTAGACAAGTAATCGGGCCATGCCCAACATATCAAAATTCAGTAAACAAGAAATTCCTCTCAAGGTAAGTCTATAATTACTACCTTTAAGGCATACCCTTAGGTATCCTGGCCAAACGGATAAACAGTGAAACACACCCCCATGGTGGTTTTGGATCCAAGCAACGATCCCAACCAGCATTTTTATTATCACAATTAAATACCAAATCAATTCTAGGTATTAAATATAGCAACGGCCTCAGCCACACGACACCCAAACATGGGTTCGTGGCACAAAAACGCATGACAGTTGGAAATTTACACCAAGCCACCTACCTCATACGCCAACGAGCGTTATACACTAACGCTGACTTCAGAAACGCCAAAGAACGGCATAGATATGATGAAGAAAAAAACCAAACAAATGTAAATAAACTACGTTAGGAGAAGAATTGGTAAGAACGGTACCAGGAGAGGAGAGGGATTACCCATACGGTTCCAGCGAGATCGTCCGATGCCGAATCGGGTTCCAGACAAACTCCCGGCGGATCGTCAAAGGTCTGACCTCCTCCTTTGGCTCCAAAATGGCTCAAACGCCACCTCTGCCAAATGAGGAGGCTACAGCCTATTTTAAGCCGAAAAAACAAAGTACACGGCATGTACTTCTGAGTAAATGGCTTTTACATCTTTCATTTAACTGTTCATTTGGCGGCACCGCCACACTGTTCATCTGTCGACATGAGTACACGGCATGTATTCCCAGGTACAAGGCATGTACTGTCGCCCAGCTGGCGGCGACTCCTCCGCCTTACTATTTAATCCTGCCGACTGACTACACGGCTTGTAAGGTACCACTAAACGGCGTGTAGTCAGTTCCTACACCCTTCGTCGCAGGCATGGCTACACGCCCCGTTTACTCATCCTGACACGGCCAAAAGTACACGGCGTGTGGAAAAGTACACGGTGTGTAGTTCCAAAATTTAGGATTTTTCCCTATTTTCCCTATTTTCTCAAAAACACTTAAGGAAAGGGAAAAGAAGAAGCTCGTACCTCTAAAATAAGAACTGGTTTCTTACATCCTCATTACAAAATATTATGAAGGATTTATGAGTAAATATGCCCTCAAAGGAACCATATTTATGATTATGATATTAGATATGCATAATTGTTTTTTCAATTTATGTTAAGTATTTCACTAGTTTAAAATCATCAATTATAATTCATAACCTAATCTAGTGTATGAAATTGTTTAGAAATGGCACCTAGTAAAAGAAATGACAAGCCCACCAATGCACATGTTCCTAAGAGTAAGGAGGATCCTATATTTTATGGTCTTAATCTAACATTTCGAAGGAAAATATCCTACCATGTATTCTCGTCATATGAGGAAATAGTATCATGTGTTAATAAGATAATTAAAGAATTATATGAGTCCTATGTATTTGAAGGGAATCCAGAGTAGAAGAGGATGGAAGAGAGAAAGATGGATAAAAGGAAGATGGGAAAGAAGGATTTTCCCATATGTGATAATTCTTGAAATAATTACACTAGAAAGTACTTGAAAGTACAGGGTGTTTGTTATAAGTGTGGAGAAAAGGGTCATCACGAAAAATATTACAAAGGAACAAAGAGAATACTAATATTCAATGTTTCAACTATAGTGAAATGGGGCACTATGCAAATAAATAGCCTAAGCATCAAGGAAATATATCTCAGAATAATCAAAGGGATCATGGTCAAAAATAAGTTGTTACTATAGTTCCCATGGAATAATTAACATATTTGTTTTTCTAGATTGAAGAATTATGTCATTTGAGTGTTGTATCAATGATGTATTTGTTAGATGAATTATGGAAATAAATAAGGATTGTACTACATTACTATTTCGTTGAGGATTTGAGATAGTATAGAACAAAGAAAAATGACTTAATAGAAAATTAATATTTTTGTAAAATACAAGGTTGAAGGAAAGATAAACCTTAAAATGGTCCTAATACTGAGGTAGTGATTTCGTAATAATATATTATTCATTGGGATAAATTATATTGGACATTCTTGACTACCTTGGAACTAATTAGTTTTTTTTATTCCATCATTGTTGGAGTTTACAACATTTTTGGGTATAATGAGTATATCTAGTATTCTATACAGAATAAGGGATCATGAATGTATTTAATAAAGTTTTGTGGTAATTCACGGTGTTACCAAGTTTTAAGAGAATACATGATGAAGGTATTAAAATGTTATTATGTGTCAAAAAGAGATCTTTATTATGTTTACCTCCCATATAAATTTTTGTACTGTGAGTTTGGACACAAGTATTTTGGATAAGCCTAATGGTTGGAATGGAGTAAGTTGATCACTTGATATTTTTTTGAGGTTAAAGTATAACTTATTGGATACTTTGACTGAACCTAATGGGTTCTAGTAAACATATAGACGATTGAGGAAATAATTGTGGACCTTATGATTTATCAAATGTGTTTCAGGCATAAAAATCATTGTTTAACATTAATTTCCTAGTTTAAGAAATTAAGTGGAAATAGATCTAAGTATAACCAAATGATGATATTATGATTATGACTGGTAATGAAATCTAGTATGTTTTCTAAAGTTCTTATATTGATAGTAAATTAATCCCTTCTTTTCAAAAAAAGTATCTCAAAAAATGTGTTACCCTAATAAATTACGTTTTGTTGAACCTATGATACTTTAAATCATCATAGATTTATGGATTTAAGGCCCTCAATTTTCCATTTCTTGTTCACTTTTTTGTGATTGATGACTTCAATCGATCCCTATAAATATTTAATTTTTTCTTCAAATTATGTGTCTCTAATTGACACCAATGTTATTCTATTCTAAATCCTAATTTGGTGGTGAATTTTTCATTTCCCTTTCCCTCTTATTAAGACTAAATTTTATTAACCCTATTTTCGATGTGGGTTTTCCACAAAGGTATTTTCTATTTTCAAACTTTTATTTTCAAAGAACAATTTCGAATTGTGAGGATGCAATTTATTGAAGGAGGGGAGAATGTAACACCACAATATTTCATAGTAAGTTATCTATTTAAAGTAATCTCTTATCTTATATTACACACAACACCGACTTGGCTTGTGTTATATGCAAGATTTAGTTTCTGCGAAACAATACATTAGTATTATAATTATTTAAATGATATATTTATTTATAAATTAAATATATTAATATGAATAGTAAACAATAAATTTTAAATTTTATTTATAATTTTGCACATAAATAAAACATATTTAAAATTAAATTTATAAGTTTTATTAAAATAGTTATATATTTAGAAAAACTATTTTCTTAAAAGAAACACTTTTTATTCCCTTTTGTGAACAATAATAAAATTAATTTCAGACACTCCTAAAAATTTAATTTGGTAAAATAGAATTAATTTTTGAATTTAGAATATCAAAATTATCTTAGGGTTAATTTTTAGTATTTTCTAAAAACATTCAATTTTGATGAATAGTGAAAATATTGCACAGTACATAAAACCCAACTTTTGCATTTAAATCATTATCTTTAATTAAATTTTATCTTAAATTCAAAAAGATACACAATACATATATTAGTAAAATGTAATTCATTTGATTCATTTTATAATATGATTATATATATATAATTTTATTGAACTTTTTAACGTCTTTTACCCACCTTCTAGGCACATTTGCAAATTTGTATAAAACGTAATTTTACCGCTTTTGTGAATTGAATTTAAAAAGTCCAATAAACATGGTTTTCATCAGTAAGTATAATATGGTTCATTAGGATGAAAATAATTTTGGTTGAATAGTAACTTTTAAATTTTATTTACCACGGTTAAAAGTAAATAGGGTAATTAGAGGTAAAAATAAAATTATAATAATATAAAATTACCCCAACACATGTCCTAATTCTATTGGATAAGTGTTTTTCAACCAAAATCTACCTTAGGACAAACATGTGATCTTCTTTGATCTACTCGGGTTATATTATGACATTTATTATATTTTATTTAAATAAGAGTTAAAAGTGTTAAATTCAAATTTTAATAAATAACTATTTTTAATATAGGTTTATAAATAAGATAAATTAGACTATAAATATTAAGTAGAAATCTAAAATGATTTCCTATATCATGGTATTTTTATATAATTTTTATACATTATATAATTAAAATTATTTATGACACAATGATGATGTAGTAATTACCTTATTAATGAAGGATTAAAATAAATGATATTATAAATATTAAAATAAATGTAATTTGAACATTTTTATTGCATACATGAATTTTTTGGATGAAATTGACATATTAATGATGATTTAATACCTTTTGTTCCAAGGAATCAATTTTTTATGACTTTAACAAAAATAAAATACTAAATAGTGTCAAAATTGTCATAAATGATTTAAAAAAAATACTATTTTATTAAATAATATAAAAATCCTAAAAATATAAGATTCAACCAACTGACCTAGATAATGATAAAAATATCATTAATGATCCACTTGAGGTTCTCTTGTAATTTTATAGTAACGAAATTAACCCTATAGTATAAAAATAAAATAAGACATGGTAAGACGTAAACTGTTTAACAAGGGTCAATCACAAAGGATAAGTATAATTTTATGGCCAAAACATTTCTAAACCCAATTGGTTGAGAGGAGTTTTACCTATCCTCGTCTTATCCTCGAAATAAATCAAATTGGAGCTATTATAAACAGAAAATAATATTATAATAAATTAATATTTCAAGCTTTTCCTAAAGTGCCCCTCACCTCTCTTATAAAAGGGCACCTCCCTTTCTTTTTAATTCACACCTCCAAATCTGTTTGGCTTGGCCAAACCCTGCCCAAATCTACTCCCAAATTCCCTCACTTCAACCTAGAGGCCTTACCATAAGCATAATTATAAAAACCCTATTCTTTATTTCACATTTAAACATAATTTATTACATAAAACTCTTCAATTTATATAACATATAAGATTGATTGGTCTAGTGTATTTGGGGGTTAGGAACATTACATATCAACTTATAACATGAAATACATATCTTTATTGAAAACTTCTATTACATGACCACACATATTCTTTTGTACTTAGCATTTCATTTCATAACCTTAGGACTTGCATAACAAAAGGGTGATCTATAAAGCCCAGTAAGGCAGTAAAAAAGTCATAACATGAAGAATACAGTACATGTTAGGAAGTAGGCATATCAATGGATCATAATAGAAACATGAACATAAAGTCATGATATATCATGATTATCATAACATGGAAATGTGGAAACAACATTTAACATGATATTATCATGAGCCAAGGTTCATTGAACACGGAGAATGGGTAAACCCTCATTGTACTTGAATTATAATTATTAAACCCTCATTTCACTTTACATATCATGATATTAATCTTTACCCAATGAATTGTAGAACTATTAGGGAACACCCATCTTAATCATTTAATTTCATGCATAAGTGTGCCAAATAGATCATATAACAAGGATTCATTAAACATCATCATTTATTCCCTGATAAAGGAATGTGTAATTAATACATGAAACTCTATAATCAATATGTAATTGTTCATAAAGTTTAATAACCTTGATAGGTAAATGTGTATGGTATTAACTTCACAATAACTTTTCCATGTAAAATCACGGTGCAATTTCGGAAACATAACAGAGTGACGTGAGAATTCATAAAAATGGTTGATGAGAGAGAAAGGGGTGTCTCATCATATTTACATGAAATGGAAAGTAAGAGGGTCATATAGATACATGTACCAACATAACTAATTAAATTTAGATTCATAATCACAAAATAATTGCTTGAATATAAATGAGGAGAGAGAAATTCCTTACTGAATTTTGGCATGGTAATGAGTGTAAATGGGAGGAATTAATGAGAGATAAAGGGGTATATAATCATTAAAAAATATGGAGGGAAGTATGTGGGAGGTTAGAAATCATACCCCAATAATTTTAATTAAAAATACAAAGGTATAGGAACATAAAGAAACTTGGACAAAAATGAGAGAGGAAGAAACCCATTACATGGAAGTTTGATGCCAAGGGATTGGGAGGGACTTTAGAGAGGATTATTGGGAGCTTGGGGAACCTTATAGAGATTATAGATAGAAGAGGGAAGATTTTTGTAGAGATACGAAGGCTTTGAGTGAAGAGTAAGTGGGATCTTGGGTGGGTTTATATAGGAAAAGGGAGAGAATTATTTATTATTTAGGTTTTGGACACTACACATTAAACTAATCCAAACCACAAACCAGACCATGGTTTTTGCCCATGGTTTTTTTCCAAAGGGTAGTGGAAAAAAATGTTTTACAATTATAATGTCTTATCGTTTTTAAATATTAGGCTTGCTTATGTGGAGGTGAGTCATACTCTCAAGGAAAATACTTTAAAAAAGTTAAAATGTTTTATAAGTCTTGGAGGGTCCACTAAAGCTTTGTAAAACAAATCAAACAAACCTAAAATCGCATTATTTTAATGATAAAACATATATTGGAAGAACATACCATTTATAGTATTTTATTACATCACTATTGGGTCATTATGATGTCATAAAACACATTATATAATTTAAACAGTGTTTATTTTTTACCCAAAAATTTGATTGTCTCAGAAAATTATGAAAAAGTCGCCATTGGATAATTCCGAAATCCTGATTCAAAAAATAATAGTCATTTTATCTAAATAATTTTCTAAATATGTGAATTTTTACTTTTAAGATAAAAACCGACATTTTTCGAAAATTCATGGTTTTTTACAAAAACATCTTTCATACCTTAACAAAAATTACAATTGTATTCATAAAAAGTATATGATAATTTATATTTAATAAAAATAATTTCTTAATAATATTTTATTAAAATATTATTTAATTAAAAAATCCATTAATTCATCAAAATGGATGTCTTAATAGAATATTAACTAAAAATACTACTTACGCATTAAAAAATATTTACAAAGTAATAATAATAAAATGAATGTATATTATTTATTCTATAAAAAAAATGAACATAATAATAGTTCTAGGGTCTTGTTACATAACCCCTTATAACACCCACATAAGACCTAAGATTAAGGTGTGAAATGGCTACAGAAAATTGAGGTGCCTCGGATAACATCGCTCAGGTGGTAATTTCCATCAACTTCTACTTCTCCCGTAGGCGGTTCTATTCAAGCATAACGTGATGAAGCTCAGCTTAGGCTTGCTCAAGAGCGAAGCCCACTGACTCCACCTCCTTTTTAGCTCCAAAAAATGGTATTCTTATAGGGAAATTCTACTATATGATTCCGTCACTTCCTTTTTCTGAGTAAATTGGATTTGTTAAAGACCTATATTTATACTAATCATATGATCACTGTTCAACGGCTATATTAGCAATGGTAATAGTTCTTAACAGTTTTTTGAAATCCAAAAACATAAAACCAAGGAAGTTCACATTTTATATAACCATTTTACATAATAAGAAATTTAATTATATCAAGAGGAATTTTCATTAAAAAAAATTGGGTTTCTACAATAATTCCAACCTAATGAGCCATTTTGTTCAAATCAAAAGGAAACACCCAAAGAAGAGGTAATTATTTTATTAACTCTTTGAATGTTCTTTTCTTATTCTACTTCCTCTTTCCTTTTTATTACCATAATAAAATAATAACTCCAATACCTTATACATGATGATATGTTACTATAAATATGGTACAACCATATTCATTATTCTATCCATCCTATGAATGACAGAGTCACCATGCGTGCGTGCGTACGGCTTACTGTCTACATGTCGTGGTGTAGTTTTTTATTCAAAACTACATTATTTGGATGGGTATAATAATGTGTATAATTAATTTAAATAATGAATATAACATATTAATTATTATCTATATATAATATAACATCCAATTAAACACTGTTTTACCATCAATAGAATGATATTATTGCTCGTATATACGTATGGCCTACCGTCTCCAAGACGTGATCAGATTTATCTTCAACGATCACCGTTCAAGAATTTTTATAAAAACATATATATTGATTAAACATGAGATATATGAAATAATATTTATAATGGAATAATATATATTTATGTAGATAAATATATGTAGTTTACTTACTTCTATACTATACGATAAGAAAACTGAAACAATCTTCATGCGTACGTACGGACTACCGTTCCCATGAATGGTGTTTCCATTTAATATATAAATCTATTATACATATTAATATTCTGAATTTATATTATATATAAATCATGTTTTATATTCTAGAAGTATGTAAATAATGATCTAAGTGATACGATCAGGAATAACAAGTTAAAACATGTACGATAAAGAAAGCGATTATTACCTGAAATGTTACTTTAACTTGGAAATTATTATTAAATGGGTAGTATATAGTCATAAATGAATAATATATGATATAATAAATATGAATATGGTTCTATTATAATTTAATAACATACTATGGTCCTTATACATGATGTTAAACATACCCTCAACTAAAGGAAAGTACAAGTTAAGGGTTAATTCCTCAATCTCCTTATCATCCAAGATTGTTTATATGTAAGTATTTACTGGGACATATTTATCATCCATTTCCATATTTTAGAAAAAAAATCAAAAGTAATGTTTTATGGTTTTATATAAGGGACTCTTTAACTATATCATCATTTTAAATGTTTTAAGAATTATTATTCTAAAACTATTTAATTAATGTCCATGTTTTCATAATAATTTTAAGGATTTATTTATATGGGAATGATTGTTTTAAAATCCTAACTACTTTAAAAAGTTTCAAAGTAGTATGGGACATTTTAATTCAAAAATATGTTTTAAATGGCTTCCTTTATAAATTGTGTAACTTTTAAATGATTTCATGAAAAATTGATATTTCTCGCAAAGAGTTTTACTGATTATTTTCAACTATGTCAACATCCTTTATTCGATATTATTATTGATTGAGGTTGATATATTACAAAAAAAATTCCATATTATACTGAATGATTTGTGATATGTTTGACTGAGGAAGTTCTATTTTTATATCATTCATGGTTTATGGTTAAATTATTTAGATTTCGTTTCCTAGTTTTAATAAGAATTTTTTTGTTATGTTTCACCCTTCTCATATGAGGAATTCATTGGACTTAGTAAGTGATCGGAGGGACCCGTTATAGCCCCTCTATGCATAACTAAGTCTCATGAGACAAACTAGTGTCTTGGCACATGGCCTCGATTGAATATTTGTGAATGTTATTGGCATGAGGCATTGATGTATTAGTTATTATGTCTGACATTATGCATTCCCTCATTATTATATTAGTTATTACATGTAATTATTAGGCTAGTAGAATATCCATGTTCATGTTTATATGGTAATGTTTGATTTATTTTTTTCGTATTATGTTTAGGTTTGTGTTTTAAAAGGATACTGTTTTTATTATACATATTTCCTTAAATGATTATTGCATTACCTAAAGTATGTACCCTTACAAAGCATATGAGATCACCCCTTTCTTTTGTTTTATTTTCCCAGGATGTCAAGAAGTGAATTATTATTGATATGCATGGTTAATCTAGGAGAATAATGGTGTTCTACATGGATTATTTAAGATGTATTTTATGTTAGAAAGTGTTAGATAATGTTCATGTATTTAATCTGTTTTCCAGGATAGCTAAATTGCTCGGTCCTTAGGGACTTGATTCCTTGTAATCATGCCAATGTATTAAAATAATGAACTGGATCTAGGTAAATAGGGTCGGGGCGCTATATGTTTCATGTATCTCAATTGAAGAATTACCAACCTAATAACGTCCATATGATTTGATGGGATCACATTTACCTAATTCAAGATTATACATTGGTTCATGTGCAGGTATGTATTTTGGATAGGGAAGAGAAGATATTGAGAGGTAAAATAATTAGTATAGTTAGAATTTTATGGGAATATGATAAAATTCTAGAAGAAATATGGTATCTTGAGAATAAAATATTATATATGTATCCCTAACACTTCTAAGAAAATAGGGATTTTTTACCTTTTAGAGATGGAGAGGCCAATGTTAGGGAGAATTAGCACACTCATTTTAGATAACATGAACATTTATTCATGTATTTTGTGACCATATAATTATCAATTTATGTTTACAGAGGTTCTAAGGGTTTTTTTCATGTTTTGGAGGCTTTTCAGGGCGCATGGTTTATGCACGATTAATAGAAAGTGTGCAACATCTCCAGAAATTCATGCAAGGAGAGATAATGGGAACTTGGTAGGCATATTGTTGGCACATGGTTTTTCTAAACAATGTGATTTCCAACTGTAAACTATTCTTCTTGAAATTAATGGAAAAGAAAATAGGGTTCACAGATTTTTTAACCAAGAGAGACAACCTTGCGGGGTGTGGCCTTAAGAAAGTAGCATTGAATAGTTGCCACATTGTTTTCCAAACCATGTGGCATGTAATTAGAACCCCAAAAAATTAGGATCTAATCCAACATAATACATTTAACCATAATTTTTTCCTAATATCCTATAATTTCAAATTCATTTTTATCCTAAGCCTTTATAGATTATCCCCTTTGATATGGGTTTGATTGTTAAGTGAGTACATCGAAGACCTAGATTATTCGGTAAGTACCTATTATTTCTCATTATTATTAGATACAAGGTTATTACCTCTCTCAAAACCATATATCTAGTCATTTATGAAAATATCTAGGTGTTTTTATTTGTTTTATGATGAAATGTTATTGGATCTAGTAAAGGGAACATGGGTGGTGATCTGATCTTAAAGTTTTGTATTGTCCTAATTCATTTTCTCCAACTACTATAAGGTGGGTGGATTATCTATTTTCTTCACTTCACATAGAATTTGAAGGATTAGTTTTAATTAAATGATTTTATTTAAATGGTTTTGAAAACCTTTTTTTATTCCTATCAAAAAATCCATTTCTGGTTATGGCTGTGAAATTGTGGAAATTGATTGGTTTTCATAGAACTCTTCAGTTATAATTTTAAAATCATATTTCAAAATTATGGTTTAGTTTTGATGTATATATATTGTTTGTGAAATACATTTAATAGAAGAAACAGTTTATTTGAAATGTTTTGGAATGATTTTGGTATATTCGATTTAGTGTGTGTTTTGTGGGATCGATTATGGACATGAAGTACCGCCATCAAAGTGGGACGGAGTGTAGATATGAAGTTCCAAAATCAATGGTAACACCAAGATTGAGTGTGTGTGGATAGTTGTGTGTATGGATATGGAACGGGTCTGCCAAATAAATCGAGAAATGGTTTAGATTTTTTGTTCTACTTATTTCCATGGAAACATTTTTATGGATTTGATATAAATGTCTTTTTTCTGCTTAAAATTGTTTTATATAAGTTGTACTAACAATTGTTTTCCTAGTGGATTGATTTAGGAAGTCATTAGTGAAATCCTACAGAGTTTAGACTCACCCCCTACTTGGGAACTATTGTGAATTTGTAGATATAATCTATTGAGGCACAGGTAAAGTCAAGGTATATCAGTTATTTAGTGAGGCTTATTGATATCATGGGCCTCAAATGTGGAGTTGGAGCTTGGATCCATTTGGGTGTTGTAGGTTAATGTCACTTGGGAGTTTTGAGTTTTTTGGAATATTGTTTCTCTTCATGTGTTTCTTTTTGTTTTCCCTTGATCTATGTTATGGTTTATTAGTTTGGTTATTTTTTGAGTTGTATTTTGTACCCAAGCATAATATAGAGGTTTTTTTGGTTTTTTATGTAGTTTAGGTGTTTTAACATTAAAATAGAAAATAATTTCCCAAATTTTCTTCAGGTCCTTGGAATTTATTTCCAATATTTAGTTTCTTGGGAATCACCTAAGGCCTAGTAACACACCTATCACTTTTCTAGAAAATAAGGAGGGTTGGGATGTTACAGGATTGAATCTGTTGTGCGAAATAAATTTAATAAATCTTTTAGACACTAAATAGGAAATTAATTTAGTGAATTTAATTTCTCTAAAGAACTATATTTTTTACCTTATATTAAGAATAGATCTAGAATAACTTATATAATGAATTTTTATAATTATGTAATATTTAATATTTGATTAAGTTTTAAAGAGAATTTTTATTTCTTAAATATGAATTCTTAATAAATTATTTTTGGGGATTTGATAACAATTTTCATGAGATGGTAGATTATGAGTACTAATTTAGAAAATATATGATAAGTTCAAATAATATTATGGACTAAAGTAATTTGAAGTTTCTTCTTTAAAATGAATTTTTCTTGGTCATGTGTGTAAAATTATTTTAAATTTAATGTATTTTTATTGGATTTTTATACTAATAAATTTATTTCATGTGGAAAAGTAATTGTCTCGCATTAATGAAGGATTAGTTAATTATTAGAACATTAAAAAAGGTTTTAAAAATGATGAAATATTATATAAGGAAATTATTTTTCCTCCCTCCAATATTCTATGTTCTCTACTTAACGTGGATATGAACTTGGTTTAGGTGTTCATACATCCCATTGATAAATATTCTTGATTTATTAATCCCCAACAACATGGTTTATTCATTACCGATTAGGGGTGTTATATTGATGGTTGGATACTTCTATGGGATTATATAAGATATAGTAAATGTGAATAAAACATGGATAAGTTTTTATACATAGCTTCAATGAAGATCATTGTATCACCCCAATACTTTTTCATATTTTTCTTTAAGAATTAATTTAATACACACAACACTCGATTTAAAAAAAATAATACATAGTCACATTCTGCATAGTAAATTAAATTCTAACACTTTTAAAGTGTCTATAGAGTAAATTTATATATTTTATATCCATAAAAATATTTCTACACTCATCTAATATTTTTTATATAGGCATAAGATAAGAACAAACCAAATATTACACATAAAATTCTATATTTTTATTAAAACTAGTTTTGCCTCCTTTTGATGGTGAACCCATTTTAAATCCAAATTCTGACCCTTTTATAAATGTTATATTCCAAAATAAACTTACTATTTAAAAATAAATACAAAATATAGGTTTGGGTGATTTTTTTGTCAAGTTTTATTTGTTTAATGAATAGTGAAAACGTTGAATTTTAGTTCAAAACTAATTTTAAATATGATTTATTTAAAAGGATAAATTTTGTTTTATATTTGTTTTAAATTTTAATTAGATAATATTTTTATAAATTAATCCAATTTAGGTTATGATAATCAATTTCACATTGAAATTAACTATTGAAACATAGCAAACTTTTGGATGTTTTTACCTTAAAAACCAGCATTGTCATCCCATCTGTGGGATTAAATTTTAATAAATTTCTACCACTCATATGATTGGAATTTGAAAAAATGGATACCATATTTTTAATGAGAATAATTTATAATTTAAAATAATTTCAAATTCTTTTTTGACCAAAAATATTAGTGAAATTAATTATAATTAATTATAATTATTAAGGTAAAATTAAGGTTAAAAGAGACTAAACCTAATTATTAAGGTGACAAATGACTTATAAAGTTGTCCAAAATCAATTATCTGGCCATATTTCAACACTAAAATCCCTTTTATCTAATTTTTTCCATTATTGGATTCACATTCAACATGAACAATGCGTGGATAATTCCTTTGTCATAATGTTACAAGAGGGTCACTCCTCATCAACTATAAAAGGCCACCACTTATCCCCATTCCTCACATCTATAAAACCACTTAAGTTCGGACAATATATTTCTAAATAGATTCCAAACATCCATACCCTTAACTTTGAAGACTCAATTTGGGCATAAAACCTTCCAAGAAATTCTTTTAGTATAAACCAAAAAAAGTTACCTGATTTTAAGGTAACATTTTCCAACGATCACTTTTCTTTCATTTGCATCTCCACTCCCTATAATCTTCTTATTCTATACTTACATAACAATACCAATATCATAAATATACAATGATATTTTTATTTTATTATTTCTACCTAAACTTACACACACCTCCATCTAATTGGTAACGAACAGACTGTTTCTGTCTAGGGTGAACTATTGCCTCACGAAATGATGATTGTTCATTTTTCCTTTACCACCTCTTATTATGGCCATTATGAGGAAAAATATGTTAATATATGATATATGTGATATTTATTATGTATTTATACTTGTTTAATCCATTTATAATGCATACCTTAACACTTCTTATTTTTTGCTAATACAATAACATCATTTGGGAAAGTGTGGACTACGCCCCCCCCCCCCCCCCGAAGCGATGTGATCTATTCACGCTATACATGGAACATATTAAAGATTATTTTAATAAAACTATATAAAATATATATATAATTGAATTATAATATATATATCATTTATTTTTCACTCTTTTAATATGATAAATAAATGAAAGTAGCATCCATGCATACGTACAGTCTACCGTCTCCATGAACGGTGCACTTCATTTCTTATCTCCAAATATTATGGACTACTATAAATACATATGTACTAAATATATAAGATAATTAAGTCATGTTTTAAATTATATATATGATTAAATCATGATCTAATAAATATGAATAACAAATAACAATTCAAAACATACATTGGAAAACTTAGCAATTAACACTCAAAATAGTTAAAATAATGAAAGAGTGTTAACAAAAGGGTAATAAAATATTGTTAGAAGATAATATATGATATTATGAACATGATTATGGTTCTATTATAAGTTATTAATATCTTTTAAACCACTATTTCATGAGGATAAATACCACACAACCAAAGGAAGGCTAAGGTAAGGGATTTCATCTCAATTTACATTCTATTGAGACTTATTTGTTATTATGCACCAATTCACTTTTATTTGGTGTATTTACTAAACTATAACATGTTATATTATTAATATACTTACCCTCATGATATTATAAGTTTAATTTAATATTCTTCCTTCATGGTTTTTATGATTTAAATGTTTTAATGTGGTATGGGACACATTGGAATGTTTAAAATATCATTTCCCTCAAGATTGTTTTTATGATATTTCAATGGTATTTCCATTCATTAATATCAAAAAACCTTATTGTTACTAATACTCCACTAGGAAATTATTGATAAATATATATCAATTATTCAATATGGATATTTTTATAAGGCACATTATTCATGAATATGAGGAATGCTTTGGACTGGTATGACATGGGTGGGGCCCGGTTATAGATAGTCCCTCGATGCATTAGTAGTCTCGTGAGAAGAATAATTTGGCCAAATCAGATGGGTTATTACCCAATATTTTGTAATCCTTCTTGTGAAAGGTATTTATATTAAAGGTTTCATGTATCTAAGAAACATATAATCAAATAATTAAGCATTTCCCTCATTTAGATTCAGTTATTATTCATACATGAGATTTTGTATCAACATATCTATTGATACATTTCATTCTTAGTTTATTAATTTAGATGGAATGAGTATCAGTTTCTTACCATGGCATATTGATATTTCCTTATCTAGTCATTTGAATAGAATTTGTTATCAGTTATTTTCCTTTCCACGTTAATTTATTCCTATTGATTCATTATTGCTTCACTTTATTTACCCTTACTAAGAATTTGAGCTCACCCTTATTATATTTCCTTTCCCTAGGTTATAAAGAAGAATTATTATAATAAGAGTTCAAGGATTATATTTATTTATTTTTATTTTAAATCATGTTTGTATTTACTATTTCCTAATTTATTATGTGTATCATGTATGTAATCTAGATTTATAATACTGCTAAACTGATCGGTCCTTCGGATTTGATTCCTTATAATCTTGCCAATATAATAAAACAATGCACTGGCTCCAGGTTTCTGGTTCGGGGCATTACAATTGGTATCAAAGGAAGTTTAGCGGAAACATTGGAAACAATATTTAGAAAACATAGATTATGGAGCAGAAATCTAAGAAAGAAATTGAGTAAAAGTATACAAGAACATCATAGAATTTTGGTAAGGTAGAGATTATGTGGATATTCATAGAAATAAATCTTTTTCTAGATACTAAAAGTGCACATAGTTCTCAAACATATGTACCTAGGAGTAACAACTCCAAAAAGGTGTTATAGGGATGAATCAGGGTAACCAGGTACATGACAATGGGATTTACTGTGCACCTGTTTTGACACTCTTTGTGGATACGCTTAGTACAATTCACATTCTATTTACCTACCATTATGAAGGACTTAAAGGTAAAACCTCCTTCAAAGTAACCAAATTTATGTTTTAATATGAATTTTTGTAACGCCCCGAACATAATTTCTGTAATAATAATGTTTTTAATTATTGATCTTGACTTAATTTCCTCTTTTATGCAATTCCCGCAAAATAAGAACACAAAACTTGTTTATTAATTCAAAATATGAGAAATGGATACATGAAAACAAGGGTGTAAGGACCATAACTAACCAAAAATTCTCACAAGAAGCCCAATCACAATCGCCGGTACACCTCACATCACCACAAATATGCCAAGGAAGAAGTGGATTTATTTCGGATCTACCACGACAAAGAACACCATGACCAGAACCAAAACAATTGTCCTAAGCATCAAGGTGATGAAGAGCACCATCTTATATGTCTCGATGATTAGAGTTAGAATACTCTAATCATGTTTTATAAGGCCTAAAATTTGAATGTTTCCATTTAACTAACAGTTGAGTTTACAACGGCTATAATTATAGCCATCAGGTGTTGAGGATTAATTGACTATGAATATTAAATATTTTTAAGTATTTCAAATATAAGTTTAATTTGTTAACTCTTATTTAAGTTTTATGATTTCAAAACTTAATTCATGAACTTTTCTTTAATGTTTCAAAGAAATATTTAGATATTATAATTTTGTAAGTTGATCACTTGTTTGACAAATTATAAAAATTTCCTTCTTTTGAAAATAATTTGAAATGATTCCTCTATATGTAAAATCACCTTGAGATGTATCAAGTAATTGAGTTCTTTAAAATCTTGTTATTAAAAATGTTTAAATTGAACTAATCTTTCAAATACATGGAATTTGAAAATCGCAAAGTTTTGGTATATTTGGCCACATTAATTCAAAAAAAAAAGGTATGTATAATGTTTTGAATTTTGGAAACATTTTTACCTTTGATAAGTAAAAGTTATATAGTTTGGTTTTTAATGCTTTTGAAAACTCTTTTTTAATTAAATTTCATATGGTTTGATAAATGAAAATAAATAAATAAAATAAAATTTTGTGGAAGTAAACTATTTTGTTTCTTAAGTTTGTTATTTGGAGGTTTTGGGTTAATAAAAAAATTAACACATTTTGGCCAGCCCTTACAAGCTGGGCCGAGGGAGGCGGCACAAACGGGGTGGCTGAGCCAATCCCTCAGCCCAGACTATGGTTGGACAATCACAGGTTCCCCGAAGGGCGCACACGGGAGAGCAGGAGCGTGTGTGCCACCACAGGTGTGAAGCTGCGACAGAGCACAGGTAGGCCGAGACTTGCAGGGGAGCCTCAGGGTTATAAAGAATCCTCGCGCCTTGCTTAATTTCGATGTGGGAACCGAAAATTCGTGTGAAATGCAATTTGGGCCGTTGGATCACGTCGCGCACGATCCCGACCGTTGATCCGATCTCACCTCATTTCTGCATGACCTAGAAGTGATAAAGTTCGCCCTCATCAACTGTTCGATCCACTTGAAAATAATTGAAGCCGTCCACTCGAATTTTAAATCTCGTGTGTTTCCCAGCCATCTGATCAAGATCCAAACGATCTGGACCACCCGTTTCTCTCCCCGGTTTTCTTTTCGCGTCGTCTTCCCTGTCGCACTCAAACCAGCGGACACCCCTGGTTTTCTTTCTTCCTCTCTTTTATCTTCCCCTCCACCTTGCTTTCTTTGTTTTTTTTATTTTATTATTTTAAAAATAAGGGGCCTCACGACCTTTACTTCTACCCACGGGATCTTCCTCGATCTATTTTGTTTCATTTTATTTATTTTCTTTAGTATGATTTCTCTTGTTTCGGGTTTTGTTTTCAAGATTTATATATGTATATATGTATTATAATCACTGAATGTCTTTCTTGTGCTCTCTCCTAAGAAACATGATGGATTATTTTAATTCTGTCAAGTCCCTACTTTTATTATATGATAGGTTATATATTTAGAATATGTGAAACACCGTGTATATATAAACCTGGTTTCTTGCACACAAATTAGCGATTTACTCCTCTTGACGTGCGAATGGTGACAGCTCGTCCTCCTTGCACATCTGAAGACAGGTAAGGGATCCACCTGGTTTTTGTTCTCATCCTTTTCACAAACTAATTTGCTCTTATATGTATATATGGGTCCATAGGTTATATATATATATATATATATGAATACACAGTTTTATATCACTTTTAAACAAAAACGTATGTTGAGTTTTCTAAAAATGTTTTAAGTACACAATACATTCAAGAGGCTTCGTGCTTTCAATGTAGCATGTGAACCCTTCTCCACTGATTCTTTTCCCTCCGGGATATATACATATGTATATATGTTTATAATTTCTCCTTGAATCCGTTTTATAATTTAAAATTAAATATATATATATATATATATGCTCATATATATACATATGGATACAATAAACCCATTTCGGGTTATGATCTTTGAAGGGTGATCTTTCGTTTTTGGGTATTGTTTTCAAAACATAAACTGCATGCAAGGGGTCTAGTCCCTTGAGTTTTTGTATACCCATATTCGTAATTAATGTATGTTTGGATATATAAACATGATATAATTGGGGTTTCATTAAACCATTTCTTATTTTAATTCATGCCACGGTTGAAAGAATTTATTTAAAACCTAGTTTTGGGGTGTGCAGATCCCAAAAACACACTCTAAGTGAACATAAACCCTTCTTTTATATAATTATCACTTTACCTGAATTTGTATGTATTTCGAATTCGTTTTCTCAAGTAAAGGGTGTGATGGTTGTTTTTGTTCAAATATAAATGTACTTTTATGCATGAGCTCAGGGGTTTAAATATTTATTTTATGCTTAAACACCTCATAGGCCATAAACCATGTTTTTTATTTTAGATGTTTCACAAGCGCTTCCTTTGGTCCTTTGAGTTTTCGCTTTAGTGTTTTATAAATAATCGGTTCATAAAATTAAATGGGTACCACAAAGTTAAAAGGGAATCAACATGGTTTGGAAAAGGCAACCTTCTAAAGGGTTTAAATGCAAGAGTTGTTATTTCATGTGCTAACCCATCATTATATGTAAACACATTCTTATTACATGTGTACAAGAATATTATTTTTCCTACATGTCACCATTTAATGTGAAACCAATAAGTCTAATCCTTTTACATAATCAATATGAACATGTACAAAGGGGATTATGGACTAAGAATGCAAGTTTTATGTAACATGATCATTCTGAATATGAGATCATGCAATGATATATGAGGAATGTAAGGGACTTAAAATGATGTGATTGGTGCGACCGGAATTATACGGCACTCCAATGTATTGGGTAAAGTGATGAAGTCTCATGACTTAATTGAAAAGATGTGTGAACATGATGCTAGCTTTGTTCACAACCATGTGTGGTGGTTAACCACAATTATGTTGGGTTTTTACCCGTACGGTCTTGGCGCAAGGCCTTGATAAAGTCCAGCATTATACATTTCCTCAATATGAAATAGTAAATGAATAACCAAGGGATTTTTCATCCTTACATAAGAATATTTTATGATCATAAGGCTTATCAAGTGTTCAAATATCATGTTATACAAAAGAAGAGTATCTAATGTTAAAGTCATGTGAATATCTTTTTATGTTTTCATGAATCGTGGTATGAATGCTTAGACTCTTAAAAAAGTTTTCGATGTTGGATTGAGTATGTTACACTTTATTCACACCTCATACACATGCTCACTCTTATCTATGTTTGTGTAAACCACAACTAACTCTTATGAAAATGGTCTTTTGGAAAAACGTCTGCAAGTTTTCTTAGAAAATGTTGATGGTGTGAAAATGTTACCTCACTCTCTCTAGAATTGTTTTGTGTTTATTTTAAAAGAGTTGTTTTGAATTTTATTTTTCTCCAAATGTTTTAAAACCCCTTAATGGGAAATTGTATGCTCACCCTACATTAAAATTTATGTTTTTCAGGTTTGTAGTTGTGCTCAAGCCCTAAGTACATTTTGTAACAGCACCAAGTTGAGGCTTAACCATCCCATATCCTTAGAAGGAGTACTTAAGTAGCATCTGATTTTCCAAGATCCTAAACTGAGACGATTCTCTATATAGGGACAATATGTGCAAATTTCCTTCTTATGTAAATCTGTTATAAAAAAAACAATTGCACACCATGTTTCCATCACAGATTTCAGTCTTCTGGGGTTGGGGTCGCTACAATTTTGGTTGAGTGTTATATCATATTTAAAATTAATGACTTTATGAGAAAATATAGTATATACCATTTTTTTAGAAATGGATCATGGAAGGATGAATGGTATTAATACTTGTGTAAAATGTAGATATTTCCCCACTAATGAAACCAATACAGCAGGTATTGGAACAGAGCAAATTTATGGAAATATTATGCCAGGTTAGTCAGGTTATGAAAAATAACCTTTCTCGAATAGAGAAACCTATTACATAGAGACAATATCCTATATAGGATTACATTATAAAACAGAATCCCACATCGTTTAGTGGCACTAATAATATAATTCTAGTTAAGCAATGGATTAAGTCTCTAGAGAATATATTTACGGACTTGGAATGCAGTGAAAAGGAAAAGTTAATACTTTCGGTCTATTGTCTCCAGTATGAAATTGATTAGTGGTGGTACTTGATCCAGAATACTAATGAGGAAGAAGAAATTGAACTCATGGAATAGAGTAATTTTAATAAGACATTCATTGATAAATAATTCCCTCATGATAATCAAATTAAGATAGAGAGAAATTTCCATAGCTTAAAGAAAAAATAGGGATAGAGTGTTACAGATTATGAAGCTACCTTTAAAATTTTATCTAGGCATCATATGGATTATATGAAAAAATAAGGAGTGAAAAATTGACCACTTCTTTAAAGGTATTAATCCAAATCTCTGAAGGGCGTTGGTTTCTCAAAAAAAATCACCTTACAAAGAAATAGATTTATGTTCCATCAAGATGGAGAAAGAATTATCATGATCCTATACATTAAAAGGAAACCAAGAGAAGAGGGGGTCTTATAAGAACCAAGAAAATGGGAATGCATCAAACAAGAATATGAAGATTAAAAAATTCCCATCATGTGATAAATGTAGAAAGAATCACCCTTGGAAATGACTTAAGGGAATAGGATATTTTTATAAATGTGGAGAAAGAGGTCATTATATTAATGGATGCAAGGGGAAGAAGGAAACAAATAATATCCATTGTTAAAACTACAAAGAGATGGGGCACTATGAAAATGAATTCCCTAAACATTAAGGGAATCCACCATAGAAGAGAAAAATATGGTGGATAAGAGTATAAAATTACAACATTGGATACAGAAGTACCAAATGTTATGGTGGAAGGTACGCTAATACTATATTCAAATTTATTGAATGTTTTATTTTATTCTAGATCATCATGCTATTTTATATCTACCCAGTTTTCTAAAAAAATTAACACATCCCTTTTGATTTAATATGGGAGTTTTCAGTAAAAACTCTTAAGGGATTCATCATTACAACAAACATGTGTCAATCATTCTGCATTATGACACATAAAAGTTCCTTATGCGATGACCTTATAATCATGCACATGGTTGAGTTTTATATAATCCTTGGGATGGACTATATCTCAAAATAGGATAAAAAATTTTATTTCAAGATGAATGAAATTAAAATTTGTGGGGAAGATGTAAAATCTTTCATATTTATAATATAGTTTTCCTCATCTGCTTCTTATTTAGATCCACTGCCAGTAGCTCTACTGAATGAAATTCTTGGGGAAGAAGAGTAGACAACATATAGTGATGAAAGAGGTAATCTTCAAATTCAGGATATACCTATTATAAAGGAATAAATTGATGTATTTATTTAGGATTTACATGGACATCCCCCAGAGCATGAATTTGAATTTTCAAATGATTTAATCCCTGATGCATGTCCAATATCAAAGACTCCCTATAGAATGGTCATATTGGAGTTAGTGCAATTAAAGAAACAACTTGGGGGTTTCGGAAATAAGGGATTTATTTTAATTAGTGTTTCAACATGGGGATCCTAGGTTCTCTTTGTTAAAAATAAATATCGATCCATGAGATTATACATTTATTATAGGGAAATAAATTTCATTTTAATAAAGAAAAAGTATCCTCTACCTTGCATTGATAACTTTTTTGATCACTTCATGGAGCCCAATTGTTTTCAAAGATTGATATTTTTGGTGGGTATCACCAATTCCGAGTGAATAAGGAAGACATTCCAAAGATATATTTTCGGACAAGGTATGGACATTAAGAGTTTACAATAATTCCATTTGGACTAACTAATAAACCTTCCGTTTTTATAGAATTAATGAACAGAGTATTCAAGGAGTCTCTTGAAAATTTTTATGTGGTATACATTGATCATATTTCTTTGTATTCTAAAATTTATTTGGACTATGAAAATTACTTTCAGATCATTCTTAAGACTCTTAGAAGGGAAGAGTTATATGGTAAATTCATTATATGTGATTTATGGCTTTAAGAAGTTTATTTTATTGATTATATTGTCTCCAAGGATATAATATCAATTGATCCTACAAAAAAAATGTAGTCAAAGAATGGCCGATGCCAATAAACATAATCGAGGTAGATAGTTTCATTGGTTTGGCAGGTAAATATTGTAAATTTTTTCAGAATTTTGTTTGATTGGATAACCCCTTAACTAATATTACACGTAAATGAGTTTATTTTTTCTAGAAAAATGAATGTGAAGAATGCTTTGATGAAATATAGATAAGATTAGTCAATTCTATGATATTGACTCTACAATCTAGTAGCGATGGGTTTGTCATATATAGTGATTCATCGATGAAGGTATTGGGTTGTATATAAATTCAAAATGATAAATTTATTGCTTGTGCATCAAGGAAATTGAATACTTGCGAACAAAACTATCCAACCCATGATCTTGAGTTAGCAGTTTAAATGTTCACTTAAAAAATATGGAGATATTTCCTCTATGGTGAAACATGTGAAATATAGACGGATCATAAAAGCCTGAAATACATCTTCTCATAAAAAGAGCTCAATATGAGACAATGGAGATCGCTCGAGCTGCTCAAATATTGTGATTTCTCAATACACCACCACCCCAAGAAAGAGATAAGGTGGGGGATTCTTTTAGTAGGAAGGATCATGGAGTTATAACCCAAATGAGGATTGATAAGGATCTTATGTTCATGGATCTAGTAAATATGGATTGGTAATTTCTAATAAAGGATATACATCAATAATTTTTCAAATTTTTTCAAAACCATCTTTATTAGGGAGGATAAATAATTTTCAATCTAATGATGAGGACTTTCAAAAGAAAACTAAAGCTATGTATTATGGAAAATTAGCATACTTTGTTTGTAAAGATGGTGTTTTAAAGTTTGGAAAGAGGTTATGCATTCCATCCATACCTGAACTGAAAATGTAATTGTTTGATAATGCCCAAATATCAAATTTCTCTATCCACCCTCGAGCACAAGGATGTATAGGGACTTGAAGGAACATTTTTGGTGGGATAACATGAACCAGGAAATTGCATATTATGTGTCCTGATGTATGGTTTTCAACAAGTGAAAGTTGTAAGGCAGTATATAAAATTATTCCTAAAACCTCTTCCTATTCTTGTGAGGAAATGGGAAAAAATTACTATGGACTTTTTCACAATACTAACAGAGACTCCTAGAAGGAATAATGAAATGTTGGTTATTTTGATTAGTTAACCAAATATGCACAATTTATTTCTGTAATAGAAGACCTACCTCTCGAGATCATATCAAGGATCTATATTTATGAATTTGTAAGACTTCATGGCACACCTCTGCCAATTTTCTCTGATCCGGACCCCCACTTTACAACAAAATTATGGAAGATTATTTAGAAGGCTCTTGACAATGAGCTTAATTTTAGCACTACCTACCATCCTCAAACTGATGGATAGTCTTAAAGAACAATTCAAAAAATATAAGAAATGTTTATATCATTCTCACTCTATTTACAAGGTATGTGGTATCAGTAGTTACCTTTGGTAGAGTTTTCATATAATAATAGCTTCCACTCAAGTATTCAAATAGCATTGTATAAATAATTATATGGAAAGATATTTAATACTCCAACTTTTTGGGATGAAGTTGATGAAATAAAACTCAAAGGCCCAGAACTTGTTAATGAGATGACAACAAAGGTAAAGGATATCTAAGTTCATATTAAATCCGCTCATAGTATGTAAAATATTTATACCAATAATAGAATGAAAGATTTACAGTTACAAGTGCAAGGTCATGTTTTCCTAAATGTATCTCCATGGAAGGGTGTTATAAGGTTCCGTAAGAAAGGGAAACTGAGTCATATGTACATCGGACCCTTCAAAATTCTTTAAAGGGTTGAAGTCATTGCTTATCATTTATCATTTCCACCAAATCTCTAAAGTATTCATGATGCGTTCCATATATCTCTGCTAAGGAAGTACATACCTAAACCAAAACATGTGATCACCGATGATCAAATTGAGTTGGAACTTGACCTTTCATATTGCAAATAACCCATTTGGAATATTGATACCATAGATCAAGCATTGATGAATCAAACGACTCATCAAGTAAAATTTCTCTTGAGAAATCACAAAATGGAAGAAATAATATGATAACTAAAGAATTATATGAAGTATAACTACCCATATATTTTTAAAGGTAATAACCCTATAACTTTTAGGATGAAATTTTTTTAGGAGGTAAGAATGTATCACCCCAATACTTTACCATATTTTCCTTTTAGAATATATTTAATTCACACAACACCCAATTTAAACAAAACAATACTTCGTCACATTTTAGAGATTCAATTAAATTCTAACACAATTAGATATTTAATATAGTAAATTTTTAGATTATATATCTATCCAAATATTTTTACACTCATATAATATATTTTATACAGGTATATGATAAGAAAAAATCCAATATTACACATAAAATACAGTATTTTTATTAAAAGGAGTTTTGCCACCTTTTGATAGAGAACCAATTTTAAAATCCAAATGTTGACCCTTTTATAAATTCAATATTCCCTAATAAACTTAATATTCAAAATAAAAACATAAAAATTAGGTTTTGGTGAATTTTTTGTACTTTTCTGTTAAGTTTTTTTTTAATGAATAGTGAAAAATACTGAATTTTAGCTCAAAACTACTTTTTCATCTGATTTATTTATAAGGTTTAATTTTATTTTATATTGGTTTTAAATATTAATTATATAATATTTTTATCAATTAATAAACTTTAGTTTATTATAATCAATTTCACTTTGAAATTGATTATTAAATCATAGCAAACTTTTGGATGTTTTTACCATAAAAACCTCCATTGTCATCCCGTATGTGGGATTAAATTTAAATTAATTTCTCCCACTTATGTTATTGAAATTTTTAAAAATGGATTAAATATTTGTTATAATCATAATTTTTAATTTCTAATAAGTTCAAATTAGTTTTTGACCAAAAATATTAGTGAAAGTAATTAAAATTGATTACAATTATTAATGTCTAAACCACATTCTTAAGCGCTCCAATGACTTATACACTTTCCAAAATCCATTTTATGTCCATATTTAGACCCTATCATTCCTTTTCTCGAATTGGGTTCACTATTGGATCCACTTAAAAAATGAAAAACATGGGAATAATTCCTTTGTCAAAATATTAGAAGAGTGTCACTCCTCCTCCACTATAAAAGACCACCACTTCACCCCATTCCTCACACCTATCAAACCACTTAATTTATGCCAAAATTTGACCAAATAGAATAAAAAAATCCCTTCCATTGACCTCTAATCCTCCATTTTAGAAAAAATCCATCTAAGTAATCCCTTTGGTATAAACTAAAAGGAGTTACCCTATTTTAAGGAAACTTTCTCCAACGATCTCTTTTCTTTCATCTGATTCTCCACTCCATATACTCTTCTTGTTCCACTATTACATAAAAAATAGTATCCGAATTGTAACACCCCAATATTCCATGGTACTCTTCTCTTTGAATAATACAGTAGTGTGTGTTGTACGCAACTTTGAGTTCTAACACACACCACAACCAATCAAACTAGCAGTTATAAATAGTAATACCTACTTTTTGAAATTTTATAAATTTTATCTTTCAAAATGGAATTCATTTTTTGATTCAGAATATCTAAATTTTCTTAAGGTGAATTTTTGGTACATTTCGGATAACTTTCATATTTTGATGAATAGTGAAAATTACTAAATTTTAATTAAAAACAACTTTTAATTGAAATAATTTATAGTGATAAATTATGAATTTGAGTGATTTTAAAGTATATTTAGAGTATAGTTTTACCATTTAATTCAATGTTGGTCATTGGAAATAATTTTAAATTTAAACTAGACATAAGGAAGTGCCAATCTTTTGATAGTTGTTATTTCTTAAAAACAAGATTTTTGTTTTGACAGTGGGAATTAATTTTAAATTAATTTCTGCCACTTCTGTGTTTTGAATTTAGAAAAATGGATTCAATATTTAGAATTAGGAGTTCTAAATTGTGTAAATAGGTAACTTTAATTTTTAGACATTTTTAATAATTACTTAGGTAAATATTTTATTTACCATGGTTAAAGGGTAAATCCAGTAAATAAGGGTAACAAATAATTTTATAATAATAATAAATTACCCTAAAACATATCCTAACCCAATTGGTTGATAAATGTAAAAATATTTACATCTTTGGGTCTATTTTGGGGACCCCATGGATCCACTTGTAAGTGATAATGACACTTTATATTAATAAAGTTAAAGTAAATACAAAAATGACATTAGCATATAGCTTTTAGCAAAACAATTTTTACACAGGGTTATATATGTTATATTTTTTACTATAAATATTCATTATAAATATAAAAATATTTCCAACATAATTTTGTTTTATTTATAATTTTTATACCTTGAATAGTTAAATTTATTTTTTTGACAAAATAAGACGGATCCATTAATGATGGAGATCAGCAGAAATACAGGAGCATAACCACGATGGAAAATGATTGAACCAGAGCAAATCCTCATAGGGAGGGCCAATGCCTGCCATCTTGTGAGCGGCTTCGTTCGCTTCCCTTTTAATAAATGAGAATTTGCAGGAATTGAAGCCTTGTCTCCGCGAGTAAATACACCGGATAATGGGACCGAAAGGTTGAAGCCCGCCGTTAGTGAGATTGATGGCATTGATTACAGTGAGACAGTCGGATTCGATGTGAATGGAGTCCCAACCGCAATCTTTTGCGAAGTTTAATCCAGCAAGGATGGCGGCGGCCTCCGCGACTGAGGGCTCCCAAAGTGCATAACGTGCTTCGTATTTGGCAGCGATAAGATTTCCCAGGTTGTCCCGGGCCAGTAAACCAAGTCCAACTGGGCCGTCCTTAGGGAGAGAGGCATCCACATTGATCTTAAAAATCCCTTCCGGTGGGGGGCACCAATGTTGGGGAAGAGGAGGGTGGGTGGAAAGTCTTTGTTGTTCAGGGTGGTTCTGCCAAACCGCGATCCATGACAATGCCCGGTCAATCCAAAACCTGGGGGGCCTCCGGAAATGATTGAAGATGGCCTCGTTCTGCCTATTCCAGATAATCCAAGCCAAAATGCACAGGGCGCCTGCGTTAGCCGGCGAAAAGGAGAAGCACCATCGCATCAGGAGAGCTGTGAGATCTGAGGCGGGGTCCGGGAACAGCTCTAAAGTTGATCCCCAGCCATTCCAAATCTCCTGAGCCCCGGGACATTGAACAAGGGCATGGAAAGGGGATTCAGTCACAGAAGGGCAGAAAGGGCAAGAGTTGTCGTCTGAAAAGTGTCTGTAGACAAGGAGGCTCTTAGTTGGGAGGATACCAGTACACACCTGCCACCAGAAAAAGCGAACTTTAGGGGGAACATTAAGCTTCCAAATTGATGTCCAGGGCCTCGTATCTCCTTCTGAAATCTGAGCAGAAAGAGCTCGCCGGTAGCCAGCTTTCACTGTATACTCGCCTGAGCTGTCGTTTGTCCAGTAGAGATGATCTGGCCCTGCGTCTGACACACAGGGAATACTCATAATAAGTCTCCTATCCCTCTCATTAAACCAGGAGTAGAGTTTTTCCAGACACCATCCCGCACCTTGATCATCAAAAAGACAACGGACTGTGGCATGTTCGGATCCGGGATAAACAGGGGATGACGCCGTCGTGCCTGTCTGATCAACAAGCCAAGGATCGGTCCAAATCTTGACCGTAGAACCATTCCCAATCCTCCAGCCAAGCCCTTGCCTCAGTAGATTACGACCGCCCCAAATGCTTCTCCAGAGAAAACTGGGTCGATAGCCAAGATGGGAATCTATAAAATCCTTATGTGGGAAATATTTAGCCCGGAGAACACGCGTGCATAGGGATGATGGGTTATTAATCATACGCCAACCTTGTTTAGCCAGCAAAGCATCATTAAACAGAGAAAGGTCCCGGAAGCCCATTCCGCCTTCAGATTTTGGTTGACAGAGAGCAGACCAGGCGATCCAATGGACTTTATTTTTTCCGTCCTTTCGTCCCCACCAGAAGTTAGATGTACTGGATTGAATCCTTGAAAGCACCACATCAGAGAGTTTAAAAATAGACATCAAATAGCTGGGGACAGATTGAAGTGCCGCCTTGATGAGGATTTCCTTTCCGGCCTTGGAGATTTTTTTAGGAGTCCAACCTTGTATTTTTCTTTCAATTCGATCCACAATATCTGAACAGATTTCTTTCTTTGACCGTCCAACCACCGTCGGGAGCCCAAGATACTTCTGGTGCTTATCGACCCCAGGGATGCGTGCTAAAGAGCAGAGATCTTCTCTTTTCGGCTGGGGGACTCCAGAGCTGAAATAAATTTCTGATTTACTCTGATTGATCATTTGTCCTGAAGCCCGTTCATACTGTTGAATCGCCTGGCAGATTGCAGTACACTCATTAGGGGTAGCTCGAGAAAAAAGAAGGCAATCATCAGCGAAGAAGAGGTGGGAAATCGGAGGGCCCTTGCGACACGCTTTCGCCCCATGGATTATGGAAAGCGAGGCTGCCCTGGAAAGGAGGTTAGAGAACACATCAGCCACTAAAATAAAAAGGAAGGGTGAAAGAGGGTCTCCCTGGCGAAGCCCACGGGATGGGGAGAAGCCTCGGGTGAGCACCCCGTTTACATTAATGTAAAAGGAAACTGACGATACGCATTGCATGATCATGGCGATCCATTTGGTGCAGAAACCCATCTTGAGCATCACATACTCGAGGAAGTTCCATTCCACTCTATCATAGACCTTAGCCATATCCAATTTCCACGCCATGATCCCTCGCTTCGCTCGTGTACACGTTTTCATGGAGTGGAAAATTTCATGAGCAATAATGTCATTATCAGTGATTAACCTTTTTGCCACAAAAGCGCTTTGGTTCTCTGAAATGACGTCGGGTAACCAAGGCCGCAACCGATTCGCCAGGATCTTCGAGAAGATCTTATACGAGACGTTGCACAGACTGATCGGTCGAAAGTCGGAGACCCCTTGCGGATTTTTCATCTTGGGAATGAGAGTAAGAATAGTTTCATTAAGAGAAGACAGGTCCGTTTTCCCCGCCCAAATATCCCGCATTAAATTGCAAATGTCTGGACCGATGATGTGCCAGTAATTCTTGAAAAAGAGGGCGTGGAATCCGTCTGGTCCCGGGGCTTTCGTAGAGTGGATTTGCTTTAAGGCCTTAAGAGTCTCATCATTCGTCACATCATTAGAAAGTTGTCTGTTCATATCGTCAGAAATCACAGGTTTGATGCAGTCCTCAATCTCGGGAGAGATGTAAGAATGGCCTGCCGAGAAGAGTTTCTGAAAATGCCTCAGGAAAGCTTCTTGGATTCCCCCTGTGTCTGACACTGTACTACCATCTGGATTAAGAATGCCAGAAATAAAGTTTTTTCGGCGTCTTGCTGAAGCCTTCTGGTGGAAATAACAGGTATTAGCATCCCCTTCTGCTATATGAATATCACGCGCTCGCATAGCCCAAAAACCTTCCTTATTACGCAGGGCAACATCCAGCTCTCGTTGGGTTTCACTTATTTTGGATAGAATGCTGCTAGACGGGGGTTTGCTAAGAAGATAGCCAATCTTCCTTTCAAGGAAATTGCATTGCCGGTCCGGATGACGGAATTTAGAGTAGCTCCATGTCTTCAGATCAGATGTTACTCGGAGAAGGTTGGTTCTCGGATCCGCTTGCCCCGTCTTCCAGCCTGAACGGATAACCGCCTCGCACTCGGGATCATTTGACCAGAAGCTTTCGAATCTGAATGGTTTCCTGGAACTAGTAACGTGCTCATTATGGGTACAGTTAATGACAATTGGGCAGTGATCCGAGCAGTTGAACAAGAGATGTCTGATATGGTACATTTTGAAGAGGCTCATCCAGTCCATTGAGCCAAAGAATCTATCCAGACGTTCAGCGATTCAAAAGTTTTGATGACATCCACAAATTTTATTGGTTAATATTACATGTTAGGATTGATTAAATTAATTTTATTCTAATTAATAAAGTTGTTGATACTTTAACAAAAATCAATTATTAAATAGTGTCAAAATTGAAATAAAAGAGTTTTTTAAAAAAATATTATATTATTAATTGATATTATATTCCTAAAAATATAATGTTCGGCCAAAGGACTTATATCATGATATTTGTATCATTAATGTACCACTTGGGGGTCACTTGGAAGTATATAGTAATTTTATTAACCATATAATAAAAAAATACAAAGTGACATGGTAAATGTCAAACTAATTAACTAAGAGTTAAAACTAAAAGATAAGATTAATAAAGTGACCCAAACCTGTCTAAAACCTGTTTTTTGAGTTTTTTTCAACCTATCCCCAAATTATAATTTAAATAATACACTTTTTATCCATTATAAAAGGAAGAAGAAATCTCAGCAGCTCCTGTAGAACCAGAAAGGTCAAAGTCATCCAAGAGCAGATGAGGACAGCTCAGAGTCGGCAAAAGTCTTATGCTGACAGGAGGCGGAGACCACTAGTGTTCGAGGATGGCGACCACGTTTCCCTATGGGTCTCACCTCGACGTGAGTTACGGAGATGTGGCTGAGGCGACAAGTTATCACCGAGGTTCAATAGACCTTTCTAGTTTCTCAGCAGGGTAGGCGAGGTGGTTTACCGCTTGACCCACCCACCTCAGTTGCACCAGGTGCATGACGACTTCTATGTATCTCAATTGAAGAGATATGAACTCTAACCTTCGCTTTTCATCTACCATGAGGAGCTGGACTTGGGCGATGGGGTGACCCTCACGGAGGTTCCAGTGGGGATTGAGGAACGACAGGAGCGGATCCTACGAGGATGGTTGATTCCTATGGTGCGCTTTCACTGGCAGTACGAGAACCTCCAGGTGAGCACATGGGAGTGGAAGGCTCAGATGCGTGCTCGGTACCGCTTTTATATCCCTAGTTTTTGTTAAATCTTTACGGGGACGTAAATCCCTGAGGTGGGAGTAATGTAAAGACCCGTAAATTTCAAGCAATTTTTTTTTAATTTTCTTTGGGATTTTACAAGAACACAGTTTCTAACGGCACCTGATTCTGAGGCCCGGTGTGCCCGGAATCATTTTTCTGAAGTTTAGCTCTGGTACGTTCAGTGAACGAACGAGCGGGTTTTTCTAACTTCTGAAACGGTGCTCAGAATCGAATTATGAGGGCACCTATGGAATCACACTGCTGATAATTGCTTAGAAACACCTTTTCTGGAGTTGCATTTGCTCGGGTGTGGTTTTTAAATTTTTGGGTTACGTAAAGAAATAAAATAAAAGTGGTGCAACCAATTTATTTTATTTTAAGTTGTTTAACCTAAGCTAAGTGTTGGAAGTGGGACCCAAAATATCATACCCACTAGGTAAGATATTTGTGAGGTGGGGCCCACATGATCCACATCATTTCTTTTCTTCCTAAACCCCCTCCTTTAATTAAGTAACGCACCCTCACCCCCTATTAATGAAGTCAACCCTTGCGTTTATTCTGGTTAATAAACGCCTCATTAATTGGGCGGTTGAAAACTCCTCAATTAATTCAATTAATTGTTTGTTTCTTTATTTTTAAAATTCTATCGTTGGCTTGTGTGTTAATAAAATAAGGCAACTCTTATTTTATGAAAGGGGTTGGGTTGTGGGAGGCCAGGGAGAATTCGCTCAGGTTCTTGAAGTTCTTCCTCCTCGACGAAGAACGCGAAGAACACGATGAACGCGAAGAACGCGAAGAATGCCGACCTCCAACGAAGGTCGACAAGAACGCCGGATCCTCAGAAATCGACGATGCGACGCCGAAGAATCCTTCACTGCAACGCGACGATCCCCTTTCCGCGACGCCTTCTTCCGCGATGTGCAATTCCGCGACGAACCCTCACTCGATGACGCTTGAGGAAGGAGTTTTGGTTCAATTAAATCTATGTGATTTATATCCTCAGCTTGTGTTTAGAAAATGTCAGAAGCCTTTTTAAACCGCTAACGCGATGGGTGTGGACCAACGAACAAGTCCAAACCCACTGTCTCTTCGTTCTTGGTGTGCGGATTGGAGGGCGATGATGAAGCAGGCCGCACGAGCGTTTTGTGGTCTTCGTAGTGAAGAATCGGTCCCGGGAGGGCCATTGGAAAAGGCGGCAGGAAAAACCAACCACCAGAGCTCGTTCGGTGGTCCGCAGAACACTCCGCCGGCCGCCGAGAGGGGCCGTCGCGGCTTCAGCCGCGGCGGCACATTGCTGGTCCCGCGACCGCGCGAGATCGAGGGATTCGGGACGCGGCGCTCGGCCGCTTCCGTTGGCAAGGAGTGGCCCCCCATGGGGGCCACAGTTACAAGCTGGCGGGGGGGGGGGGGGCAGCGCGACACCCCGCACCCCCATCCGCTCGGCCAAAACAGCCAAGCCACCTGGTCAGTGCCAGCGCGCCGGGCCACCAGGCCGGGGCGCGCCCAAGCGGGCCAGACCCGGACCCGGGCAGGGTCGACCCGGTTCAGCCCAACCCCGGGGGGTACTGGGCCAGGTCGGACCGGGCCCGAAGCCCCTAATACCGGACTGTTATGGTCTTTTGCCCATAACATGGGCTGCAGACCTCATATCGATGCTCCTTCAGCGACGATGAGATCCTTGGATCGAGGCGGTCGATCGGTATACTACACTCAAGGTTTCGGAGTACTTTGTGTTCGGCCGGGTTGGTTCATACACGAAACCAACCGGGCCCTCGGGGAGGAAACACTTATAACTTGAGCTCCAGACGTTCGATTGACATGCCGTCGACTTTGCTGGATTCCTTTTGATGAGACGAAACTTTTTTCATGCTTAGACTGATTTTTGGATGCAGTTGGATAATGGCCAGGTTGGATTGAACCTGAAATCCAACCGGGCCCTTAGAACGGAAAAGCTGATAGCTTTCAAACCAGACATCCGTTTGACGAACCGTCAGTGGCGTTAGTGATCACGTTGAGAATTGGTCCCTATGAGCATAACCTATGAGAGTTTGGGGTACAGTTGAGATATGGCCGGGTTGGTTCGCACATGAAACCAACCGGGCCCCCTGGATGAAAAGGATAGTAACTCACAGACCGGGCGTTCGACTGACGTGTCGTCTGTGGCGTTGAGACCCCTATGACGAGGTGGTCCTTTGAGATACTTCTTCGTGGAACTTCGTGATACTTGGAGTATCGACCGATAGATCATGGAGTGGACCCTCCCGGTGACGAGATAGCAGAGTGCAGAGACCTAGTAGCTGGCTGAGACTTGATGACTGCTGATCTATCGACTCAATGTATTTCGGATAGCCCAATGGGGAGCGTTTGGTTGTAGCAGCAGACCCATGGTAGAGGAGTGCTTGGTAGTAGCGGCAGACCCGCGGTACTCAACAGAAGGAGTACCTATGGAGGCTATGAGGAGGAGCGCTTGGTTGTAGCGGCAGACCCATGGAGGAGGAGCACTTGGTAGTAGTGGCAGACCCGCGGTACTCAACAGAAGGAGTACCTATGGAGGCTATAAGGGGGAGCGCTTGGCTGTAGCGGCAGACCCATGGCGGAGGAGCGCTTAGTGGTAGTGGTAGACCCATGGGGGAGGAGTGCTTGGTTGTAGCGGCAGACCCGCGGAGGAGGAGCCCTTGGTAGTCGCGGCAGACCCACAGTACTCAACAGAAGGAGTACCTCTGGAGGCTATGAGGGGGAGCGCTTGGTTTTAGCGGCAGACCCATGGCGGAGGAGCACTTGGTTGTAGTGGAAGACCCACGGTACTCAACAGAAGGAGTACCTCTAGAGCCTATGAGGGGGAGCGCTTGGTTGTAGCGGTAGACCCATGGAGGGGAGAAATTGGTTGTAGCAGCAGTCCCACAATTCTCGACAGAGGAGGATTTCGGTGTGCTTGGTTGTAGCGGCAGGCCCACTGTACTCGATAGAGGAGGAGTTCTCCAGCAGTCGTGGTTTTGACCTCATTAAGAAGTATACCTGTGTGAGATGAATCTTGTTTTTCTTTCCAATGTGGATTTTGTTGTGCTATCCTGTGTGGATGTGATCGAGCTTGGGCTCGGATGTTGGAGCCGAATGAGAATTGATGACTTAGGTATATGTATGGGCATATACCTAAGTGGTGTCAGATGTTACTTCGTGATTGTATCTTTCCTTGTGGATTATCGTTTATGGATTCTGGGAGACCTTCGAGGGTCTTGGGGTCCCTACTGAGTATCTTATACTTACCCCTACACGGGCTATGCCCGCACTAAGTTGTGTTGGTTGTAGACGACAGACAACTCTGATCGTGGTTGAGGCACGAGGAGCAGGTCGGTAGCTGGAGGTGGACCACTGGGCGCAACGTACTCGGAGCGGACGGCTGGATCCGAGGAGCCGTGGAGGCTATCTGTACCCACCCTTCAGGTGGGACTTCTAGTGGAAGGCTCGACACTGCAGCTTTACTTTTAAGTTGTTGTACTCTCTTTTTCATTTGTACTTTACTTTCAGTTTGGGTTTTTATTCTGGCCCACGTACATTACCGCACTTTCTATTGTACCCAATTTTTATTTAGTGTTTACTTCCCCTTGATTGCTCTGTGGTGTTTGTTAACTTTACCAAGGCAATGCCTTCCCTTTTTACGGGGAATTACGCCTTGGTGCTAGTCGTCAGCCCCTGGCCTATTGAAGGCGGGTTTGGGGTAGTCACGGCACGGGCCCCGAGGGAGGGTCGTGACATGACACTTCTTCAAATATTGATGTACCCATAGCTACATGGCCCCTTTGGTTTATTTATAATTTTTTACTTTGGATCAGGATATTCATTACGATAGAAATTTAGTTTCAATTTTGATTTTATAACATGTTACTAAAATTTGGGTTCAAAAATTATATCAATTAACTCACTTTTTTTACAATCCATTTCTATATAATTCCATTGGGTGTTAATTTTGGATCTATATAACACCATTAATTTTACTTTTAATCTGTTTCATGATGTGATTGAACCCTAGATTCATTTTGGTTTGTGTGATTAATGATCATGATGATGGTACATGGATGTAAGGATGATTCATGGATGATTTTGGATTAATGATAGAGGGAATAACTCTTGGATATTAACATAGACATGATGACCATGAAAAATATCATGCGAGTCAACAGAAACCTTGTTTCCTAGCCACCAATGTTCGGAGATCGATGTTTGGGGATTATTCCTCTATGATAAGTGACTTGTATTGATTTTTAAGCATAATTGGTGGTAAAACAGATAGAAATATTGTGTGGTGAAACTTCATGAGGAAGACTACCCATTCTATAAGAAAACCAACTAAACAACATGTATTCTGGAGGAACACATGTCATGCGATACAATTTCTTATAGAGACTATAGTTTTCATCCTGAGATAAACATAAAATGTCATTTAGATGGGCCCCCATTCCATATGACACTTCCGTGGTATTAAATCCATATGTAGGGAGTACATTACTTGGACCCCAAGTGGCAAAACATGTTGTATCTCTTGGTGCACATACCGTGAGACGCTACTTTTATATCAAAGACTTCTTTAGAGAGTAAAATCCATTGACTGTGGGTGGTCCCACATGTCATGTTATTTATAGAACATTCCACATATATCAGATTCGACATTACATAGGGATAAGCCATAGAGGACATGGGAGAACAACCAATGTAAAACAAAGTACATATTATGTACATTTCATTAAAGGAAATACCTAATGTATATTCTTCTTCAGGACATAGAATTTGACACATGAGTAGTCTTTACCAAGTTTATTAATATATATGAAATTATGGTGAATTGTTTTCCAACATCAAAGATAAAATATGACATAGAACTAGATGTTATCTCTTTACGGTGTAATTGGTTGGCACTAAGATTCGAGACTGATCTTCAGTGTGATATTAGGGTTGGTAATTCCCCTGAAGGCATGATAATATAAGGATTTGATACATCCCATTTTCTATTTAGGTAGGATTTCAACCCCCCCCCCCCCTATACACACCCTTGGGTGTGGGTATTGTATCTATTGAGTGGAACTCTCTCACCACTGATCACAAAATAATCTTGGGTTCCCCACCCATTTAAGGTCACCACAACCTCATTCATGAACCATAATTAGAATATAATGAGACCCTAGTATATGGGGAGTATTATGTTTTAATAATATAATTGGTAAAAAATGTCTCTTGGAGTTGTGTAAGACTTATCTTTCATAGCTAGCTGTGAAGATCTAGAGCATCCTCTCTCTTGTTCACACAATTTCAGTTGGAATACTTGAATAGATTGTCCATCAATTATGCATGAATGTTGTTTGTTGTGAAGAATTGTATTGTTTTTAGTGGGAAGTGGGGAAGTGTGAAAGTGGTGAAGTGGTGAAATGGGGAAGTCATGTATGGTTTCTCACATTTTCCTCAAAAGTGTTTACATAATAATAAAATAACAATTTGCATTTGAATATAATCACCCATTCATGGGATTTGTCTATATATGTCATGTCTTATGAAGATAACATGCAGTAAGAGGATAACCTCAAGAAGTTGGGTATAAGTGGAGTTTTGAAATATAAGGCAAAAATGATCTTAGGATATGGTCAGGATCAGAGAGCATAATAAGTAACCTTCCTCCTCATTTAGTGTTAGGTTGGGACTCATATATTTCTTTTTTAGTGTCTATTATTACCCCTTCATGCTAAATATATTTTTATCATTATTACACTTTTATTTCCCATCATGCCTCTTACATGAGTGATTTCATCTTAGGTTATTATATTCTAATTAACATATATGGTTGTAATTTACATGGAAGAGTGTGTATTTATATCATCATTAGGTTAAGGTCTCCCATATGCGTGACATGCCTAAGGGGATGTCCTCACCATCCCCTAGCCTATTAGAGGCAGGTTGAGTGTGTATTCCTTAGCTTACCACTAGTCATGGTGGGACATGATGGTTACGTCATTGAATAGAGGTATTAGATAAAGTAGTCATAGGGGATAATTTTAGAGATATATGTTTCATGAGGATTGGGTTAGTAATTTAGAATAATAGTGTTTAGGATTCTCAATTTCATATCTCATTCTAGGGAACCTAATAATGGAATGGAGACCAATATATCCAAACATTAAGACTTTAACAGACAGATTGTGGATAAGTCATGTTGAGGAATTAGTTTTAGAGAAAAAAATAGATAATTAATTATATATGAATGATTCATTGACTTCTATTTCCTTCTTGAGTATGCTCACTTGATATTCTCAACCAATGGATGCATATATTTTCAAATATATAGATTCCTCCATGGTGATAGACAACTTGGATACAAATATAGGGTTGTGATGATGACTAGTTGAAGGAGGTGGTCTTAGTATAGGGAACTATTCCTAAGGTGTTCCCTAAAAGATATAAGAGAGAAGTGCATCCACATGATGAGCACCACATAAACAAAAATATAGTAGTTCATACTGATGTTCCTCAGCATGATGAGGAGATGATATGTTCCATTAGGTTAGCATGACATTGTGCATATGTTAATTTTTTAACATGATTTTAAATGACATATGCCACTCCTATTCTATGTAGATTCATTCCCTTTGGTGTTAGAGGATTGAATTGATTTAGTGGTCTTATTTTTCTAACTCAAGTGGTCCCTGACCGATAATATAGTTTCACTCACAACCAGTCTTCTATATTAAGATATAGGGAATTGGTGAAGTTTGGACACCCAAAACCTTGATAAGGTGACACTCTCTTGGATGTATATTCAACAATTTTCTCATGATGAATTCAAACTCTCAACTATGAACTCTATATAGATTTAAAAAATTATATATCTTCTGATAGAAGATATGAAAGTAGTAGTTTTGTAATCAAGGTTCACAGACCTCAAAAACTGGTCTGTCTATATGCTCAGATATGGATACTTTTTAGAGAACAGGTGATATTAAGGTATCCATAAGGATATTTGAGTTAGTGTAGTCTTCCTTTTCATTCGCATATATGTGGGAGTGTTGGAGTGGGACTTGTTAACATATAGCTTCCTAGAAGAGGAGAGTAAGTTAGGTAGAGATTCAAGTGGGAATCATGGAGATTATTAAGTTGCAATGGATAGAAGGTATCAAACATCATGTTATTATCATAGGAGGATTTCACACAATCATTATCAATCTTAGGGATCAACAGTGCATGGACCCCACTAAGTATCTAATCACCTGAGATACGTGTGATGTTATTCTTTCTATGGGAAAGGTCACACAACAAATTACAATCTAACCCAACAAGATATAGATGGTGGATAGAAAATGGAAATAAAATTATGAAAAATTCATAATCACAATTTGAGATCTCCCAACGGTACACAGGGCATCCACACGGGTGATAGTGATGAATGTGGTTCCAGTAGATCCCTAGGAGGAGGGAGTTCAGTTAGAGGATGATATGATACGTACAACCACCACCACCACCACCACTAGGTGGTCTATAAAAATATTAGCATTAAAGTCATTAAGATCAGGGATAGTTATCGGTTGTGGAGGGATATGATTAGACCACACATGAGATTATTTGAGATACAATTTTTGCATTCTTAACTTTATCTCCAGTACATATAAACACAAACAAGTTAAATTATTTAATTTATATTTCCATTATATGATAAATATTACAATATAGTATTTAGTTCATATATTGTGGATAGAGTTTTATATGGGTAGTGATTACACTATTTCACACATATTCTAATATTTTTAGTGAGAACTTAATTGAGAGAGTTTCATGTGGGTCCACTTGGTTGTTATGATGAAACTATATAATTTTATTCTAGGTATGGGATGACTATCCATAGTGTGTCTCTAGATATATTTCCTCCAAAGGGGATTTATAATCCAACAAATGAATGAGATGAAAATATCCTTCAATTAAGAGAATGACCTATTAGAGAAATGAGTATTGACCATGAGCATGAAGCTGAAACGCATCACCCATCTTTTGGAAAACGTTTCCCTTGGTAAAATGGGCTCTTTAGACATCCAACTTCGAGTGGTAGTAGAGGAATACATGGTCATTTAACCTGAATATGTTCTTGGATTAAATCAATGTTGTGAGATTTAATTCTATATTGAGTTATACTTCACGTCCACTATAATATCTTAAAATTTTATTGGATTCCCCGTGATAAGATTTGAGAGATAAGGGTGTAGTTGGAGGACCTTTGGGAGAAGGAAGTTATCAAACCAAGTGAGATTCCCTTGGTTTATCTTTTATGGTTCAAATATAAGACATATGAGTGCTTTAGACTATCCATTGGTAATAATCACCTAAAAAATTGATGTTCAACAATAGGTACCTATTTCAAAAAATTAATGATCTCTTCCACCATCTAAAGGTAATGAGATGGTTCTTGAATGTTGATATTAGGTACAATTGCAATCAGTTGAGGGTTTGAAAGGAGTATATTTTGATGATATTATTTTAGTGTCTCAATGGGAATTAATATTTTTTAGCACCCTTTGGTGTAATGAATTTCCCTTTTATCTTCATGGGATATACAAACAAAATCTTTTATCATTTATTTTTTTAGTTTGTAGTTATATTTATCAATGAAATTATCATTTTATCTTTATTTGTGGAGGAACATGCCAATAATTTGGGGAGAGAATATGTCTTACTCTAGGAGTACCAGTTATATAGTAATTTCTCGAAGTGCTTGTTTTAGATTAGAGTGGTTCCCTTACCAGGGAATTTCATCAATGATAATTTTTTTCAATGGTCATAGAATATAATGAAATGTTTCTAACTTGGGAGACACCCAAAATAGTTTTAGAGCTATATATATTCCTTATATTGGAAGGATACTAATAGAGCTTTATGGTAAACCTTTTGAAAAATGTGGCCCCTTTTACTACTTTAATGTGAAAAGGGAATCCATTCACCTGGATAGAGATGTGTCAAAAATCATTCATGGATCTGAGGCATATAATTACAATTGATTCTATATTGAAATTACTAGAGGAGTGTCTTGAGATAAAATTATTTATTCATCCCTTTAAATATGGTATTAGGTTTGTACTAATGTATAGGTGAGAGAGGATATCATATTGGTTGAAGAAATGGATAACCTATGAGAATAACTGAATGACCCATTATTTGGAGTTTATAGTAGTATTCTACTCCTTGAATATATAGAGGAATTATATTTTAGGTGGGGTATTTTAAGTTTATTCAGACAACCAAATTCATTGAAAATAATTTATCCAAAGATACCATATCCTTATATAAATGCGTGGGTGGTTTCTATTCCTTATGGTGATGGATGAGGCTTGACCGACTATAGTGATTGAGTGCGTTTATTGTTTAGTTTTTTTGTAATCCCATTTAACATAAAATATATAAATAACATTTATATGATTGAATATAATTTTTAATAGTATATACAGTGTTTTTAATGAAGTTTAACTTTTATTAATGAAAAAATATATATTATAAATCTATAATTATTAATTATGAATTATAAATAAATAAAAGCAATTAATTAATAATAAAAATTATTGTTAATGATTATTAATTTCATGGTGGGTTTTTAAAAACTGATGCTAAAATTAATTAAATAATATTTATCATATATTAAAACCACCATTAAAACAACCACTACAATATCGCAGTTATTAGTAATAAACTTCCAAAAATTTATTGTTGTTTATAAAATTGTTTCTAAATTTTAGTTTTCTTGTACAAAAATAAAGAAACAAAGACATAGACTCAATCTTATCCCTCTCATTATAATTGATGTGAAAACAGTCAATAAATCCAAATTTATTTTTTAGGATGAATTTATATTACATTACATGACCATAAGTTTTGGGTAATCTCTTTCGACATGAGTGATAATGGAATTCTGTTAACAATATAGGATGCGTAGTTAAATTCTTCTAAAATAATTCTTTAGAAATTATAATTTCTATCCTTATATTATATACCTTCTCATCTAATGTTTTGTTCATCCTTTTTTCTACACTATTTTTATCCAGTGTTCTTGGTATATTTTTCTCATGCCTGACTCCCTTTTTCCAACAAAAAATCATTGAATTATATTCTCTTATATTCAACACCATTGTCTGACCTGAGAAATTTAATATTTCTTCAAGCAACTATTTCAAACATGGACTTTTATTGAAAGGGAAATCAAAATACCTTTTACTTGTGCTCTTGGTAATATCCACTAACTTTCCTGATTGTGTAAAAAATATAAGGAACCTTAATGAGATTGAACTGGGGATGGCCCCTAAACATCAAATTGAAGCAACTCAAGATTAAGGCCCGAAGGTTTTTTTTTATTTAAATAAAAAAACATTCCTATACTTCCTGATTATATAACTATTATTGATCTTTAGTAAACCCCTTACCTTTATAACCTTCAAGTTTTAACACTAAGATGACCAAGATGATGTTCCATAACTATAGACATCCATATGTTTTCATTCCAGCCATCTATTTTCCATATAATATTCAAGAAAAATACAATGTTTCATAGTTAACTCCCCTTTACAAAACTATTGAACCACAAGTAACATTACTTAGACTATTAGTGATGCTATTTCAATATACTTCCTTATCAATATATCTCATGGAAAGAATAAATATTTCATAAACCAAAGGTTTTTATAACTACTTTTAGCTTAAGAAAGTTTCTATTTAGTATCAAGAGACTTACAGCACAATTTATAAAACATTTAAGAGGATCATTTTCTACCAAATGAAATATTTTGAATCATTTATAATGATAATTTTTCATACAACTGTTCCATTCTGTGGAATGAAATGAGACTCTAGAATCAAAAACCCACGATACCACTAGAACATTGGCACCTAATAGAATAATCTTATTATCTTATAAAGAATTTAAAGAAATAGAAAATCAAAAATCTGAGATTTTTTTTAATTTTTCATGGGTTTTTCAGTTTTTTTTTTGAGATTCGTCCTTTTTCCATAGTGTCTTCATGTTGGAACGAGACCACAATATTATTCTCTACTTACATATCTAAATTCCATTTATTTATCCCATAATCATTTTTTGTTGGGTTACCATCCAATATCTTCTTCATTCTATTCATTTGTAGAAGGTATCTGGACTTTAATAAACCTAAGATATTACTTCTAGATAATGTTCATGATGTCCTCAAACACTGTGTAATAATTATTTTAGAAATACTAATAGAGTAACCATCGCCTTTAACTCTTTTTTATTGATGATAGAAAAATAAATTACTAGAATGAATCTATTAATTTTTCTTTCATGTATAGATTCTAACTCTAGATAATGTTAAATTTATTAAATAGTTTTTATATGGTATTCCTTTCAAAAACACCATGTCAAAAAATCTAGACACCATAAACACTTTACTTGAATACTTCACATTATCATACATTTCTGTTAGTGAATCTTTTAGTTAAGTTGTTTCTTTATTCTCTTGGATATTGAAAGAAATATTCCTTACTAAAAATATACTAATTAATTTTACTTCCTTAAAATTAATCAAGTCCCATTAATAATTCTCTATATACTATAATTTTACTATAGTTAATATAATATCTATATCCTTTAGGATGATATAATCTTCCATATTCATTCCTCAGAAGCAATAGACTTTTCCCTCAAACTTATCAGTCCTAATCATTCCTTCTTCCATAATTATCACATTAATGAAATAACTCCAACTAAATTAAAAATAACGATAAGGAAGTTATGAAGTTAACATACCAGAGTATGTTGAGTATGTTTTAAATAAGGCTTTGATACAACTTATTGGGGGATTATGAAAAATTAAAAAAGATTTCATTGGGTTTTCATCCACCAAAAGCATGATCTTAAATCCACTAGAATTTCACCATCCATATTTGAAACAAAACAAAATCTCCAACAATCCTAATTTAGATCACTAAAATATAGGAAGTTATACACACCATAAATAAACAAAAAATTTATCACCCAAAAATACGTCACACATGATTATAACAAATAAAAAGGAATTTTGTGAAGTAAATACCACATTGGATATATGTGGTTAGGACTTTCATCCCGCATCCATGAGAGAACACTATAAATATTATTACATTATAATTACAAAGAATAAAACATGGGTTCCCTTTAATAAATTTGGATCACTATAAGAAAGTAATAAAACTACATATCAGTAGGTGGTATCAACATCCTTATATAGTGGGTTCTATCCAATCATCTGATTGTACATACCTCCCACTTCTGTGGTCCTCCATCTATTCTTTATAGTAACCACCAATCTCCTATACCAAAACTTAACATTTCTGGATAAAATTGATAGTCCCAAAGAATATCCATATTTATATTCATTGAACTCACTATGTGATCCACCTTTTACTTAACTGATACATCCAAGAGAAATTTCGCTTAATCATCCTTCGTTTGGTTGAATGTTTCAATACTATTAACAACATTTTGTGAAATGAATCTAGATTTTGAAGAGGATTTATAATCCCAACATAGATAAATTTTTAATTCCAATTTAGCATTTCAATCATTTAACCAATCATATTCATATCTAAAAACCTAGAAACGATCTAATTGATCTGTATTTTACCACTTCAAATATTTTAAAATCACCATCATTAACATTTCTCCCACTTTCATAAGCACCGCATCAACGATTAATTAGAAATTTAGACTATTTTACTATAATTCAATATTAAAAATATAATATTAATATAAATATGATTTATTAATAATAAATATTTTCATCTAATACCACTCATAATATTACTTATTCCCATATATATCATGATTACATTTTTAATAAAAGAGTTCTTAATTTTCATACTACATGCAAGTATAGGGTAATATTTGGATAATTAACTTAAAATTCATATATATAAAAATGATATAAATTATTATTTTTAATATATATAATTTATGTTTAGAATATCCTTATCCATTATTAAATATTATCTCAAAGACCCCAATTAAATTTTTCTAATGTCGTGAAAACACAACATTAACACAAGTAGATGTTTTCATATCTATATTGACCTAAATTTGATAATATATTTTTATGAAATTCTGAGTAAAATAAAATGTAAAATATGTTTCATAAGTTTATAAAATAATATATATCATATAAAATAAAAATATAATAATATGAAATGAAATTGCACCAAATTTTATGTTATTATTTTAAAAGGAATTTAACTTTAAATGAATATCTAAACATATAAATACATTAAATTAATATATTTATATTATAAATAAATCATCTAAAACCTTAAATAAATAAAAATACTATTTATATGTTTTAAAAATAAATTTTTATTCAAAATCTTTGAGTTTACAACATATTTACTATTTAAAATTATATCTAATTTTTTATTAATTTTTTAGAAAAATAACTTCTAAAAACTTTTGACACAAAAATTTGAATAATGATTTTAATTTAATTAAAATAAACATAAAAATGTTATATCTTACCTTTTAAAATAAAAACATGTTATATATTAAAAATGATAATGTTTATAAAAATTAATTTTCCTATTGAACTGAAAAGAAAGACTCGTATTTAAAAATATGTTATAATTATTTATAAGGTTATCATAATATTAAATGTGAATATAAATCCTTATAAATCATAAAAATAACTTTTTATTAAATATTTTATATTTAAATAATTATTTAAAAATTTCAAAATAAGAAATCATGTTTCAAAAATTATATTAAACATTTAAATAAGGTAGATAGTTTTCCTAAACTAAACTTAACAATATAAAATGGATAATATGTATAGAATTAATCATTTATCATCTATAAAAAAGTTATATATAATTTTTTGAATAAATATTTATTGAATAAATCCAAATTCATAAAATTAGTATTAATAAAACATAAAAATTATATATTTTTAATAAAACTTATGTTCTCACATTGTCTAAAAAGTTATTTTATATAAAAATTTATATAATATTACAATTAGATATTATTACAAAAATTAATTTGAATTTTATGCCTTAGAAGTTTATCATTTATAAATTAATTATTTCGTAAAACGTATTTATGATTTTAGATAAATCAATATGTGAATGATTTACCAAATGTGTTTCTTGATTATATCTGATGTTTCCCTCATATGAATTGATTATTTACCTTCCTTTGTATTGAGTTTGAAGATTTATTTTATATCTAAGAAAAATAATATGAGAAAATATGTTTTATTTATTTCTTTCCATTCGATAAAAATAATTTCAACTATTGTTTTTTTTATTTGATTAGAAACAACCATTGGTTAACATCATATTCCAAAGAGTGAATTCATAGGATTCATTTTTAATGGATGAATTACAAAAAACAAACTTTTACCATATAATAACAACTAATAAAGGGTAGTTTTCTTAAGTGTATTAAAGATTCTTTGAAAACTTATTCCTCATGTTTCGATAAATTTTATATAAACCAAAATGGATAATGTGAGTATATCAAATAAAATCATATAAAACCACTATATTAATAGGAAAAATAAATAATAATATGTTATAAACTAAGACACATTTTATTCAAATATTTTCATTAAACCTGTTTTAATTTAAGTTTTCCTCTATAATATAATTATAAAAAATAGTTAAACCCAAAAATTTAAAAAAAAAACAAGATCATATATTCTACAAAATTAAAGAAGTCATTATCTAAAAATTATTGATCCTTAATAAAAATTAAAAACATTTTTAGTATTTTATAAGAACAAAATATTTCCAAACTAAAATTACTTAAGCTATGAAAATCCAAATTTAACAAATATCCTAAAATATCCATAATAATCAAGAAATAAAATCACATACTATAGAAAATTACTATATATATCTTAGTTATAAATTTTTATAAAAATATATAAATATTATTCCAAAATCACTTTAATAACCTTATCAAAAGATTATTTATAAATCCACCATGGTTACCTATACTACCAAAGTTATATGAAAATAAAAATTAAAAATTTGTCCCAAATAACAATAATTACCTCAATAAAATGTTATATACCAACCCTAAGGGATATCTGTTGTGTTAGATACTCTTCTTTTTTTTCCATTGTCTTGAAAATAAAAATACACACATATTAGAACAAACGATATGTAATTTTTTTCTTGATTTAAATGTTGTGAAGTTTTATTATCCTATTCATTTATGTTAAAAATTTATTTAACCATTACATGGAGTTAATATTCATTTATCAGATAGTAACTGAGTTTTAGTGAATCTGATTTAATTAATAAGAATATTCATTATTTTGTTAAATCCATGAAAAGAAAAATATTCTTCTTCCAAAATCCTTATAAATGAACCTGAGGATTATAGATTTTAACTATTGATTTTTTTTCTAAATATAGAATCGATTATTTATAGAAAACATTTATTACTTACATCATCAAATTATTATTTTCAATTTTGATATCGATAATGACCTATAGATAGAGTGATTTTAATTTTATTTTTCTTGGTAAATGTATTTATAAGGTGTACAATATTTTTGGAGATTTTATTTTATTTCACATATATTTTATTCCAATAATTGTTTATTTTTATGACAATTTTATTAGGGGGGCTTCCAAGAAAGGATTTAAGTTCCCTTACCAATCAGCTGATCAAATGTCTAGAGCTTTCTTTATCCAATAAATTATATTTATGGATTCAATGGGTCAAAAGATAGATACCAATAGGTTTACAGTTGATTAAATAATATTTGTAACATGGACACCTCATTTCAAGTCAATTTATATAAAACCACATTATATATAATTGAATATTTCCATAAGATGGTGTTTAATAATATCCTTTAATTGGATATTTAGTTTGACAACCGATACTATATTATTTTTAATTTTTGTTGTGATTATTAAATTATTTGGATAGTGTTTACTATATGATAGTTTATTTATTACTATGTATTTCATATTTTTGGAATTTATTCTAATAGTTTATTAATTTTTTACTGACTACATATATTTTTTACTTTCATACAGTCTATTTTGACTGGACAAAGTTTCTTATGACCTTCCTAAACTATGAGTGGTAAAGAAAATATGAGTCATGTTTTAGACTATAACTAACCTTACTTCATCTTTTTAGTGTTATATATTCTTTATATATCACAAAAAATGGTATCAAACATTAAATCAAAATTTAAGAATCATAGAAAGAAGTAGAAATTACCTTTTAAAAATTAATGTTTTTTAATTTTAACAAAAGGTATAAATTTTGATAGATTTACATATGGTTAAACTACAAGGATTTTTTAATGAAATTCCATAAATTTATATTATAGAAAAATAATAAATATCTATATGGAATGTCAAGATAAATTAATAAAATAGAGAATTCACTCCCCATTTCTTGACGAGTTTATCAAGATCTAGTGATATTTGAAATATGATATCAAAAATTTGAAAACTTATTATTGATAATTCCTTAATTTCATTTAATTTATTTGAATATATGAAACATTAAATATTCATTAAAAATACCAGAAATATTATTTTTGTATGTGATAAACTCTAAAATAATATCTCCTTATAGATTGTTATCTTAAAAGAAATTGTTTTTTATATGGATGTGTTTTTCATGGGAGTGATTTACTAGTTTATTTATCATTAAGATAGAACATGTGTTATCCCATGGTTTTATAAATTTTATCAAAATAACTATATTTTATATGACTACGTAATGAATCCACACAAATTGAGTGATTTTTTTTATAACTAATCCATATTTAGATTCATCAGTGGAAAGTTATATTATCTATTTCTTAATAGACTATGACACCAAGGACTTACTTAATAAATTAAATGTTTTTGATGTACTATTCCTATCCATTTCACATTTTCTAGATCCTATGTTCAGAAAACATTTAGATTAAAACTAACTTATTAGTAAATAATATAATCCAAATTTTATGCCCCTTTAATGTATAGAAACATTCTCTCAATGGCCTTAAAATGGTATATATTCAGAGTCACATGGAATCCTGAATATAACCATACAAAATGAAATAATTTTCTATTGAATTATTTTTAAATAGTTTAAGATTATAACCATTAATATAAATAATTTTTGATCAACCAACTTCCTAGATTCATCAATATCAAGTTTAATATAGAATCTAATCAGAGTACAAATAAGTGAGTCAGTTTCAAAACTGAAACATTTGAGCAGATATATTTTATACATATATTTATTTAATGTTATTTATTTCATAATTTGAGTTATTTAAGACTAAAAGAAAAAAGTTTAGTGCATCCATCATTCTCATAACAAACTCACCTTTCCATTATTTCAAAAAACAATCAAGTGGAGTTTTTGGAGTTGAGATAAAAATAGTATCATCAAAATTAGTTTAAACAATGTTGGATACCATAAAGCCTTTATTGATTAAAAGAGTTGGATATACTATTTCATTAATTTTTTAAAGTAAAAAATATAAATAAATGGCCATACTTAGATCTAAAATCTTGTTTTTTCCCTATAAGTTTTTGTTTATAATGTCCTAACCTAAATTCCACTAAACCAGTTCTCCAATCTGATTTACCATAAGGTCTCTAGCGCACTTCATCATACACTAAAGGCTGATGACTAGAAAAAAGGGTCTAAATGTGGAAATCTTAATAGGATATAAAATCAAATTATTTAAAAAATGGAAATTACTAAATATCATAAAAAGTAGAAATATAATTGTGATGACTGAGTAAATAAACCGAATAACATACTGTAACAAAATATTTAATGCAGTGGATGGTTGAATGACTATGTTATACATAGAATATCAATTTCCCACTAGGATGGCCGCAAAAATATAGGAGTAAATAACAGAAATAAAAATAAAAGTATAAGGATCTACCCCTACACTAAGCTATACCACATTCTCAATCTCCACATATATATCAATACCAACCTTCTTGATCAGTTCTGAGCCTCTACCCTGCCATTGTCTGCAGCCAAGTGAATGTGTTGTTTAATACCCTAATGAAATTGATTCTTGAGCCACGTGTTAGTACAAAACATAGTAGGGAACCACAAATAAAATTATATAAATAACAAGTAATATGCAGTGTATATATATGTGAGATACGCATTAGGATAATACTAATAAATAAAACCAAAACAATAAATAAAAACAAGGGGTAAATAAAATAAACCCCAACTAATATTTGGGTTCATTATCCTGGTGTAATACCAATTTACCATTATATATAAATATATATATTCCAATATATATAGACACAAATATTTATATACAATATTATGTTGAAAAATATCAAAAATCAATAGCAGTCAACTCTTGGGACCATAATCTCGATCATCGAGACATCCTGTGAAAAGGGAATTTAGTTGGATGTCATGCCCTCAAATATGAAAAAACTTACTTGATCCTTGGTTCATTAGTATGAATTAAAAATACCTTCATTATCTTGTGGTTGAAATATATCTGAGAAATATACGTCACTTCCGGGGGAGAAATTTCTTATCCCTTGGTTCACCCATACTCATATCCAATTACCACATTGAAGGATGTCACATACCGACAAAAATACTATATATTGTCACTGATAAGGATGTCATTATAATAAATACATATAAATATAGCTATAATTTTGAGCCCTAAGTTCGGACCCATTAGCTCTCTTGACATTATAACTCATATAAACACTAAGGTGGATTACCCTTAGGTAACCTATAATTGGAATTCTCTCCAGACTCATGTACATGTTCAACATCCATTCATATAAATGGCTTAATTTCCCCATCCCTAGGAAGAACATATGAGTGACATAATAATGGTGCATCCACCTAACACTAGGTAGTATCCTAGGAATCCATCAATGAGAGCATTTTTATCCATTGATTATAAGTCAAATCAATGATGAGGAGATCCATGTCCACCATGACAATCAAGTAATTGATCGGTGAGAGAATAATAATCACCATTACTTAGGAGAGAGTAATCATCCATGAGTGTCTAATAAATAATGTGGAGTTCCATATAAAACACCACAATCAAATAACAGATCAAGGAGACCATAATCATCCCCATCATTCAGGATAGAATAATCATATATGAGTATCTAATCAACGATTTGGATTTCCATGTTCAACAATGTGGTAGTATAATCGATTGGGGAGAGCACAATCATCCACATCACTCAAGAGATAATAATCATACACGAGTATCCAAAAATTAAATTTGAAATTCATGAACATCATAATCAATATTCTCAATAGCCATATCCTAGTATGTGTGACCCGACATTCCAATTATATAATAATCAATTAAAAAGTATTAGAATACGAACCCTAGGAAGTATGTCTTGGGGTCCTAAAGAAATGAATAAAAGGTTTCAAAAGATGATTCATAGGAAGAAAATTTGGGAACCTGAAAGAGATTCATATATCTTGAAGATCATTGCAAACAAACTGAGAAGCGCCTATATTATTCATCAAAAAATAATCTATAAATAGGTGAACGCATAAAAAATAGTGAGGGTGGTTGAATGCCAATATCCACAACTATGGTCACATCCTCAAAGGATTAGATGTTCAGTATGGGTGTTATGGTGACACTTTCTACTGTATTTACCAAAACCCACATTCCACTATCTTAGAGTCGATCAAGCACTGGGAACCCACTGTGTACCATTGATCAAAACATCAAAGATGAATCCTACCAGGGATCCTCAAGTTCTTGGGTGAACAAAGGCACCCCTCTTAGGGTCATCTAAGTTAGTAAAAAACAATCGAATTTCTCTTGGGTTCCTAAGAATTCATTAGCTAATGCATCCAACTAGATATCATCAGTAATGGTCCTAGACTTATGTTGTGGAATGAAACAAGAAAACTGGGGTTGTTTGTTACCTCATGTTTTCATCCAATACAATCTACTAAATTCATTTAACTAAAGACTCATTAAAATAAATTTAAATAGGGGTTATCTCACTTTGTTTGTATCCCTTTCTTACCTAAAAAAATCATAATCATTCAAAAATACTAAAGGTATGGTATGATAGACCACCCACCCTTATGGATATTTCCTATTATTTTATAAGGGTAGAAATGGGTTCCAATACATTTCCATGATGATTTGGTACTTGTAGAGTCTTATATCTCAACCAGAACATCATAAGTTATTTAATTATAATTACACTATAATTTAGTAATTAATATTATCAATATAAAAAATTAAAATGATTTAATTTATAAATGAATAATACCTAAAATTTCACCAGTCAATATCGTCACACTAAATCAATGATCAAATGATAGTCGACAACATTGGACACACCAACAACACTAAATCAAGAATAATCCATATGAAGTGGAATTAATAAAAACACCCAATGATTTAATTAAATTAATTAATGATTTATAAAATCATTGTACTAGAATACCTTGATGAAATGACATAAATATAAGTGATGATGACATTTTGGGGTGTCCCTGTCATAGGAAGAAAAAAAACCCAACCAAAAGGATTGATTCAACCATGCTTTGGTAGAAATGATGAATAAACCTAAATAGAAACCTCTGAAATTAGGAATTAAGGAATTGAAAAAACAAAGAATGAGTATGGAGGAATATCTTACATAAAGATACTATTAAATCTCTCCAAATATCCCCTTAAAAAATTAATAATAGAGTGAGTGGGAAGAGCCTTATTTGAGATACTCTCATGAACTACCACCTATAGCATGATCAAATAGATGGGGGTGAGCCCCGTGTTGACCTTTTTCTTTAAACCATCCCCCTACGGTTCATAAGGAGAATTGGATTTAGGTTGTGAACTAGAGTCATGACATAATCTGGATACAAATCAATAATTCCTTGTGTAAATCCCCCACACATTCATATCTTCCATCCTCCTGATCACACACTATGAAACCAATTCACACAATGAACTGAATTAATAATGTCAATTTCTCACTACAACTGTTTTAATCATCCTAGCTTCTTGTTCATCCTCTAGTGTTTCTATATCCCCTAATATATCTACTGAATCCTTACCCATTCCTAGAAACACCATTTCAAGATGTAAAAACACTTCTAGCTTATTTGGATTTCTGGTTCACAATATGGTCCATTGACCAATGGTGAAAAATTCAAATTTATTCTAAATATTCAACCTCATCCAAAACACATGACGTTATACTGGTAATTATATAAACATTTTTCAGAAAATTTATATCTTCATAACAAGGGTTTAACTACATAAAAGTCTCATGTATATATATATATATATTAAATAACTAACTCTTAACATAAATTTGATATATATTAAAATCAAGATGATCTGATAAGGATAAAAGTATATGGATGGGTTCAGTCCTATCTTCAGAAGAGAAGTATTCCTCATGGTATATTCATTCTTCTTAATTATATACATTAGAACATTTCCTTTCCTTATTTCAAAAAATAATACCATTTTAATATTGTGTATTTCAGAAGAACCATTTTATATATATAACTAGTAAATATTTTTGAATATCTACTATAGTCCAAACTTTAATTCATTCAAATTTAATTAGTTCCTTTTTACATTGAAACAATCCAACTATTATCACCTAATAGTTCATTTTCCATTTTATGTTTAAATTGTGATATCTATTCAATATTATCACATTGATTTTTTAGAGAACATCTAATATTAATCAATAGGCTTACAACACAAATCATATTATTATATGGATTATTAATTATGATTACTTGGTTTCTAGATAAAATAAAATAGTGATCTTTATTTATCAATGTATGAAATTCTGTTGAAATAACATCTGGTAGTCTACCTTTTTTAAATAATAATATTTTAATATTAGAATGATAATAATTTTTTAAAATCTATTTAATATTAATAATAATTCAATCTCATGAAATTTCTATATTATTGATTAGATATTATTAATTAACTTTCTGTATAATAATTTTATATTATTTTTTTTTTGAAAAAAGTATTTTTAGTTTAACTTAATTATTTTCCATTTATTATATAGTTTTACTTAAAATTAATACTTTTAAATTTTATAAATGTAATTTTATAAAATGATCTTTTACTTTGATATCATCATATTAAATATAGTTTTGGTTGAGTTTTTAGGGTTTTTATAAAAAGATTGATCTTTTGGGGAATAGTGAAAAATACTGATTTTTATGAAAAATATAATTTATTTTGAAGTAGTTAAAAATTTTAATTATATATTGAATTGTTTGAAATGAAAATATATACCATTTATAATAAATAATTAAATTTATTCCCTATGAATCAATATGATATTTAATTTTAGTACATGTCCATTTTCATGCTAAAAAACATTTTTCAAAAATTCATTTTTCATTCCATTTGGAGCTATTAAATGAAAATCAATTTCATCTAAATATAAAAATGAAAACATGAAAAATTAATTTTATATTTTTAATTTGGTGTTTGAGATTTATTAACATGGTAAATTTCATTTTTTCTCATCATGAATAGTTGTTGTGGAATGCATTAACCATATCAGCAAAGGGTAAATCAAGTTAATTCTCATAAAATATTTATGATATGTAAAAAAAATTATTCATAAAAATTATTGGTTTATAGACTTAAAAACATAAAAACATATATTATAAATATTATTTGAAATATTCCAAATTCAATTGAGTATGGCATTTATATAATTTAATAGTTAATAAATATTACGAGTGTCAAACTCCCATCACGTATAAAAGGGAACTAAAACTCCTCTATCTCACACTTATTGAGACATTTATCTCTACCAATAAAAACCCATATAACTTCCTATCCTTCCTCACCTAAATATAGAGGCTCTAATCTCTCCAAAATACCAACCTATAAGGCTTAAGGTGTATGCCAATATAGATTTTACAAAGAAGTGGTACAACTTTTAATCATGTTATTTCATGTTTGATACTTCTTATACCTTCTTCAAACCAATATTAACCATGATAATATAATAATGTTATTATATAAAAAATAATAAAATATTAATTTTATGGTAAAATAATATTTTCTATTTTTGCATTCTATAAGAAATGAAAACATCACTCATGCATACATGTGGACTATCATCACCATGAAGGGATGTGTTTAGGTTTTCATAATCTCCTCATATGAATCATTAAAATGAATGATAAAATGAATACATATGATATTTATAGAATAATTATGACTTTACAGGGATGGTATTCTACTTACATTCTTATCGTTCTATCAATTGAATGATTATAACTTCACACATGTGTACTTGTGGACTACCACCTCCACTAAGTGATGTGATTCATTTTTTGATATAGTCAGACATGGATTGTAAAAGAGACATAAATAATTAATATATATTACACGAATAATATTATTGTGATTATAATTAGTAAAATATATTTTACTTTGTCTTTTCCACCAAGAGGAATCACGAAAACATCATTCTATGTAAATACAGACTGTCGCCTCTAAAAAATTTGGTATTTCATTTTTTATTACCATAATACATTAATATCTCTAAAAGATCATTTAATGTGTAAATAATATAAATAGAAAAAAATTAGTATTTTTTATAGGATGGATCACTGAACCATTTGACCATGGGAAACCTACCAAAGTTATTTTATATATTTTGAATTGAATGAACTCAAAACATCTAACGCAAACTTAAGTGTTTTAGTATATAAATATAACATGGTAATAATTAAAAATTAATGAATACTAGTAATAGAGTGAACATGGAAATATATTTTAACTAATTATAAAACGAATATAATTTTATTATTTAGGAGGGTGGATGAATATTAAAAATGATTCAGGATAAGAGGTGAGAGACTTTTCTTTAAATCAGGATATTGAAATTGTTAACCTCTTTCACCACAATGAACTTGTTTAATTTTTTTTAAAGATGATCTGTCAATAAATTTATGTATTTGTAAAGGTATTTTATACTAACTTTGGATTTTATTTTGAATTAGAAAACTGAATATTTTCAAAACATTTTCTATACAAGACAAATTGTATTTTTTTAACAATATGAAAAAGAATATTTTTAATGTTTTCCATTTAACTAGATTTTCCATCCAAGGTAACTATTTTATTGTAAAAAAGAATCAACATCATGTTTTCATGTTTTTTAAAGATGGTTTTATTTCCCATTATATGGTAACTTTTTTATAATATTTTTCAAAGGAAAATGATATGTCTATTATATTTTATGTAAATCTAGAAAGTGCTTCTATATATGTTTTTAAAAATAAATTTTATGGGTTTTTGTGACATAAATTTAGAACTATATGTGTTTTACATATTTTTTGGCACTTTTACATTACTCATAATGATGGGTGAGCATGATATAGCTCTCAAATTCATTAGGTAATTATTTTGTGATTCAATGAATATGTGTTTGAATTAACTGAGTAGGTTATTCCATTTATAAGAGTAATGGTAAGAGTGATTGTATTAGTGATATGAAGATGATATACCAAGCTATATATATGAATTTTATTTTCGTTAAAATTAGTTTTCATGGATGTATTTTTTTTCCGAAGGTATGAAATTGATAATTTGATTTAAGAAAGTTTCTGACACTTGTATGATTTTAAATTGGAGAGTACCGTTTTTCGAAAAATAATTAAACATTTTTGGATGTTTCCACTTTTAATTTTAATGGATTGATATATATGAGTTTTTTCATTATATTATAAAACACTAAGTTAAAAATATCCTCAAAATTTAAGGAATCTATACACTTGTTACGAATCATGTAATTATGAGTCGATTATTCCATGGAGTGTTATATTTGGTTTTTGAGGCATGATTAAGATCAAAATAAAGGTTAGGATATTATTTAGAAAATATTTATAATATATGTTAGTATAAGAATTATAATTTCATGATAAAACATTAAGGGATTACATTATATTTCCTCTAATATAGGTCAATATCAAAATTTTTTTACATAGATGAAAAAGGGTGGCTGAAGTAAAAATATAATCATGTGGATAATATCCTTTCGAATAAGTAACCTATAATTTTTTTAAATATAAAATAGTTGTGTTTATCAGTGTTAACTTAGTTAAAGTAGGATACTAATGGCTGAAACTATTCCAAAGAGTGATTGAACTATCTGTGGAGGAACACGTCAATAGTAGTAGATTTCAAGAAATAACATACTCCACATTTTGATGGATATTTTGAACAAGTAAAAGATGAAGGGTTGATTAAACATTTAGAGAAGATATTTGATGTGTTTGGGTTTGTATAATGTAAAAAAGTTAACTCTTTCTATTTATCATTTTTATGGTGTTTTCATCCAATGGTGGTGTCTTTTAAGAATACATAGGAAAAAATAAGTGATTAATATCATGGACTGAATGAACTATACCAGTATTTTTCTAGAGAAATATTTTAAAAAATCAGTCTGAAGGCAATTAAAATAAAATTTATCAAGTTATATTAAAATAATGACTTTCACCTATGAAGAAACTTTTAAAATATTAGCTAGGAATGCACTAAATTTCATTCTGGATAAATTTTAATGAAAATTGAATAGTTTTATCCTGATTGAGAATATGTTTATAATAAGATTTATAGTCAAACTAATTTAAACTATCTAAGAAATCATTATGTTATGCTCAAAATGATGAGATAGAGTTTGTAAATTTTGACAACAATAAGGACAAGAAGCAGTTTAGGTGGTAAATAATGGAAAAGAATTCATTAATGAAATATAAAGCTAATAGGACTAAATTTCCCTCTAATGATATATGTAGTAAAAACAATATGGGGTAGTTTCTTATGAAATATAAAAACTATTATCAATGTTTCATGTCAATAAATTCGTTTTTTTATTTCAAAAAATCATACTAATGGTAAAATGAATTACGATAAAAATATAATGAGATATTTTAATTTTAGTGATATAGTAAAATGTTTTGATTTATGTCTAAAAAGATAATGAATAGTGGGAATAATCAAGACTACAAGTAGAATGGTGTGTAAAACTCATTTATTAGTAGATTAATAAATCCGAGAATATCAAATAACTAATGATATGTATATTACATTTTTACTCATATTATTCCAGACTATTTTTTGATACAATGTCTATAAATTATTATTTTATAGGAATTTTATAGAATAATGTAAATTTCACCTTAGGGACAAGATTAATGTCTTTTAGTAAAAACTCATGGTGGAATTTTTAAGGAAAAAAATATTTAAATTAATATTCCAATTGTTATCTAGGGTATGATTTTTCTTACAAGTTATGTTATTTTATCCAAATTTGAGTTCAATGTTATTTTGGGTATGGATTGGATTTGAGTTTATTATGTTAAGATAAATTATAGAGATAGGGAATTTGTATTATATTTTTAGATTTATTTTGAATTTGTATATAATAATGAATTAATTCCTATGATAACATATCAAGATGCTACAAAACTGTTTAAATATTGTAGTGAAATTTACCTTATACACATTTTTGAAACGTGTGAGTTTGATTTGATTGGTAATGTATCAGTAGTACATAAATATACTGATGTATTTTTTTATGATTGTTTTAGTGTTATTCTCAATAATTAGGTTTTATTGATTATTGAATTGGATATATATTATATGAATCTTCCAATACCACATATCAAGTGGATTTAATATATTTATTGTAATGGTATAGATAGTTAAAAGAGTTATTTGACAAGGGATTTTCCTCCTTATAACTTCACCTTGGTGTGATATAGTTTTTTTATTTGAAATAAATATAGTTCGATTATCATTTTATTTTATTATAAGGAACTCGATAAAATTTTCGTTAAGAAAAAAACATTTTTTTGGTATATATAGATGAATTTTTTCATAAGATTCATCAAGCATTGTAGTTTGTGGTGATTTATATTTGTATCTAATATCATCAACTGAATGTGAAAGTAGATTATATTTTAAATATTATGTTTTATACAAAGTGTGGGGATTATAATTTTTTATTTATGTCTTTTAAGTTGACTAATGCACCCACCTTATTCATGGATATTATGAAAATAGTGTTCTATGTGTATTTAGAAAAAAAAATTGGGTGTTTTATTTTAGATATTCTAGTGCAATATAAAAATTATAAGGATCATGAATTTTTTTGATGATTGAGTTACAGTCTTTAAATGAAAATAAGTTATAAAGAAAATTTATGATATTTGAATCTTTTTAAAAAGATATTAGCTTCCATGGGAATATTATAAGTATTCATGATATTACTATTCTTTTAGTTTAAACTAAAATGTTAAAATAGTGTCCTAGGATTCGAAATGTTATGTAGATTTTTTGTTTTCTTGGATTAGGGGTTACTACCTGTGGTTTATTGAAATGTTGTTTTTTTATCAATCACAGTAAACAAGATAACTTGAAAGATACTTAAATTCATATAGAAAAATGGTTTCTTAAATTATTCCATGAATTGAAATGAAGATTGGTTTATACGCTAGTGTTAGACATTCCGTCTAGAAATCGATAATATTTTTATATTTATGATTGATTAAATGCCCTTTTGTGTTTTGATTCATGATGTTCATGTAACTGGAAACAATTCATGTCAGTTGAAACTCAATGAATATAATTATCCAACCCAAAACCATAGGCTTGCAGAAGTTTTTTTATTTTAAATAATGGAGGGCTCCCATATATGGTGAGAAATGAAAAAAAAATATAAAGATTAAAAAATTAATATATATATTTACACTCAACAAATTTTAAACATGATATATAGAATACAATTTATGTGATAAAGAATTATAAGTACATTATACAATATCATATGGGAAAATATTACATGGTTTTGCATTCATTATGTTGAATTAATGATTCATCATTAACAATGATACATCAGGAGGATGATCCTAAAATTAATGATTTGATGAATTTTATACTTGAGATTTTGTATGTAGAACCCAATTACCTTTTGACTTAGGTAATAGTGTTATCAATGTTTTTAGAAATAAATAAGAAGTCTCAAATAGAAGTTCATGGTCTGTAAAGAAGGGTTTAAATGGTCAATAAAGGTACATTTCCTTAAATTAATTTCAAACAAATGTATTATCTTGTTGATTAAAAAGTTATGTGTTCTAAATAATTTTTAGGTAAAAAATGAATTGTTTAGTTAATATAACATTTATTAATTTTATTGTTAATACTAAAAATACAGAAATATATAAGGGCCCTTGATAATATTATTGGTAGAGAGGAATGAAAAATGATATTATATATTTTTCCATGATATTTTTGAAATTTCAACAGATTAAAGCTTAATGAAAACTAAAGAAGGGAATCTATCAACCATTGTTAGTTCAAGAATGGAAATGGGAGAATATATCTAGGGATTTCATTAAGATATTAATAAAAAAATCATGAACTAATAAGGTGGTTTGGTATATTTTCACCTTACTAAATCGTTTAATTAATTTTAATTTAAAGATATCATGTATTCTGATAATCCTTTTAGACTATATATTAAAATTCTTGGTATATTACATGGAGTTACACTTTTTATTTTAACAAATTGTTCTCTTATATTTACAAAACTATTTAGAAATGGACTTTATAAATTAATGGTTACTAAATTAAATTTCATTACAATTTTTCATCCATAGTATGATGAATAATAAAAGAGAAAATTTAAAAAATTTAAAGATATTCATTGACCTTGTAATTATATTATCAATTAAATTTTATTTAAAATATTTTTTTATTATAATTATTTATAATAACAGTTCTTATTCCAGAATACAAAAGTCACCATTTGTGGCATTATATGAAAAATGGTGTTCGCCTATTTCATGTTAGGATGATGTTAGTGAAAAAAGGTTATTGGGGCCACAATTGATAAAAGATATGTTTGTAAAGGTAAATATTAATTAAATTTTTTTGAGGACATCATATAGTTTTAATAATATTAATATAGATTACTATAGGAATGATGACCCATTTGAGGGATGAATCATGTTTTTCTTATGATATCTATTTGGAAAAGAGTTTTTTATAGGAAATGACAAATAAGTCTCTGATGTATTACACCATATGAAATTATGGAAAACTATATGATTAGTTTCATACAAAGTGGACTTATCTATGTTTTTATCTCACTCACATGATATATTTAATGTTACATTATTAATTAAATATGCACCTGATGTGTCTCTAATTTTAATCATTGAAGTAGATCAGTTGGAAGAGAAAATTTCTTATGTGGTAAAAATAATATTATAACTAGATCAAAAATATCATGTGTTATAGAATAATATAACTCACATGGTTAGATATTTTTTGAAGCACAACATGATCAAGAAACTAACATGGGATCCTGAAAAGGCTGTGAGGGGAAAATATCCATACATGTCAAAGTAGTAAATTAAATTTTAAGAATATAACTTCATTAAGGGGGGAATAATGTGAAAAATATAATAATATTAATAATAATTAAATATAATTTATTAATAATATTAAAAATTATATTTTTTTTACATAAAATTCAACAAAATAATTTTATATAATTTTTCAAATTAAAAAGGAAATATTTTTATTTTAACTAAAGTGTTTTACATGTATAATATGGTTTTACTAAGAATTTGAATTTATAAATTATAGAAATTGAATTCTATAATATTTAATTTATTTTTGACTTTAAAATATCAAATATTGTTATGGTTAAATGTTTAGGAGTTTTTTTTTTGAAAAGGTATATTTTTTGGAATAACAGTTAAAAATATCGATTTTTATAAAAATATTAATTTATTTTAAAATATTTTAAAAGTAAGATTCTATTTAAAATTGGTTTTAATGTAAAATATATCACATTTAATTAAAAATAATCCAATTTATTCCATATTAATTATCATTATATTTTATTTTTTTATAACATCATTTTTATTCTTCAAATTAATTTTTCAAAACAAATATTTTTCATTTCATTTTGAGAATGTATGTTAAATATAATTTCTTCCATATAGAATAAATATATATTTAAAAATGGATTTTATATTTGTAATTAGTGTTTTAAATTTTATTAATGTCTTTATTTTCATTTTTGTTCTATATGAATATTAATAATGGAAAATATTTATCTCAATGGTAAATGGTAAATTAGGTCAATTAATATAAAACAATTATGATAAGGGAACAAAATTTCATATAAAATATTATTAGATGATATATTTAGACACTTAAAACCATATAATATAAATTCTACTGAATTGGTTTCACTTTTTTATGTATATGGAAGTTATAATTTTTAGAAGTTAATAAAAATTACAAGTGTTCCACTCCCATCACCTATAAAAGTGTACCACCCCTCCTCTCTTCCTCACACTTATTGAGAAATTTAGATCAAAAAATACCTACCAAAATACCTTAAAAAATTTCCCCACATGAACTATAAGCATTAGTTTTATAGAAAGGACATTCTAATAGGCTTAATGTGTAAGGTAAATGAGTTTTTCCAAAGTTGAGGTTTAACTTTTAATCCTATTTTTTCAGGTTTATTTATTACTATTCAACATTAATAATTAAAATAACCTTGATAATATAATATAATCAATATATCCAATATAATTATTTGTTATTATGGTTATGTTACATCCATTTATTAATTTTATTTCAATTAAATGGGAATTATAGCATCGGTCCTGCGTACACGTTGACTACAACATCCCTGAAGCAATGTGTTTCGTTTAACAGAACCACATCATAAAAATATATAAAATGATGAAAAAAATGAATATATATAATGTTTAAGAAATAATTATTATTTTATAAAAATTATATTTTAATTACCTTTTAACATGACCATCCATTGATTGATGATAACATCACTCATACGTACGCGTGGACTACCACCTCACTGAAGAGATGTGATTCATTTTTCATTAATGCCTCATATAGAAAGTAATAAGGATATAAATAGTGAATAAATTTGACATTTAAGAAATTATTTAAAAAATTAAAAATTAATTTTTTTTATTTTTTTCACTGATTAGAAAGATTGAAATATCACTCACGTGTATGTGTAGACTACCGCTTCCTAGAAATGATGCGGTTAATGTTTCCATATGAACATACAAGTATGACTATAAAATTATATTTAATGAGTAAAATTGATAATTAAAATATATTTAAGAATCTATATATTAATTAAACATAAACCCATTGACCATGATCAACCCACTAATGTTATATTGGATATTATGAATATAATGACCTCAACATGTGATTCGTAAACATAATTGATTTCAGAACTAAATGAATCCTGGTAAACAATGAAATAAAAAATTATATTAAAAGGGTAATCATCAATAATTTTCTGAAATAAGTATAAAAATAATATAAAGTATATATTTAGATGGGTAGATGAATGTATAAAATGATTTGGGACATGAGGTAATGGATTTTTCTTTAAAATATTTTTTTTAAATATTTCACAATATTTATCATCCATTTCAATGTTCTTGAAATTATTTTATTAATGTTTTAGAAATAAATAAATATATTGATAAAGCTATTTTGTACTAAATTTTAATTTCTTTGAAATTTATTTAAAGTAATATTTCCAAATTTTTTGTACTGAAAAATATATATTGTTTTAACAATAAGGAAAACAAATTAATCATTTAATGTTTACTTTATGACCACCTCTTCCCGCTATTATAACTATTATTATTTAAGATTAATCCGCTTAAAATTTTCATTTCTAGAAAGTTGTTGTTTTCATTTTTTTATGAAATATTTTTTATGGTTTTAGAAGGAGAAAAGATATTTATCTGAATTTTTTTACATGATGCCTAAAAGTGCTTAGGAAAATACGTTCAATAAGAAAATCTATGCTCATTTTTGAAGAAAATTAAAGATTTTATATGTTTTAAATTTTTTATTTTGTCCCTTTGATGTTTTTTATGATGCAGGTTATGCCCTATATTTCCATCCAATGCATTGTATAATGATTTTTCATCCATGGAATATATAATGGAATTAGCCAAGAAGGTTATTAAACTTATAGGATTGTTTGTTATAGGGATTGTAAGAGTGATATAAAGATGATATACCTAGGTACCTAAATGAATTTTCTGAGCTTGAAAATTAGATTATATAGAAGTATTTTTATCTCAATATGTAATGAAATTAACTTTTATTTTTAGAAAGTTTATAATCTTTTTAGGGAGAAAGTTATGTTTCTCAATAATGATTTATCATTGGTTTTCATGATTTCAAAAAATCCATGATCATGAATTTTCAGTCATTATTTCATTTTATTTTTTTATGATAAAAATTTCACAATAATGATTTTTTATTAGTAACAAAATTAGTATTTGGCCATTTTTTAAAAGAAAAAGAAGTTTGGATTTAAGAATCAAATTTTTTTAAAAAAAATAGATATTATATGGAAGTATTATATTTTAATTGTACGTTTTTGATATATAAGAGTTTTTTATAATATCCTAAAAATATAAATTGAAAATATACTCCAAATATAAGTAAGTTAATCCAATGTTAAAAATCATGTAATTATGGGTTGATTATGTGATGAGGTGCTATAGTTGGTATTAGTGAAATGGTTTAGATAAATATAGATGATAAGATAATTTTAGAGAAAGAAATTTAATATATATTACCCAATGAAATATATTATGATTTAAATAATTAATGTTATTCCTTGTTATTTCAATTATTCTTTTATATTTTGGAATAGTTTTCAATATAGGAAACGTGATATCATAAGTAAAAAATGCATCATAAGGATAACATCCTTCCAAATATGTAACCTAGAATGGTAATAATTCTAATTGATTATTTTATATTCATTTTAACCTAGTTGAAATATGATATTAATAGTGGTTCTGATTCCATAGATAGTCTGAACTCTTTTCTAAGGAAAATGTTAATTATAGAGAGTTTCATTAAACAAAACTCTCCATATTATAGTGGGTCTTTAGATATAGGGATATATGACTAATTTATTAATGATTTATGGAAGATATTTTATATTTTTCGATGCATACATAATTAAAATTTAAATATTTATATTTTTCATTTTGATGGTAATGTTGATCAACAGTGGTATCTATTAAAAATAATAAAGAAAATAATGAGATTGATTCCGTGAAGTATATTTAATATAAATATCTTTTTCTTGAGACAATGTTTTTTACAATTGTTCAACCTAGAATAGAAGAAAAATTTATAGTGTTAAATCAAAAAAGGAGGAATCAGTTTATATATGTGATGATAATTTTACTATATTGTCCAAACATGGAAAAAAATAATTATTGATAATGATAATAAAATTGAAATTTTTTGTCAGGATTAAAAATAAGATTATAATTAGAATTAGACACTCAGTAATTTAAAATCATAGAGAAATTGTTGTTGGATTCTATGAAAGTTTAGATATATTTTTTTGAAATTTAAAATAAGAATGATAAGAAGCAGTCTAGGTGTTAAGAGGTGGGAAGCATTCATCAATGAAATATAAATGTAAGAGGAATAAATTCCAATATTATAATAAATGTGGGACAAATAATTGTGATTAGTTCTCTATGAAATATGAGAAGTATTATTAATGTGGTATGTTGGAACATTTGTATCATTGTTGGAAATAAAATAATCATCATAATAAACAAACCAATTATGAAAAACAGAGAGTGGGATGATTTAAATTCAACTACATGGTTAATTGTATTGATTTTTTTGTGAAGAAAAGAATGAATAATTCTAATTATAAAGACTATAAGTTAAATGGTGTGAAAAAATAATTTATAGATTACATGAGAAATTTATGACCATCAAATGAAGTGGTTATATATATATTACTTGTTGACATATATTATTCCTATGACATGTTTTATTCCTTGTTTATACATTTGGTTATTTTTGGAAATTTTTCTAGAATTATAGAAATATCACCTCAGGAAATGGTGAATGTTCTTTTTTGTAAAAAATCATTGTCGAAGTATTAAAGAAAAAATAATTTATATGAATCATCCTATTATTATTTATAGGAAGCTTTTTCCTATAAATATTATTATTTTCTGATAGTTTAATTTAATTTTAGTGAAGGTATGGATTTTTTATTAGTTTATCATGATATGATAGATTGATGTTCTAAGGAATTCATATTCAATTTTCAAATTTATTTTGAATGTATATATAAAAATGAGTTTATACCAATGATAACATATCAAGAAGCAATGAAATTGATTACAAATTGGAGAAAACATTATCTTGTTTATATTATAAAAAATAGCGAAGTTGACCAGATTGGTGAAGTGCTAACAATATATATATATATATATATATATATATATATTTCCTTAGGATTTTTCGACTTTCATTATTGATCAGGAGGTTTAATTCACTATTTACTTATTTTCATAAGATAGTAAAATATCAAAACGAATTATAAAATGGGTTTAGTATAGTTATTAGAAATGAAAATGTAGTTACAAGAGTTACTTAATAAGGGTTTTACCCACCATAATACATCACCATAGCATGATCAGATTTTTATTTGAAATAAATGTATTTTCATGAGGCTTTTAATGGATTTTAGTGCACTCTATAACATTATTTTTATTAAAAAGTAATTTTTTCCTTTATATGGATCACTTATTTTCTCTATTTAAGGAAGAATATCAATTTTCAAATAATTACATCACTTTCAGGTATTATTAGTTGTAAATGAAGGAGAATCAAATTATGAAAATGGTATTTAATGATAAGTATGGGAATTATGATTTTTTAGACATTTCCATTATGTGGACTAATTGAACAACTTTATTCCTAGTTATTATGACTAATGTTTTACATAATAACTTATATGAATTTTTGGTTGTGTTTATTTATTAAATTCTAACTGATTCTAAAAATTATGAGGATAATTAAAAACATATAAGTATTTTTTTACTTATTTTGAAGGAAAAATAGTTGCATGGAAAATTCACCAAATATTAATTTTCATTTAAACATATTTCATAACTTGAGAATATTATAACCAATGATGGTATAACTATTGATCCAGTAAAATACAACATGGTATAAGAGTGTCCAAGGCCTAAAACTTTCATGGAGATTTGAAGTTTTATTGGATTAGTGGGATACTAGTGATAGTTTTTTGAGAAAATTACTTGATTATCTAACCTACTAACAATGTAAACTTGAAAGAGATATAATTAAAATAGATAAAAGATTGTTATGAATGTTTCCAAGAATTTTAAATATGATTGGTTAATGTTCTTATGTTATACTCTCTATTGAGAAAAGAGAGTTTTTTATTTTTCTTGGTGATTCATTAAAAGGTGTTGGTTATGTCACGATGCACGTTTATTGAGTAAATACATACACAAAAATCTAATTGAAACTCAATGAACTAAATTATCCACCACATTACCACAATATGATTTGAAAGTGTCTCTTTCACCATTGTCTAAGCAGTTTTAATGGGTCAGATTCATCCTGCATGGAAAATTATAGCTAAATGGATAAATTGTCTTGATATTTTCACTTCAACGCATTATATTATAACACAATTCTATCAAGAAGCCAACCAAATTGTTGATTTCCTTGTAAATATGAGAGACTATGGAGATACTTGCACTTATTATTCCTACAAACCCTATGAAATGATTCCTATTATTCGAAGATATAAGTGTAAAACTCCTTTATTTTGACTCTTGTAACCAGGTTTCTTTCTCATTATATGAAGTCATGTTGATTGATTTTCAAAAAAAATAAATATGAAAATATATAGATCATAAAATTTTAAATTATATATTCACTGAAAATAATTGAATATGATACATAGACTATGATTGGAACTGATACAGAAACATGAAAAGATAATCCACTACCATCTAGGAAAATCCCGCAATGTTGTTGATTTTTTGAGATAAAATAATAATGAATCATTAACTATGTTACATTTGAATCATGATACTATAATTAATTATTTGATTAATTTTGAACTTGAAATTATTTATATAGATACCAATTGTCTTTTTGACATGGGAAACACTATAATCATCCTATTTAAAAAGAATTAGAAGTCTCATAAATAAGATCTTGGTTTATAGAGAAGGATTGAATTGGTTAGAGAAGGTAAATTACAAACAAATAATATTAAAAATGCTTTATTACATTGTTTTAAAAGGTGTTTTCTGTTCTGAATAATTTTCAGCTGAAAAATGAATTGTTGAGTGAAGCTCATATTTGTACATTTTTTTAAACTAGTTGTTCTGAAATGTATATAAACCACCATGAATATTCTTTCTTGGAAGTAAATAAAAGAATATTGTTGACTTTACTGTGAAATGTTTAACTTTTATAAAGTATATACCTAAATTATAATAATATAATGTAATGAATCAACCATTTTCAATGATGGAATGAAAATGGGAGAGTGTATCTATCTATTTCATTATAAGATTACCAAAAGCTTCATGAGATAATAATTTGATTTTTTTATTATGGATCGTCTTACCAAATCATTGAATTTTATTCTTATTAATAATATTAATACTTATCTAATCTTTCTAGACTATATATTAAAAATATGGTTTGGTAATATGGAGTTAATATTTTTATTTTATCTAACTATAATCCAAGATTTATATTAAATTTCTAGAGGGGACTTCAAAAATCAAACGGTACTAAATTAAATTTAAGTAAATATTTTCATCTGCAATTTGAAGGAAAGGAAAAAAATCATCTATTAGAGGATATTATTAAAGAATTATAATATAATTACATATGATTTTTTCAAAACATATTTCATCAGTATAATATTCTTATTATAACAGTTTTCATTTTAGTAAACAAATTATAATATTTAAGTCATTATATGGAAATCGATGTCTAACTACAACATGCTGGGATAAATTTGGTGAAAGAAGGGTGTTTGGAAAATAATTAATAGAATAGATGGTTGAAAAGGTAAAGATTATTTATCACCAGATGAGGGCGTATTAGAGATAGAGGAATTGTTTGACATATAATGGGTTTAAATATATCTCATTTGAGGGATAAAATCATCTTTGTATTCATGTGTCTCCTTGGAAATGTGTTTTTTATTTATTAGGAAAGGAAAATTAATTCCATGTTAATTTACACCATATGAAATTATGGAAAAAATTTGATCAGTTAAACACTAAATGGACTTAACTCTATTTTTATCTCTAGTATAAGATGTATTCCAAGTTTCATTATTAAGGAAATATTTACTTGATGTCTCTCTCATTTTGAGAATTGAAGTAGTTCTGTTGGAATAGAAACATTTATATGTATTAAATATAAGATATATTCTTGATCATAGAGATTATGTTCCATATAATAACATAACCCACTTGGTTATATATTTTTTTGAACAATAACATGATTGAAGAAGCAAGATTGGAACTTGAAAATTATATGAAGGAATAATATCCGCACCTTTTTTTATTATGAATGAAATCATGAGAATGAAATTTCTTTAAGGGTTATGAATCTTAAAACCCAATTAATATTAAAATAATTTAATTTAATGTATTATTAACATTATTTATTATATATTATTAATTCACATTCAATATTATAATTTTATATGATTTTTCAAAAAGAAAAGGAACAATTTTATTTTAATTAATGTTTTTTCCATGTATAATATGGTTTTATTAAAAATATTAAATGTATAATATTTATAAATATAATTTCAAGAAATTTACTTCATTTTTATAAAAAAAATTATTTTAGGGTTAACTTCTAGGATTTTGAAGAAAAGATCTATTTTTGAGTGAATAGTGTAAATATCTATTTTTATGAAAATTTCCATTTGTTTTCAAATATTTTCAAAAAAACCATTTTATTTTGAATTTGTTTGAATGTAATATTATTTCCATTTGATAATAAATAATCTAATTTATTCCATATGAGTGAATAATTTATTTATTTTTGGTAAAATATTATATTTTTCTTAATAACATATTAATCTAAAAACCATTTTTCTTTTGATTTTGTGAAAATATATTAAATATAATTTCTACCAATTATATTAATTCAATAATTAAAAATGGAATATTTATTTGGAATTAGTATTTTTTGTTTTAATAATATGTTCAATTTAAAAAAATTATTGTGAATAGTAACTATCATAAATATTAGTCACAATTGTAAAGGGTAAATCAGGTTAATTAATGTAAAAATTTTGTGATAAGGGAACAACATTTCAACTTAAATCATTTTGGATGACATATTATTACCCTTATCACCTTATATTTTTAATTTTATTTAATTGTTTCCATATTCACATTAGTAATATAGTTATGATATTTAACAGTTATTAAAAACGAAAATTTTCTAACTCCCTCACTTTTAAAAAGAACTACCCCTCATATATTCCTTACACTTTTTATCCCTTTATCTTGATAAAATCCTAACCTAATACCGTACAAAATATTCCTACTATGACCTAAAGTGTGTGGTCTCACCAAATTACCATCCTATAAGTCTTAAGGAGTAAGCCAAAGGATATTTTCTAGACAGTATGTGTAATTCTTAATCATGTTCTTTTTTGTTTATTTAATCTTCTACCTCCTTTAACCAAATCCTAAACATAATAATATAATATCATCACTATATATAATATAAATAATGTTTTTATTTTTATGTTACATCACATTTAAAATTATTTTTTCCATCCAATGCTAAATTAAATCATCGCTTGTGCATACGTGGGGAATATCACCTTCACAAAGCGAGGATTTTCATTTTTCATCACCGCCTCATATAGATAGTTAAAATGACGGATAAAAATAATATATATGATTTTTATAATTTTTGTTTTGATTTTTTAAATATGATATTTCACTTAACATATGAACCTCCAATCTATTGAAAGACGATAGCGTCGCCCATGTATACATGTGGACTACCACCTCTATAAATATATGTGATTCATTTTTCATTACCGCCACACATGTATAGTCATAATTATTTAAATAATTAATAAATTGGAAAATTGTGAAATTAAAAATATTTTTTAAAAGGATAATATTGTCTACTTTATTTTTCAACCAGTAGAATGTTACAAACATTGCTTATGTGCTTATGTAGACTACCGCCTCCATGAAATGATGTGTTTAAATTTTTATTAACACCATAAATTGGTGAGTCTAAAACTATATTTAATGTGTCAAAAATATAATCATTATATTTTAATGGTTATAAAGATTATTTATCCATTAAAACATTGACCAAAATCAACCTACTAAATTTATTTTAGAGATGATGAATTGAATGACCTCAAAATGTCCCATGTAAACATAAGCACTTTAGGAACTAAAAATATTATGATAATAAATAAAACCAATGTAATTAAAAAACATGTTAAAACATGAATAAGCTTATAAATAAAGTTTAAAATTAATGTAATTATATTATTTTGGAGGCTATATTACTATACAAAATGATCTGAGACAAGTGGTAACATATTTTTCTTTTAAACATTGTTTTAAATATTTTACACAATTAATAAACTATGTTCATGTTGTTCAAATGGTTTTATGGAATTTTTATCTATTAATAAATGTATTTATCAAATAATTTAGTAATAAATTTGAATTTTTTATAAATATTGGAATGACATTTTTTCAAACTATTTTCGGTATGACACACTTTGGATTTTTTTACAAAAAGAAAACATATTTTTTAAGGTTTACCCCATTTTCGAACTATCATGGATATTAATATTTATGATTATTTGAAATTATATTTTCAATTTTTTCAAATAATATTTTATTCGTGCTTTATTTTTTATTTTTAAGAGTTTCCACCATAAAAAATATATTTATACTTATTTTTAGATGATTCATAAATGTGATTCAATAAATAAAACATCACCCACATCATATATCAATCCTTAGGCATTATCTTGAAATGTGAATCCTCCACACTTCACTTTTTATTTGTTCTAGACATTAAATGTTTCTCTTGTCAAATTTCAATAGAAACCAATATATATATTGTATGTTTTAGATATTGGTACTCTGCCTTTCATCCAAGAAAAAATTAGACTACGAATTTGGTACCCTGAAATTTTTGGTAATATAAATGTTATTAAATTAAAAATTAGAAACATAAATGTTTACTACCATACTATATTGTATTGGGATACAATATTTAAAAATTTAGTCCATTTTATATCTGAGAGATTAATATTTTTTTATAGAACATTTTTTCTCCAATGTCAACCCTTATTACATTTTGAATATAATGAAGAAAAAATAGATAAAATTAATTATTTTTATAAGGATTACTTCTATATGTTTTATAACAAATTCAGGATGATATTATCCTATGATTAATTATCGATTTTTTAAAATACATGTCTTACCATATTAAAACTAGTTAATATCATATTTAAATTTGATCTTATAAAATCAAATTAATATTTTACTTTTTATATTATAATGAAATTATAGAAATTTATTTCTTATGTAACTCAACATTAGGATAAAACATTTATATTTTATATCCAGTTAACAGACCAATGTGCTTACTCCATTAATTTTTCATTTGAAAATTTTCAACCTCTTTACAAATAAATTCTGCAATAATTTTAAAAATATAAAATGAAAACATAGAAATTTTTTATTTCTATTAAACCACTTTATATTAAAAAAATTATTGATTTTTGTTTAACTTTTTTCGTTTCAAGAAAATCCCTATAAAAATTCATTTCCCCAATAGATATTATATCATATTCATATTTCATTTAATTTTAATGTTCATCATCCAATGAAAAATAAATATTAAAATTTAATGATAATTGATATATACTATCAGGATTTACCCTACCAATCAAGAAAAACTCATTTTTAGGAGCATTCTCATAGAATCCAATGATCTTATAATTATAATATACTAAATAACTACTAATTATAGATGGAAAACCCTCATATGAAATCTATGAATCATTCATAGAATAAAATAATTATATGTCCTTATTCTTATATTATTTTTCATCATCATTATTTTTCTACCACTAAGGAAAACATGGAAAATATGACACTTTTTTATGAATCCATAAGAGATAGTTTCAGAAAAATCCATCTCTTAATGCTTTTTATTTCTATTCTTCTGATTATCATATTGAAATTTTATCAGTCCAAAAGTCTTCAAAAATTTTATCAAAAACCAAGAGAGTTCACCTTCACTCTCTTCCACACTTATAACATCCAATACTTTTACTTTTAGACTTTAAATTACAAGTATTTTAAGATTATCCTCATCTATTAGATAGTACAAAAACTATAGTAGAACAAATTGAATTTACCAAAAAATGATGTAATTTTTAGAAACCCTGATAACATGGAGTGTCTAATTTTTATTCCATCACAAATGAACCCATTGTTTGTGCATTATATAGATTAAGGTTTTTCTTAAAAATAGAATCATTGATTCAGGGAAATGAAGTGTTTATATATATCTTGTAAAACTTGATATTTTTAAAGTCTATAATAGCTTGTCTTCAAGTGATATTTTTACTCTATTTTTCATTTTGAGTGTTTTGTTAAAGAGAATAAAATTTTAAGTATTTTATTATAAATATCTAAGAATTTCCTATTGAAATCATTGATCTTTCAAATTTTTTATCAACGGGATTCAAGGAAACTAAGAATGTACTTTTTCTATTGTTCGATCAAGGGATTTTATGGCTAGAAAGACATAGATCCCTTTTCAATGGTTGATAGTATTTCAAATTATGAGGACCAAACATGCTATTTTGGATCAAGGATATGGAGGGAATCCATGGTTTGGAATATATAATACATTCTGATAGAAATATAGTTGAGGTTATTCTAGTTTAGAATGGGGATTCTTATATTTAGTTCAAAGACTCTCCATATGCTTTAGATAGAAACACAAACCTTAATAAGAGTAGTGTGTTTAATTTTATCCTTTAAATATATATGCATTTTTTCATTCAGTAACCCTTATTTTGTTTCTAATTTAATGTTTTTATTAATTTAGTTATACAGTGTCTATTAAGTAACATTTTATTAATTTATTGTGTATTGTAATTATTTGATAGTATTATAAATTTTGATTCATTTGGTTCTACTAATTTTTATTTTACTATATTATAACCTATTTTTACTCAATAGTGTTCCATTGGATCTACCAAAACATTGAGTGGGACAAAAATTGTGTGTTTTGTTTATAGACAAAAATTCACCCCCAACCCTCTTTCATTTTCAGATCTTGTTTTTCTATGAAAAAATTATCTATAAAAAAATCTTTTATTCGTCTTAAAAACCAAATAAATTTATTCAAAAATATCATTAATCACTTTGAAATATAGAAACATACAACCTTAAAAGGATATCAAAGACATTGAATATATTATTACACCTAAACATATTAAGCCTTGTTGGTATCTGCAATTCTTAAATTATTCTCAACCAATAAAATTTTATATTCTAAAATAATATATACCCTTATCAAATACTAACCATGAACACCCAAACATAAACATCCCAAAATTACTTGATTTATAAAAAATATTGCATTAATTTTCCACTGAAAACCCATTCAGGTTTAACTTTTTTTGAGAATTAAGAAAATATAATAAAAAACTATACATTTCCCCCAAATTTACATTTGTACAACCAAACCAACCACTTTAAATGAAAAAATTTCATTTTTCAAGTATAATATTACATAAAATGAAGATAAATTCATAATTACACCTAACCAAATTCAAACACTATAAAAAATAATTCTTAAATATGGGATACTAATAAAAAATGATTATTAAGGGGAAAAGGTAAAAATGTGTTAGGAAAATGAAATATTAAAAAAATTATGAAATAGTATTCCATAAAATGAATAAATTTTATATTATATAAAAACTAAATTATTAAATAAAAAATCAATTATTTAATAAAAATTTATTTAAAATGATCTTATAAACAATCAAAAGTGCTATAGAGTATTCATTAATGGTCTTCATGAGAACATCATAATTTCTAGAAAGGTGCTTTCTTGAAATAAAAATCATATCCTTAAAAAATATCATAAGTTTAATTCATTCATGAAATCAACATCTTATTTCATGAAGTTCAATGAATGACATTATAATTAATATAAAGCATATAAAAACCATGAAGTAATATTCGATGATCATATTTATTGTTACCTTTTCAAATAAACTTTTAAATTGAATATTATATTTAATTTCTTCCAGAAAACATCTTTAATGTATTAATAAATACATAATATATTGAGGGGTTATATACCAAGCTCACTAACCACCATTTATAATTTCAAAGTTCTATAATATGATAAAATATATAAAACCATATTTTTAAATTCTGTAATCAAAAAACCTATTCAGTTAACCATTAAAATTAAACTTAATATAAAATAGTTGGATAAAAATTATCTCTTGAATGTAAAATGAAAGATAACCATATATCATTGATAATTACTGATAAGGAGAAAATCAAAATATTATTGAATATTTTTTAAGATCAATACTTAAAAAAACATAAATATGTTCAATAATAACCACTTAAAAAGATCATAACATGTAAAGGGAGAATCAATCAAGGAATATATTGTGTTTTATAAATGTAAATAATCATTAACCAATTGGATAAATTAATTAAAATAATTGATGAATTTTTTAAGTAATCACAGAAGTCCATAGTCAATGAAGAATGTTTATAACATTATAGAGGAAAATTGAGTTAATAATATTTTAACCATGAATTCCAACTCGCTTTTCATGGTCTATATATATAGAACGATAAAAATTATTTTAATTATATATATGATTTGGAACAATTTTCATATTAATTTCCTTATTATTATTCCATTTAATTAATTTATTATAATGTTTCTTTCATTTAATAAATTTTTATTATTTACATTAGTTATTTTAATGTTTTTAGTTCATAATCTCTGAAAATGATGTGATATAATTGTTATAGTCACTAGTTATCATTCAATGGCCCCATAAAATAAATAATTTTCTATTTATTAAATCTTCATTATCCTATAATCACAAGATTTAAATTGTATATGAAATAGCTACCATTTATAAAATCACCCTTGATAAGCCTACTTTTATGGTTAAAATGGATATGATTATTTACATTTATTTTAATTATTATGATGCATATTTTACCATTATAAAATAATAATAATAAATAAATTTCTCAAATATGAATGTTATATTAAACTATTTAATCATTTTAATGAATATCCATGAATTGCATAAGTTTATAAAAGAATTATTGTTTATAAATGTAGCATAAATCTATCAAGGAAAGAGAAGTTTTTCAAAAGAGTTTAGGAGAATGAGAAACGAAAAAATATTTTATTTTATTTTGATAAATTTATTTTATAACTAAGATAATATTTTAAGGTTAATTTTAAATGATAATAATGTCATTCAAAAGAGTAAATAGAGAGGGGGAAAAAGATATAATTTGGCAAAGCCCATATTTTAAAATAGAAATGACATATGCAAAATTGTTCAGTGAGATGTAATGTGTTATATGTTATTCATTATAAATAATATGTATTCCCAAACCATTGAAATTTATTCTTGGATTTATAATATGGTATGATTTAATATAGTTTTAAGGGTTAAAATTTCAAATTGGAAAGGAATGATTGATTTCGAAACCCTTACCATTCTATTTGAGTCACCTAATTTGGATTAAGACTTAGACCATGGGAGAATGCGGTTTTTTCTTGAATAAAGACTTGTGAATTTACAAAATGATGTTTAATTTTTTTGAAAGAATATAAGTCGAAAAAATAACATGTGGTTTTTTGAAAGGATAGAATCAGTCCTCTTTTTTAGGAATAAATCACTGGCGGTTTCATAAATATCTAGACATTAGGGGTAAATAATTTATTTTTATAAGGTAGTGTTATTGATAAATTAAAAATGGATGATAATATTGAGAATTTCTCATACATATTAAGTTAATATAATGTTCTATTATTTTTAATTAATTTCTAAATTATTTTTAACATTAAATATCTTTTATAGTAAATTTATGCATTATTCTTAAAATATTATTTTAGAAATAACTAGATTAATATGGAATTTAGGTTTTAATAATTAAATAATTTATTGTTTATGATTCATATATATAAAAAATATCTAGATTTTTTTAAATATTATTGTATTCCCCAAAACCATGAAAGTCTCTTATTTATCAAAATATTATAAATTAAAATATTTTAAAATTACCATCTTTGACTGTTCTCTTTCTTGCACAATAGTAGATTCAATGTTACATAATAATTTTGACTAATTATACAATTATTTAATATTTTAAATTAACTAAAAACATAAATATAATTTATTATTCATTAATATTATCATCTGATTTTATCTATAATACTATTTATTTCCATTTATATCATGATAACATTTTTATGCTTAAATTTTTTCTTTTTTTACCTTGCACAAGCACTGGGAAATTTTTTAGATAATTAATATATTATATAATTTTAAAATTTATAAATATAAATAATAAAATTATTTTTAATCATATATATCATTCAATTTATCTATAGACTTATCACCTCTTAAATATTTTATTTAATACATAATTTTTTATTTTTCTCATATTGAGCAAGATCTACATCATTTCAATTAAATAGTTTCATCTTTATATTGATAAAAAATTGAAATTATACACTTTAAAAATAGAGTATATTTTTATGATATTTTCAGTATACGATCTTGATACACACATTCAAAATGGTTTGATAACATTCTATATAATATTAGATAAAAAAATTGCAATAAAAATCCACGTGAATTTAAACTACTATTTAAAAAAGAATTTAAATTAAAATGTAATCTCCCAACATATAAACAAATCAAATTAAAATATATCATTTAATAATAATTCCTTTAAAATCTTAATTAAATAAAAATATTAGTTATTGGATTTTTTAGAAATATGTAAACTAGGCACTGTGATTATACATCATATTTACTATTTTATATCATATATTATTCTAAAAAAATGAGTATATTAACTTCCCTATAAATTTACATTAAAATTTAAAATGTGATATATATTTAATTAAGATAAATTTAAAATTATTAATGTTTCGCCTTTTAAGAAAAAACTGCAAATATATGAAAAACAAAATTTTTTTATTATAAGAGATATTACTATTCAACTTAAAAAAACTCATATTTCAAACCACATCATAACTCTTTCCATGACTATCATAAGAATAAGTCTCAATATAAATCCAAATAATTTACATATATATATCCCTTTATGAAATATTAAAAAATTTAATAATTCTTTAAATATATCAAAATAAGAAAACATTTTAAATAAATTATATTTAACATTTAAACAAAGTTACTTTAATGTCATGAAGTAAACAAAATAATTTTAAATATATAATAATGATATAATTAATCATTCAAAACCTATTAAATAAATATATATATATATATATTAAAAAAATATCTTGAATAAATAAAATGTTTATAACATTATTATTAATAAAATATTAAACTAGTATATTTCTAAAAATACCTTAGTTTTCATAGATTGTGATATACTATATTTCTATAGTGGAAAAGGAAACATAATTTTGAAGTCAGGATTTCGATGAAATGGAATAGATTCAAATGATATATGGTATCTCGATATGGATTTTCTTGTGTCTACATCTCCATCCATATCTGTATCAGTATATCCTTTTAAAATAGGTTTATCATTTCCTAAAAAGAAATGATTGGATATACATTGAAGATAGATTAATATCTTTTTTACCTCCATCCAATACTCATTTCAATGATTTTGTAGTAATTTTTTTAAAAAAATCCAGAAAGGGAGAAATTTCTAGTGAGGACCACATCAAAACATATATAAGACACCCAACTATTTATTGATAATTTAATTTTTTTCATGTTTATGATTTCTTCTCTTCAATTGATAGAATAGAGTATAATGTTAGTCCAAAATGACTAAAAAGTAGGGTAATAACTAGTTAACAATTTTTCATGTTGAATCTTTCATAAAACTTATCAATTTACACATATCAAGGTAAAAAAATTCTTTGATTTATCATATCATGAGAAATCATCATAAAAAATCCAGGTAACACCTAAAAAGTCCTTTATTTATATAGACCGGTTCAAAACCTTATTAAAATTATTAATTTATTCCATATATCTTCTAATAATGAATATATTTCCCAAAAAAAACAAGATAATAATAAAGTCACCATCAAAAAATGATTTATAGATAACATGGTGATCAAAAATCATTTTATACGGAAGTTTCTCTATGATTGAATCAAACTGCATGTATCATTGATACAATGCCTATTTTAGAACATACAATCTTTGCTTAAGTTTACAAACCATTGTTTTATATTTGTTCACCTAAAAACCTTCAGTATGATCCATGTAAATATTCTTATAATGATCAATATGTAATAATTCAATCATAACATCATGATTTTACACCTCTATGTTGATACTAGACCCTAATTCAAGAAAACCTTTGATATAATATATATTTACCAAAAAGGAAAAAAATTTAATTCAATAAAATTCCACTGATCAAATCCCTTCACAAAATTCCTAGATTTATATCATGGTTGTGAGATTCCATCTTTTTCATTGATTTTAGGCACCCACTTATTCATGAACCCTTTATTCTATTTTGTTCCTTTATTAGTTCAAATGTATAGTTCTCATGCAACGATTTGATGTCATCTTTAGTATCCTTTTTTACATTCCATATTTGGTGAAATCTAATCATATAATCATAAATATATGTTTCTCCCCCTTTATTAAAAATCACATACTCATGTGGTGAGTATCTATAAAAGAATTCTCTTTCTTTTTTGGATGTCCCCAACTGTGGATTTTGTGGATCCATTATCAAATATCAAATAATTTAGATATATCAAAAAATAGATGTATATTACCCAGTATTGATAAATCATCAGTGTAATGGATCACTCCCCCATTTTATCAAACTAATTTCGGTGTGAATGGTTTTATATTAACTAGAATTTCCTTATATAGTAGATTTTCTATATTCTTAATCTGTTCAGTTTTATGATATTTATGAAATACCACATATTTGATTTCAATGATCCTCTTACAGATAGTATCCCAAAGATTATAAAAAATCATCCTCCATATATCTAAAAAAGAGATGATTCTTTCATTATTTATCTGTTTTTACCTCTCAACTTTTGGAATGTTCATGAATTCCATATAATCAAATACTCTCAAGTGTTTATATGATATTTATTTACAATTACAAACCATTTTTCTATTAAATTTTTTTGTTGAACTAATGGATAATAGTTATTAGATTAATTATGGTTCCCATTTCCTCCCCTCAAAAAAAGTTTTGATGATTTCTATTTGATCGAACCCACCCGACTCTCTCAAAAATGGAATCCTCCATACAATACTATCATGTTATGGTGTTATTGGTAGTTATTTTTATATCCTAATTTTTAAAACACTATGGTATTCATAAAATAGACCATAATATCCCTCTCTACCTTCTACATGCTCATAGTTCAATTATCTACAAGTTTATCTTTCACCATCATGTGAAACAGTGTGATAACATACTACACTAGATCTTTTTTAAGATGAACTCCACAATTTTCTTGAGTGATCATTAATGAATCTCAGAAAACAAATAAAAACTTCTAGTGACATGGTTATCATTACGAAGTAATGTGTGTGTATAGAATAATTAATTTTCTCTTTTATAAATGATAAATAATTATGAATAGATACTTGATATTGTTTTAGTATGATGCAATCAGAATAAGAATCCAAATGTGAAGATTTTAATTACGGAAATAGATTGATATTAGGAAGCATCTGGATTACTCTCCTACTAATGTGATCGATCCATCTATGATACAAATATGTAGGAACCTTCTTTCTATGTGGATTTATTTCTCCACTATATAGTCTTAACCCTATAAGGTAAAGATATGTAGTTTTCATTACACAATTCATTACTAGATTACCTTTGGTAATATTGAATTTTCCATCACTAAAGGAAAATACATATACATCATCATCCAACATAGTAGTGCATATGAAACTGATGTTAAAATATGTAACATTGATTATATATTTTAATAATAACCTATATCTTATATTATTTTCCATAAAAAATTTATCAATTCCATTGATTTTGGATGCACTATAATTTTTCATCATAAGATGAAAAAATGCCTGAATTATAATTCAATTTGGTGGTGACATGGTAATAGGATGTTGAATCAATCAGGTGTGTCAATTCATGGAATACATGATTGAAATGACCAAAATATGAACAATAATGATATCATAACTGATACTTGTAGTATTATTTTGTTTGTATTTACCTTCCTTATTCATTTAATTTGTCGTTTCAATTAAAAAACTCATATAAAAAGTTCTGTTTCACACCAAAATGGTGAAATATCTTATAGTGTCTGGATCAAAATTTTAATCCCATACTCTTTTTTATATTTCCATCATGGGATTAACATTATTCACTTCCTCTCTCCCATTTATTCTTCCCTTGAATTTCATTGATTTGAGAATCTAATTATGGTGTACACCCCTCATATTTCATTCAATATTATTCATTAAATATACTATATTTCATAATTTCCATGGATTTATTTCCATTAGAGGATCAATTGGTAATTGAAACAACTAGTGTATCCCATGACTGTAATAAATAACTAAACATCCGTAATTCCTACAACTCATCAATGAATATAATTTATATTGAATTAAACTTATCCAAAAAACCATGGAACTCATATGTGTTCTTCAATATATTATTCATGTCTTTAAACTCTAGGTTAAAAAAACAGCACAAATGGATTTCATTATTATGGTTTATTATTATTGAAGATATCTTCTCTAATTTTCACTATTTTACATAAGAATCATTCTCAATGGTAAAATATTAAGAAAATTTCTTATTGTTCTACTATCGGATTTGGGTAATGAACTTCTTATTGGAATGTTTAAAATGTCATTTCCCTCAAGATTTTCTTTAGGATATTTCAATGGTATTTCAATTCATTAATGTCAAAAACCCTTATTATTACTCAGAATCCACTAGGTAATTATTGATAAATCTGTATATTTTATTCAAAACAGGTATTTTTATAATTCACATTATTCATGAATCTGGGGAATGATTTGGACTGGTATGACACGGGTGGATCCTGGTTATAGATATCCCCTTGATGCATCAATAGTATCATGAGATGAATAATTTGGCCAAATCAGATGGGTTTTTACATGATTTTTTGTAAACCATCTTGTGAAATGTCTTGATGGTAAAGGTACCATTTACCTAGGAAACATGGAATCCAATAATTAGGCATTTACCTCATTTAGATTTAGTTAATATTCATCTATGAGATTTTGCGTCGACATATCTATGGATACATTTTATTCTTAGTTTATTGATTTATATGGAATGAGTATCACTTTCTTACTAATCCATATTAACATTTTCTTATCTATTTATTTAAATAGAATTGGTTATCAGTTATTTTTTTTCATGTTAATTTATTCCTATTTAATCATTATTTCTTCCACTTTACTTACCCTTACTGATCATTTGAGCTCAGCCTTATTATGTTTCATTTCCCTAGGTTATGAAGAATAAATATTTTAATAATCATTCAAGGATGTTGTATATTTATTTTTATTTTTTATCATATTTTTATATCCTATTTCAAAATTTATTATGGTTATAATGTATGTAATATGGATTTCCAAGATTTCTAAACTAATCGGTCCCTTGAGATTTGATTCCTTGTAATCATTACAATGTAATAAAATAATTCATCGGCTCCTGGTTTTTGATTTGGGGCGTTAAAATTATGGATTCAATTTTTGATGGAATCAACAGATGGTTGAGGAAGATCCAAGGGATGTTTCAAAGACTCTAAGGTCATTAAGTTTGGAAAAAAAATAATGTGTGGTTGGAGGTGGAGGAAAAAAATGTTATTGGTGTGAAATTAATGATTTTTTTTTCTAATATTTTTTTGACAACATGACGTGTAATATTCTTTCAGATGTTGTGTATATTCCCAACTATAATTTACACTGTATCATTAATGTCACAACTTATATACACTTGAGAAAATCATCATTTAGATAATAAAAAATGATGAATAGGGATCCACATCAAATTAAATATCACACACCGTGCATATATAGGTCACACTAAATATATATTAAAACATTGAACCTCAGAGTGTATCTTTTTACATTCCATGTCAGGGAGATGGAACCACATGTTATTTTCCACCTTATCATACAACGTTTATAGCATAAGAATCAGTTCGGTGAATAATAGTGGTACATTCCAAGTATCTAAAGGACCCCAAGACACCCTAAAAGGGGAGGGGTGAATCAGGGTGTCAACTTTTTCTTTTAAAAGTTGTGGATCTTATTCCCACGTTGGTAGGAACTAGTTTAACCTGTATGATGGATATGAAAATCAATCAAAAATCCACATTCAAAGAGACAACACAGCACTTTTTACTTGGTTCACCGCTATGGGATACATTCAAGGAGCATACGCCGACAGGTTTTCGGTCGTACCAAATTCCACTATTCTTCACTAGTTGTGTATTACAAAGGTTCGGGGACAGTCACTATGTCCCAGGCTCACTGCCATTAAAAAAGTTTAGGGATAGCTCCTTGCGTCCCTTGGGTCACTCCTGTTGACTCTCCCTGGCTCATTGCCTTTGGTGAAGTCCCACTCAGTTTATAAACGTGAAGTTCTCTTTATCATCACTAATGAATACATCCTCTGTTGTATATAGATGCTCTGTTGAAGTCCAACTTCCACCCCTGGATGAATCTCACTTTGCACCGAAGGTATCAGGAAATATTCCAGCTTCCAAACAGCCATGAATCACTGTCATGCATCAACCATACCTGGCGCCCTTCTCTAAGCCAGCACGCAAGTCTCGACGCGCAAGTTAAAACTGCTGTGCAAGTCCACCTCAACCACTTTCACGACACAAGCTTATGCAACTCCAAACTTGCACGACTCACACCCTTTTACGCCCAAACCGGTTTTAGCGCGCAATTTTCAACTATCGTGCTTCGTCAAATCCTGGCATGAAAGTTTCACCAAACCACCTACGCGACACTTCCTTCTCCAACTCCTAACATGGGTGAATCACCCCCTTTCTCTCCAAAACCACCTTGGACACGCAGAAAACACCTGTCACGCAACTTATACTTGCGCGACCACAAAAACACTTGCACGACCACTACACCTGTGCGATGGGAGATCTAAATTTCTTTAATTCTTGAACTTCTTAAAGAAAGAGGAGGGTTCGACCTCTATTTATAGGAATTTTGACACCCTGCACGACGGCGCGCAAGTCTCCCCTCGGCACGCAAGTTTCGGTGCGCAAATCTTTGTCGCACAAGTCACTTGCGCGCCCAAACCCAAAACTTGGGTACCCCTTCTTCCTTTTCCATATTTTGATGTTCTAATCTTGAAAAACATATGGCGTGCAAGTTTCAAAGCCTCCAAGTAGTTGGTGCGCAAGTCCCTTTTCCAAAAAAAACTTTTCTCCATTTGTCAATTCTGAGGTCCAGAAATTTGGAAAACACTGGAAAACAGTGCCTCCTTCAATATTATTATCTGCTTGAACTGTAAGATCACTTCGTTGGCACATATTCTGAGCATCCACTAAGGATTGAAAAAAAAACACAAAACATACTCCAATTCATGAAAATACAACCATGGTTCCAACAATCTCCCCCTTTGGGTTCGTTGGAAATCAGTAAATAAATTCAATAGAATACGAGCCACATGAAAACCAAAAATGCAAGAATCAACTCAGCCAACACTCTAAGTCTACGTGAGAAATGCTCGGTGTAGAAAAAAAGAGATGAAGATTGAATTGGGTTCCCATGTTTTGGAATTCTCAATGACGCCCAAGTAGTTTTCTTATAGTGTCTCAGAAACATTAAATGTCCAATGAATTCATTCTCTTACAGTGTCACAGAAGCATTACATGTCCAATGAATTCCTTCTCATCCTATCACTAACGCTGAATTATCATCGTGTCACAGAATCACTACATGTCAATGACATGCCTGAATTTATTCCTTTCTCCCCCATTGGAAATAAACCCAAATACCAGTAATTGTTCATTGTTCAGCTCAACACTCACCCCCTGGATAGTATCTCCCCCACAAACCTGCATCACAGCCATAAACAGATAAAAAACCGTTAACATAACTGGGGAGAGGGGGTATTCCGTAACCTCCTTATGCACTAGGAGGTGACTGAACACCGAGGTTCACCCAATGCTTCTCAAATAAAGTCGTTGACAATGGCATGTTCAGGATATCAGTCACTTGCTCATCCATTCCCACATGATCCATTGTAATCACTCCTTTCTCAAATTTCTCTTTGATAAAGTGATAACTTATTTCAATATGTTTTGTACGAGAATGCTGAACAGGATTATTCGTAACATCAATTTCACTATTGTTATCACATTAAATCACCCTTGGTTGTTTCACCTCATCACCAATATCTGTCAATTGTTGCTTTATCCACAGCAGTTGAGTGCATGCCTTTATAGCGGATATATACTCATCTTCAGTAGTACTAAGAGAATTACTTTCTTTTTTCTTGCTCAACCAGCCAACACATTTATTCCCAACATAGAATAATCCACCATTTGTGGACTTTTTGCCCACTACATCTCCAGCCCAGTCAGCATTAGAAAATGATGATAGTTCGTTGTCCCTTCCTACAGCAAGTATAAGCCACAATTGTGAGTACCTTGAATATACCTCATGATTCTTTTCACTGCTGCCATATGTTCCTCCTTTGGATTACTCTGAAAGTGGGCCTCTAGATATTTTGCAAAGAAAATATCTGGACGTGTTTCTTTCAGATACAATAGGATCCCAATTATCCTCATGTACATGGTGGGGTCTACAGATGTACCATCCTCATTCTTTCCAAGTTTGGTTCCAACTACAATCAGAGTTGACATTGGCTTGGAGTCTTTCATATTAAACTTCTTCAATAGCTCTCTTGCATACTTTTCCAAAGAAATGAAAGTGTAATCCTTCTTTTGAATCACTTGCAGCCCCATGAAATATGTGAGCTCCCCAATCATAGACATTTCAAATTCTGATTTCATGTGATTAGAAAATTCTTCCACTGATTTATACCTATTGCCACCAAATATAATATCATCAACGTAGACTAGAACCATGAACTGATCTTTTGGAGAATTTTTCACATATAGAATGTGATCTACTCCTCCTATTTTGAAGTCCAGATTCTTGATATAAGATTCCAACTGGAAATACCATGCTTGTAAAGCCTGTTTCAACCCATATAGAGCCTTCTTTAGTTTGAAAACCTTTGTTTCATCACTACCCAGAAGAAAACCCAATGGTTGTTCAATGTAGACTTCTTCTTCGCGTACACTTTTCAAGAATGTTGTCTTGAAATCCATTTGATATACTTTATATCCTCTTTGGAGTTCTATGGAAAGGAAAATCCTTATTGACTCCAGTCTAGCCACTAGATCAAAGTTTTCTTCAAAATCAACAACTTCAATCTCGGAATATCATTTACATACCAGTCACACCTTGTTTCTAACAACACTTCCATGCTCATAAAACTTATTCTTTAGGATCCATTTTTTACCGATCGCATTGTGACCTTTGGGTCTCTGGACAAGATCCCATGTCTGATTCTTGTCAATCTGATCTAACTCTTCATTCATGGATTTCACACAGGATTCATCCTTTGCAACTTCTTCAAATGAAGATGGCTCCACAAATGATAGAAATGAATATTGCGTATTATTCCTCATCCTCTTGTTTCTGTGGGTGCACTTCTATCCCCAATTATGTTATATGGATCAATATCAGCTCTTTGATTTCTCTTGTGAGGTTCAGTTTCATTCTCTCCAGCCAAGGTTTCCTCATCATATTCTTCTTCTGAGTCAACATCATGATGTGACTGCTGAGTGTTTTTTCACCTTCCTCTATTTCTATATTTATATTAACTCCATGTTCATTTTCTTCCTCACATTCTATCACATCATCATATGAAATCTGTGAAGAATTTGTGGTTTTCTCTTCAATGATCTTAACATCACTCCTTTCCACGATCCTTCCTAATTGAATGTTGAAACAATTGTAGGCTCTTCTATTCATTGAGTATCCAAGGAAAATTCCTTCATCTGCATTGTCACCATACTTCCCTTGATTTCCTTCTTTGTTCCTGATGAAGCATTTACTTCCAAAAACTTGAAAGTATTTCAAAGAGGGCTTCCTTCCATGCCATAATTCATATGGTGTCTTCGTCTCACCAATATAAATTCCTTTTTGATTTTGAATATACACTGCAACTTGAACTGCCTATTTCTAGTAATGTTGTGGAATACGACTCTCAATCAGCATAGTTCGTCCCATGTTGTTCACCTGTCAATTCGTACGTTCAACAAATCCATTTTTTTTTTGGAGTTCTCACAGAATCTACCTCATGTTGTATCCCATGCTTCTCTAGGTAATTTTTGAATTCAATGGATGTGTATTGCCCTCCATTCTTAGATCAAAACACTTTGATTTTTCGTCCAGTATCATTCTCAGTGACTTGCCGATATGTTTTCATGCAGTCAATCACTTTTCATTTCCTATGAATGACCATTACACATGAAATTATACTATAATCATCTATGAAAAGGACAAAGTACCTTTCTCCATGAGTTCCGGCAACATTTATCAGACCGCATACATCTGTATGAATTAGATTAAGAAGATGAGATGACCTTTTCTTCTTTAGCCGATATGAACTGCAGACCATCTTCCCATGAATTCAAGCATCACACGACTTTTTATGCTCACGCTTCAGGTTTGGAATGTCCATGACAATCCTCAATTTTGATATTTTATCCAATGCCTTGTTGATTTATGTGTCCCAGTCTCCGATAACAGAAATTTTTTTCTTCTTCAACAGTTTTGTAAAAAAAAATTCTTTACTATCAACCTGATACAAGTTTCCTTCTGTTCTGCATCCCTTCATAATTGAATTGCCTATCTTTCCCTTGATAGTGTAGCCTTTTTGATTAAAAGTAACTATAAGTCTCGAGTCACAGAGTTGACTCACGCTATAGGACATCTACATAAAGGACTTCAGTCTTCTTTAGCTCTCCATTAGCTAATTCAATACTTCCACTACCTTTGATTTTCAGAGCTCCTTCATTACCAAATCGTACTGTACCATCAACCTTCATTTTGATATCTGTCAACAGACCAGCATTACCTATCATATTAGATGAACATCCGCTATCCAGAATCCAGGTACTGTTGCTTTTTGTAGATTTGAGGGACACCTCTACAAGGTTGGATCTCTCTATTTTTTTCCTTTCTTTCCATGAGACATTGGATTGAGTATAGAACGCTGATGGCCTTTCAATTATCTCATTTGTGTCCATTGGTTCTTCATAGTCAAAGTCTTCTTCGAGAGGAGAAAACCTGTTTATAAGAGCAACACTATCTTGTTAATGAGATTTGACTTTCCTCGAACTTCGGTATGAGGTGTCCATGTCCCTTCCCCGCCTGTAATTAACATCCTTATGACCAAAGTTAGAACAACAAAAACAATATCCATAGAAATTTTTTCTTCTAAAAGAATTAGGATATGAATTTTCTATCCTATTTTGAACTCCCATATCTTCTCCATTCATATATCTTCTTTCCTCTTTACAATAAGATATGGTATGTCCTAAATATTTACATAACTAACACTTCATGAGAGGAAATGTCCTCTCACTTTTGTTTATACTCATTCCTTCTTCGGTTGGATAATAGTTTGAGGGCCCCTTTTTCAAGGAGGCTTGAGGATAATCTTCTTTTCTTATTTCAGATTGAATTTTGGGTTTTCGTTTCATCATTTCAGATGACTTTTCCAAATAACTCACTTTCATCTTGCCTTTATTTTGGTTATCTTTATTTTCATCATATGACGACTCTACCTCACAACCGATTCCACTATTTCCCATGCAGGCAGGTCTCTGATCATTTAAAATCTTTTCAACTCCATTAGAGACACATTTTGATCTCCCCAATAGATCAGCATCTAAGAACCTTCCAAACTATATTTTCTTCCTTGATTCTTTTGAAATTGAATCTTTTTCAAGTTAACTCCTAATGGTAACAACTTCCTCCTCAAGACACTCAGTAGTCTTGGACTTTTCCTCTAATCTGGAGGTGAGGTCATTGATGACCTTTGCCTTCTCTTCAATTCTCAGCTTCAGATCCACTACATCATCATTGCTTTCAAGTATTTTATATTTTACTTTCACCAATTCTTCTAGTCATTCAATTTCAACTTCAATTTTATCAACATATTCAGTAGATTCTTCTACAATTGATTTACACATATTACAACTCTTACATTTAATCTTAATCTTACTAACAGCATCCTTAAGTTGTAAATCGGTATTGGAACTAGTTTTCAACTGATTTTCTCCACCATTATCCTCTGATTTTTCAACAGTGGCCATCATGGAAGCATGGTTCCCAATTTTAAATTCTTTCTCTTCTTCATCACAACATTTATCATCATCTAATTCCTCTTCACATACAAACTCTTCTTTGGTAATTTATTTCTTGATTTGAAGTCTCCCCTTTTGAAAAACCTTTTCTGAGGATTCTCAATGATTTCATAATCGTTATTCTCATTATCGATCTTTCTTGAACACTGAGTGGCAATGTTACCAACTTTTCCACAACGAAAGCAAGCTAGAGGTAACTTAACTTTGAATTTCCCTTTTCCCTTCTGGAAATTATTTGCAATGAGAGAAATAATTTTTATTTCCTAATAATCCTAACCACTACTATCTTTTGAGATTTTCAGTTTCTTAATGGATTTAAATTCCATTTATTTTCTCACTCGAGTCATAGAATCTTCTAGTTTGACTCTCATTTCATATGTCACCAAACTACTTAGTAGATCATCCAGAGAAAGTTTGGAAAGATCTCCTTCCTCAAGGGCGGAAACCATTGCATTGTATAGGGGTGGAAGTCTTCTCAATATTTTCTTTACAATTTAAATGTCTTTGATTTCTTCACCAAGACCCTGAATTGCTCCAACCACTTCAGTAATTTGATTGAAGAAGGAGTATGCATTCTCATCAGGATACATCTTCAGATCATCGAACCTATTGTGCAGGACTTTTAGTTTCGCCTCCTTCACTTTAATATCTCATTCATAAATATTTTCAAGTTTATCCCAGATGAACTTTGCTAAGATGCAACTTATCACTTTAAGATAGATCTGATCAGAAAGGGTTGTGGTGAGAGCATTCTGTACTTTAGCATCTACATCAAGAATTTTCCTATTTTCATCAGTCATAGCCAGCCCTGTTGGATCATTAACATGTATACCTTGAATAGTGGAGAAAAGGACATCCATTCCAAGGGATATTAGATGAGATCTCATTCTGTTCTTCCAAATCTGAAGATTACTTCCATCAAACAGGGGAACTCCCTTTACAGTGGCTGAATTTTCCATGGCGGTATATGACAGATTAAACACCAATAACCTCCCTCTGATACCACATGAAGGACCCCGGGACACCCTGAGAGGGGAGGGGTGAATCAGGGTGTCAAATTTTTCTTTTAAAAGTGGTGGATCTTGTTCCCACATTGGTAGGAACTAGTTTAACCTGTATGATGGATATGAAAAGCAATCAAACATTCACACGCAAAGAGACAACGCAATACTTTTTACTTGGTTCACCACTAAGGGATACGTCCAAGGATCATACGCCCACAGGTTTTCAATTGTACCAAATTCCACTATTGTTCACTAGCTGTGGATTACAAAGGTTTGGGCACAGTCACTCTGTCCCAAGCTCACTAACTTTACAAAAGTTCAGGGATAGCTCACTGCATCCCTCAGGTCACTCCCGTTGACTCCCCCTGGATCACTGCCTTTGGTGAAGTCCCACTCAGCTTATAGATGTGAAGGTCCATTCATCATCGCTAATGAATACATCCTATGTTGTATGTAGATTCTCTGTTGAAGTCCAACTTCCACCCGTTGATGAATCTCACTTTGCACCAAAGGTATCAGGAAATCTTCCAGCCTCCACGCAACCCTAAATCACTGTCGTGCATCAACCATACCTAGAGCCCTTCTCTAAGCTAGTGCGCAAGTCTCGGTGCGCAATTTAAAACTGGCGTGCAAGTCCACCTCAACCACTTGCGTGACACAAGATTCTATAACTCTAAACTTGTGCGACCCATCACCCTTTTACGCCCAAACTGGTTTTGGCACGCAACTTTCAACTGTCGGGCTTCTTCAAATCCTGGAGCACAAGTATCACCAAACCACCTATGCTACACTTACTTTTCCAACTCCTAACTTGGGAGACTCACCCCCTTTCTCATTCAAACCACCTTAGACGCATAGAAAACACCTATTGTGCAACTTCTACTTGTGCGACCACACAACCACTTACGCGACCACTACACCTGACTGACGGGAGCTCTGAATTTCTTTAATTCTTGAACTTTATACAGAATGAGGAGGGTTCAACCTCTATTTATAGGAATTTTGACACCCTACGTGATGGCGCACAAGTCTCCCCTTGGCGCGCCAGTTTCGGCACTCAAGTCTTTTCCTTGAAAGTCACTTGAGTGACCAAACCCAAAACTAGGGCGTCCCTTCTTCCTTTCCCGTATTTTGATGTTATGATATTGAAAAAAATATGGCGTGCAAGTTTACAAGCATCCAAGTAGTCAGCGCGCAAGTCCCTTTTCCAAAAACACTTTTCTCCATTTGTCAAATTTGAAGTCCAGAAATTTGGAAAACACTAGAAAATAGTGCCTCCTTCAATACTATTATATTCTTGAACTGTTAGATCACTTAGTTGGCACATATTCTGAGCGTCCACTGAGTATTGACAAAAAACACAAAACATACTCCAATTCATGAGAATACAACCATGGTTCCAACAATGTCCTCATAATACTTATGATCCAGATAACTCATTGGGAACACTATATATGATGGCTTCAAAAATAATGTATGTTTAAAGTACACGAACAGCCTACCAAATTCTCTTAGATTTTATTTACCCTACATGAACACTCGTTGTATTTGGAAGATTTTAGTATCCTTCATATATTTTTAGTTAGGTGTCAGTCTTTTCTGAAAACTTTTCCATATAAATTTTGATCTCTCATGTCTCTCTATCATTTGGGGTTTTTTTATTAGTCATTTAAGTGGTTAGAGTTATATAGATTTATATAAATTATGACATATACGGGCATAAAATTAGAGAAGAAAAATTTTTGGTAACCCTCCAGGTATCATATGTTTTTAATGGAATGGGTCCTCTATGTATTTAATAGAGTATGTAACCCTCCCATAGTGACAAGGAATAGTTATTCCACTCATGAGTTAGTAAACCTCTCATTAAATGGCCATTGCATACTCAGGGGAATGGGTCCTCCATAGGGGTTATAAACCCTCTAAAATAACATATGATAGAATGAGGCATGGATCTATCATTACTTATGCTATTTATGGATGATGCAAAAGTGAAAAATATGAGATAGTTCAAATAATTTAATTACAATAATTATTTACCATTTTATCCTTCAGGTTGCTTCTTTAGTGAGGCTATTATATGGATGATACACTTCTTATTCTTTGTTTCCTTTATGATGTAGCTTATATTTGGGTTATTATATTTGGTCTTAAAGGAAATTTTTAATTCTATGAGTATCTATAGATACATCTATGACATGATACTTTGCAGATTTGAGCTACAAGGTTTGGCTCTTCCCTCTCATACATCATTTTCTTAATCGTATAGAATATACAGTACCATTGGGTTTCCTCATATCTCCCTTAGTTTGGGTTTGATCTGACTTGTTGTTTCAAATTTTCATTTTGTTTTTAAGATGTACTAATGTGTATATTAATACTCACCTCTACATGATCCCTGTTTACACACATGTTTTGTATGTGAAAATTTTTCAATGTTTTCAGAGTTATCAATAAACATAGAGCAGGTGGGGATGCTAGAGCTAGTGTTTGGTAGTATATAGTAGTACATGGAAAAAATGGATGACATAGATCATTCCAATATTCCTTACAGTGAGTAAGTATTTACCCTTACTTAGATTCTATTATACCTAGTAGTGATATTTCTTTAGGTTTATGTTTCCCATGATTTTGACCTTAGTAGAATTATATTAGAAAACTATTATGATACACATGTATTTTTTATATATTTTAGTTAAATATTTATCATTTTTTTGTCATTGGATATTATTGTGTATTGTTGATGTAATATTATTATAGGTTATGATAAGTTAAGTCATCCATTTATGTTTATGAATTTTTTGAGTTAGTTGTTAACCCATGGACTATTAGAGGAAGTATTATGGTGGCACACTTGACTTACTACTAGACTAGGTGAGGTATTGATGGGTTATTTCATGTCATTAATGAACAACACATCATTTTGACAATTGTTGCGCTCATAATTATTAAAAAATATGTTTTCAATTTAAAAGAAAAATTTTAATCCAAAACATCTTTTACACGTTCAAAACTGGTAAAGTGTTCCTATATTTTCATAAAACTCTATGTCATTATTCTTTAATTTATTTTTTATAAGTAGGAACAAACCACATGTCATTATAATAATTGATGTTCTTAGAATGATTTAAAATGGGTGTTTTCAAATTAAAAATAAATTTTAGTTCAAAATGTGTTTTTCATGTTCCAAAATTTATAAACCAAGATGGAATTATCATGAAACCCTTGAAAAATGATTTTTGATTAATTTTTCACCTACTGAAATGAAATACAGGTCATTTTGTTATGTCGTGTGGTCAACATTCTTGAAATTATATTTTTTCTATTTTAAATGTTTCTAAAGTAAAAAACACATGTCACATAACAAAAACCAAGTAAATATGATTTTATTATCATAAAACTCTAGGAAAATTATTTTGAATTATTTTTTGAATGTGGGACCAAAATATTTTTTTTATAACTTTATTGCAGTTATAATGAATAAAAATGATTGTTTTCAATTAAAAGTGACCTTTTAGTTTAAAACATGTGTCATGGGCTTGAGATTTATAAAAGAGACTCAGTTTTTCATGAAATTATAGGAAATTTTTTTTTGATTTATTTTTCACTAATAATGACTAAAAGTGTGTGTTTTTAATTTTAAAGTGATATTTTAGTTCAAAATGTGCAACACATGATCAAAAGAAAAAAATATATCTTATGTTTTCATGAATCTATAGGACAATAATCATTAAAATATTTTTCACATGTGGGGATTAATTTCACATCATTTCAATGAGAATTTTTTTGTAATGAATAAAAGTTTTTGCTTTTTATTTAAAAGTGATATTTTAGTTCAAAATATATGTCATGTTCCTAAAACCAAGCAACAAAAATCTCATAGTATTGAAACTCTTAGAAAATGATATTTGTATTATTTTTCACCTATAGAAATGAACTTTACATTATTTAACACATGCTTTATCCAATGTTTTTTAAAGTGTATATTACCATTTTAAACATTTAAAAAGTACAAAACATGTGCCACATACTAAAAATTTATAAATGTGATCCAAATATCATATAACTCTAGTAAAAAAATCATAGACACATTTTTTACATGTAAGAATGAACTTAACATCATTCTGATGTGTTTTTTCAGGAAATGACAGAAAGTTCATTTTTTTATTTTAAATTGAAATTTTAGTTCAGAATATGTGTCACGTGCTCAAAAATGAGTAAACATGATCTTATTATTTTAAAACTCTTGGAAAAATATTTTTTATGTATACATTACTTTTATAAATTAATCACAAAGATTTTGATGTTTGGTTTTATCAAAATGACTGAAAGTGCATGTTTTCGATTTAAAGGTGATATTTTAGTTCCAAACCTGTGTTAAATGATCAAAATTGAGAAATAGATATCAAATTTTTCTTAAACTCTTAGAAAATTATCATGAATTAAATTTCATATATAGGAATGAAACATATATAATTCTGAAATGCGGTGTGTTTAATATGCTTAAAAAATCATTTTTATATTTTTAGAAATTAAAAAATACAAAATGGTTATTAAAAAAACAAAACTAGGAAAACATGCTAAAATTATTATGAAAATATCTGAAAATAAACAATAAATTATTTATGACATGTAGTAATGAACATAATTTTATTCTGAATCATATAGTATCTATTGAGGAACTATTACAAATAGGTTCCAAAGGTTGTGAGAGGGTTTTTTTGTTAATTGTAGTTAGAGATATTTTCAATTTATGGAGATGATGAATGGATTTCTTGGATGAAAAGGCTAATATTCCTAGTTAACCTAATTACGGTATAATATAAATTTAATATTTTTACCCATACAAGTTAACCTTACATGGTTGTGTAATAATAAATAACATTTTCAAATATGGAACTAAGGTGTGAGGATGATCATGAAAGATCGCAAGTTGAAGTATTAAATCCCATACAGTACCTATATGGAATAAAATTTGAAGTAAACTTTTTCTAGTACTATATATTAAGTTCATAGAATGAGGAGATCATGATTTGAAATATGGGTATTGAATTGTAATTAATTTAAGTTTTTATACAGAAAGCTATTTCTATTATGGATTAAAAAACAATAAAATAAGTGTAAGAATAAATAGAACCATTTTGTGAGGAATGGAGGAATTTTGGTGAAATAAATCCATATCACACCATGAAAAAATAAGTCGCACCATGATCATAGATTTTACATCAAAATAAAAACCTCGCATGATTTTCGTGTGATACTCTTTAGATGTGAAAAAGGCACTACGTTGTAAATGTTTTTATCATGAAATAACTGGTCATTTGTTAGAGTAAATTACACTATAAAACATTTTATTACACCATGAATATGCTATTTTCACTGTGAGGATTATTCCATGAGATATTATTACAACACTAAAATGTGATGGATTATTGAATCATGTCATAATATATAAATCATTCCATAATTAATCAAGTGTAAAGAAGAATCATTTCATGACATAGTTGTTTCACTATGAGAGTATCATTTTATATAATGATAAGAAATATAATATGAATAAGGGTGAATTTATTTTCATCATGGGGAATATGATCTCATCACAATAGGTCTGAGTATTGAGGATATTTTTGAGTATCATGTTATCAGACAACAACATCGGTAAAACTGTTATATGTCTCAGTGTAATGATATACATCACACCTTCCAAAACAATTTGAAGATTCAACTTGAATTCAAAAATATATAGATTTAGCTTGAGATTCATGGAATTCACTCAACTTGAATAAGTATTTTTTTAACCACTATAAAGGATTGGAAATTCGGATTAATCTTAGATGATTATATGAAGTAATTTTGATATCAACAATTATACTAAAGGTTGAAGTCTTAGTGGATTTCTATAGAACTGCTCGTAGAGATTTCTAAAATAAAGATAGGTGAAAAAAATTAAAAATATACTTTGAGAGAGAAATAATTTAATTATCTAGTTTCAATAGAGGAAGAATATATAAGAGTCAAAATGGATTTCCAAAAATCATATATGTTTCATTAAAGTAATAATGGTTGAAGAGGATGGAATTATGTTGCTACATATAGCTATTTTAAGATTTGAAGATATTGAATCACAAAGATAATTTCAATGTGTAGTTATTTTCATCTAAAAAAAGTCTGTTTCTATTATGATTTTTTTCAAGAAAAATAATTTACCCCTAGTTAATAGGTCAATCTCATCTAACTTTAATAGATAATGACTCAACTATTTAAATGGAGTGGATCTCATTCGACCATGGAGAATTGAAAGCACAATAAAGTGGATAAAAACACAGCATATATTCCAGATATGAATATACAAGTTGAATCAGTATCTTATATTGGTCTTGAATAAACTCTCATGTCTATAAACTATTAAAGATACCCTCACATATCTAAACTGGAAATTCCATTCTTGAAGCAATGTGTGAAGGATAATGAGAGTGAGTAACCCTTTGGGAGGTATTGATTCATCCATAAACCTTTGTAAAGGTTGTCTTTCTTGGTACTAAGTGATCATGACCAAGATTGTATACACTAAAATTTATTGTATTTAATTTTATCACATTTTCATATTGTTAGTTTTTACTCCTTGGGCATATCCTAGTATAGATAAGCTGAGTAAAATCCTTGTGTCCTTTTTTTCTTTTAATTTGGTATTTATGTTTGAAATTTGATGTAATAGATGACTAGGGAGTGTGAGATTAATTTTGTTACTTCAAATAAGTTGAAAATTTTCAAGAAAGGGTGAAAACAATCAATGGAAAAAAAAGTTATATTTGGTTGATACACTGATTCACCCCTCCCACACCCCCACCTCTCCTAGGGTGCATACATTCAACTTGGTCTTGACAAGTTATATAAGATCAAGTAGGTTCTAATTTTAAATTCAATATTAAATCTAGTTTTTTATTTATTACCCATATTTATTTTATGGTGAAGACCCCAATTTTTAATGTCATGAAATATGATGGATTGAAGAGGAGATGTTTTTTTCTCTACAGGCTTGTGGTAAAGATATCATGGATCACATATTTCATGATATTGATTTGACAAAGCACAATGAAATAGTTTATAATTTAAGGATATATAATATCTTGGTTATATTGATTTCTAGTGAGGTATATAAGAAAATATCTCATTAATATACTACATTTTAAATTTTAAAAACATTAGAAGTCATATATAGGAAATTAGTGGAAGTTAAAATTTTTGTGGATTCTTACTCAACTACGTATTGTAATTCTAAAATAGAACATTATTGAAGGAAAAATATTATGAAAATTTTATTATTTCAAAGATAAATAATAAAAGGAGGAATAAAAGATAATTTCTAAAAAATTAACTCTCCAATCAAAAATAATAATAAAATCCTTAAACCTAGTTATATGGGGTCATATACATTGATCAAGCATTTACAATTAGCTCTATTAAGGAACACATTTTCATTGAACCCATTTAGTACAAGATAATCTTGAATTAATTATTTAAGGCTTATTTTATCTCTAAATCTACCTCTTTTAATAAGTGAATTTGAAATTAATTTTACCCTATTAATAGTTATATCCTTAAGTCTTCTTCTACTATATCTAAACCATCTAAATCTTGTTTCCTTCATCTTCTCATCAGTCTAAGTCACTCCAATTTTATACTAAAAACATTCATTTCTAATCTTATTTATCTTAGCATGTCCACATGCGCATCTTAACATTTTAATTTCTCAGATATATATATTTTTTTCAAGATTTCTTGATAGAGGAAAACACACACTAGCATATAGAATAGGTTTTCTCATAATAGTCCTATAAAATTTACCCTACAATTTAAAAGGACTTTTACGATCACAAAACACCCCAAAATAATTTATCTATTTTATCCATCTAGTTTGAATCCTATGAGATACATACGCATTAGTACCTCAGTATCATTTCATAAATGATCCTAGATATTGAAAATGATCAAATTTTAAAATAAATTGGCCTTCTAATCTCACATATATAACATTACTAGAAAATAATTTACACAAATGATACTCTATATAATATGCAGTATCCCTATTAAGATGAAAACCTTTTGATTCAAAAGAATATCTCCAATTATCTGACTTAAAATTTAAGTCTCTTTATATTCTATAATTATAACTATATCATCTACAAAAAAATTGAAATTAGGTATATCATATAACATCCAAGGACGTGCACTCTTGGATCCTATGCTTAAATCCATAACTTTATATTCTGGAATTTTATGCTGATAATTATGACCCAAATTTTTCATCTAAACCATAAAAAATAAAAATTAAAACTTTAAACACTTATATTATGGATGAAAATTTAGGTTTTGAGTTTTATATAATTAGGAAAAACTCTTTTACAAATAATTCACATGACATTAAATGAGAATTTCTCCCACTTAACCCATCTTTCCTTTTTCACATTAATACATCATCGTCATCCATATGAAATACATACTACAAATAACTCATTCAAAATAATTATTTAAAACCTACAGAAAAGGAAACATAATAATGGTGAGCTCAGATGCTCAGTAAGTGTAAACATAAACATTAACAATTGAATGTCATCAATGAACATAAGATTACATAAGTGTATGAGGATATAATCAAATTATATGAGATAATCATAAAATAACTCATACCCATCAATACCTATATCATCAAATATGAAAACATGGAAAAGTAAAGATCCATTAAAATCAATAATCATGAGCCATTTGATACCAATCTCAACCATTAGAAACATTATAAATGCATTTCAAGCATAAAGAAAACATGTATGTACTTAGGACATCATTTTCACTTCACTCTTAAAATGACTATTAAAAATGGAATAACCATAAGGTCAACTTATATACCCAATACATTGGGGGGATATCACAAACCCACCTATCATTGGTTTATCATGTAACCACCCATCATTATTTTATCATGCAACCACACATCATTGGTTTATAACTTAATCATTTGTCATTAGTTTATAACATTACCACCCATAAAATGACCAAGTACCATTAAAAACTCATAACACATAAAACCGTTAATTTTATAACAAAATCATAGGAATAACCATTATCCTCTTAATAACTTGAATAACACATATAAAACAAGTGGGTTATATAACAATCTCTTTGAAACGTGGTTAACCTGTGGAAAATAAATGGGTTCCATAACAATCTCTTTGAAACAATCTTAATACATCTAGAAAATAATGAAGATGGTATCAATAAAAAATATTCATAGTAGATTATAATTAATAACAAGGTTCTTTGACTATGATGAATGGAAATAAAATTAAAAGTTCACTAAAAATATTCTTGAGTAAAAAATCCTTTTTATTTTTAAAAACACATTTTAAAAGAGAAAGCCTTTTAAAAATCCTTTTATTTGAAAAAAATCTTGGAAAAATATAAAGGAATTTTTAAAAATCATTAAAAAAATTCTTGATAAAAATATACTTTCATCTTTAAAAATAGTTTTTAAAACATTTTTTATAACCTTTTTAGAAAACAAGCTTTTTGAAGAAAATATTTTTTGGCCAAAAAGATGATTTTTTATAAAAAAAAATCATGTGAACAATTGAGTATATAAATAGAGAAAAATGAATTGAAAACATATATTATCATTACATAAAAATAGGATAATAAAATTAACAATAATTATTTAGATTTAAATTATAATATTTCAATATTGGATACTTAATCACAAACAATCCCGATAATCGATCAGATTGTAATATCAAACTCTTACCACTTTAGTGACATTAAATCATAATCCACATAAAAGGATTACATTAAATGAGAACTATAATATCATGAAAATAATTTTAACCATGATATAACATCAAAATGTTAATTATATACACCTTATAAAGTAAATAGGTGTATAACATAACAATGGTCACAAAGAAGGCAGACTGTGACAAAAATCCATTATTGTTTTGGTAATTTTGAAAACTATAAAACCCATGAAATATATATGATAAAATGGATATATAAATCACCATAAATTATAAAATAATAATAATAAAATACATTAATTTTATTTATATACACCACACAACAAAAATAAGTGGTTAATATGGAATAAGTCTCATAAAAATAAAAGTGAGCTAAGAAATCTTCTTACCTCAAGTTTGATTCGTCACTCTAGTTCTTTATCTTCATGAATAATAAAATTATGTCAATTATTTATTTTATTTAGAACCTTTTAAAATTTTATTATTAAATTTATTTCACTTATAAACAAGTTATATATAATTACTTAATCAATTAGGTTTAAGTTGGAAGTCTGGCTATATTATACTTATGTGTCAAAACCGACTTTGGTAGGTTGCTTAAGGTCAATGAGATCATTATTTAAAAATATAAATAATAATAATCATGACATAATATTCATATTTATAAATCATGTATTCTTTTAAAACCAATCAAGGAATACTTTTATGAAAAAATAACTGACGTTGCAATCATGGAGATGGTAGGTCATACGTACACATGAGTAACGTTCCCATTTTTTAATGATCATTATTGAAAGAAGGTAATAAAAACTAATGTTTCCAAAATGATAATTATGTCATAAGTACCATATTATGTAATTATATATATATATATCATTATTGTGATGTGGTGATGAAAAAAGAAGAATCACATCACTTCGAGTCGATTATAGTCCACTTGTCCACAAACGATGTTATCGCTTTTTTAGTGTGTTAAAAAGTAATGATGAAAGTGATATATTATATTTATAGAAGTATAATTATTTCATTAAAATAATATATATTTAATTTAAGTAATATATATTTATTAAATCCATCCTTAATACATTCCATGTAAAGCGTGAACAAATCACATCGCCTTGGGGAGTCGGTAGTCCACTTTTCCACAAATGATGTTATCGTATTCCCACAAAATGAAATTAATGAAGTTATAAGTTATATAATAATTAAATAAAACATAAATATCATATATATATATATAATATAAAAATATTATGACCATAATTATTCCCAACCTTGAGAGGTGGCAATGGAAGAACGAACGACATTGGTTCGCGAATCGGAAGTTCGGCATACACACGAATGATGATTGTGTGTCCCATTTGATGGAAGTGTGTGAAGTTTTAAGTAGTAAAACTAACATATAAGTACATAATTATATTTAATATACTAATTTTATTATATAATCTTGATATAAAAATAATTTAATGTGTGGATAAAAAAATAAAATAAAAGTGATCATTGAAGAATGTTGTGTCCTCTTCTGGTAAATCCTTTTGGTTTACACCAAACGAATCATTTGCTTTTCTATATAACCAAATTGATACTTATAGGATTTTATGAGGGATATTTTGGATTTTATTTGGGTAGGTTTTGGATGATACAAAATGATTGAGAGGTGTTAAGAAGTGGGGAGAGTGAATGCCCATATATAGTGGAGAAAGAGTGGCATTCTTGTAAATATAAAAAGGTGAACACTACCGAGAGTTATACCTTACGTAATGATCCTAAAATAATGATCCAAATTATATAAAATAGGTCATATGGTCAAAATATGTCCAAATAATTAGTTTTTGAAATGTTTCTAGGTCATTTGGCCGCTTAAGATTAAAGTTTAACCACTAAGTAAACTTATTTTCACCTTAATCACTATAATTAATTTTAATTACCTTCACAAATATTTTTAGTAAAAAACTAATTTAAAATTACTAGTAATTATATATTATTATGACTCAAAATATGGAATCAATTTTTCTAAATTCCAATCACAAATTTTTCATAATTTAATTTCAAATTAATCCCATATAAGGAATGAGAAAGCGAGTTTTTAAAGTGAAAATATCCAAAAGTTTACTATGTTTTTATATCCAAATTCAAAATAAAAATGATTAAAATGACCTAAATTGTATTAATATATTTATAATTGAACTACTTTGAATTTAAAAATAAATTCAAATATAATTTAACTTTATAAATTATTTATATGAAAAGTCACTTTCAATTAAAATTCAATATTATTCATAATTCATTAAAATATGAAAGTTCTTAAAAATACTAAAAATTAACCCAATGTAAATTTTAATATTATAACTTAAAAAAGAAGTTTATTTTTTGAAAAAAATTATAAATGTTTCAAAATTTATCTTTAAAACAAGTCTACCATTAAAAAGCAGCAAAACAACCTTTTAGAAAAATATAGATTTTTATGATTAAGATTGGATTTATTCTTATTTTATACCTATAAAACTTATTTTAGGAATTGAAAAAATTTGATTGAATATATGAAATATAAATTTCATTAATATTATTCACTAATAGTGATTAATTTTATTTATTAATATAAAATTATGTTATGGGAAAAAAATAGTTTATCCTAAAAACACATCCTTTATATCCAATTGGTTTTTATTTTCATTTATAATTAATTTCTCACCAAAGGGTTCATTATATAAACATTTTTAAACCTTGTTTTCATAATTTATATAATATTATTTTTTCCTTACATTACAATGTCTAGGTTACAACTATCATTTTAAAAATTAATAGAATATCTTTCTTCCGTAAAACTCGCTCATGTGTGTAACACACATTATCGAAGAGACTCGATGTCGCATGAAATGAAAGATGAACTTGGTATTGTGTGTAATACAAGCTGAACTATGTATTTTTTTTAATGAAATATATCAAGTAACTTAAATTAGTTTGAAATAATATACTTCATAAAATCTAGGGATGTTATATCCCACCCCCCTTAACATGAATTTCGCCGTCAAAATTCATCTTGGTTATCAAAGGATTAACATTTATAGAATTACTTTATTGAAACCCACATCAAAAAAATGGTTAATAAAACATACTATTAAAAAGTTAAAGAGCTAGAAATAAATTCCACAAGAAGTTACACACAACTAGTATTCCTCATAGGTAGAACATTAGTGGGAAATTAAAAGATTGATTGGGAAGGAAAAACTAATTCTCATGGACTGATATAGAGTGATAGAGAATGTGGTTATGAGGAAGTCAATAAAAAACCATAAACCAAAAAGGTATGTAAAATATCATTAATATCATTAGAAAATATTATAATAGGATATAATTTTATTTCAAGATCACTTTCCTAAAGTTGAAGGATATATTTCACCATCTAGACAAAAAACATAAAGAAATATACTTAATTAAAAAGTTTATTTCCTACTTTAACTAATTTCCACCACAATATAATATTATTCTCTAGAAAAAGAGTACTCAAGATGAAATATTCATACATGAATCAATAACTCTTAAGATAACCTCACGTGATAACATCCTAATATCCAAAGTTATCTACATCGACATTTGATACCAACTATAAGAGCCTAGGACCTGCACTCTCAGATCCTATAATGAAATCCATAACTTTACATTCTTGGATTTGATGTCAATAATTGTGACCCAAATTTTTTATCTAAACCTTACAACATCAAAAGGAAAACTTGTATCACTTACATTATGGAGGATCTTTTAGGTTTAGAGTTTCAGAGAATTAGGAAAAATTCCTATATAAACAATTCACATGACTTTAAAGGATAATTTCTCCCACTTAACCTGTATTTTCTTTTTCACATTAATACATCATCATAATCCATAAGAGATGCATTCTAGAATTAATTCATTCAACACCATTATTTAAAACATTGTGAAAACTAAACATTAGAAGGGTGAAATTAGATGATCTGTAATGGTAAATATAGTCATTAACAATTGAATGTCATCAATTATCATAAGAGTTTATAAGGGTATGAGGACATAATCAATTTTTGTGAGTGAATCCTAAAATAAATAATACCCATAAATACCTAGATTATAAAATATAAAAACATGGTAAAGTAAAGAGTCATTAAAATCAATAATCATGATCCATGTGATATCAATATCATCCATTATAAACATTATAAACACATAAAAATCATAAAGAAAACAAGTATGTACTTTGGATATCCTTCTCACTGGACTCTTACAAACACTATTACAAATGGAATATCCATACGGTTGACTTCCATAACAAATTCACTATATGTATAAAATCAACCCAAACTTAATTGGTTTATCATGGAACCACCCATCATTGTTTTATCACAGAACCACCTATCACTGGTTTATAATGTACCCACCCTTCATTGGATTCTAACGTAATCACCCGTCAAATTTCCAAGTACCAATACAAAATCATAATACATAAAAGATTTAATTTAACTATAAAATCATAGTAACAATAATTATCCATTTAAGTATTTCATTAAACTATGGAAAATAAACCATTTCTATAACAATCTCTTTGAAACATGGTTAACCTGTGGAAGAGAAACAGGTTCTATAACAATCTCTTTGAAAAAATATTAATCAATATAGAAAGGAATTAGGATGGTATAAATAAAAAATATCCCTATTTTAGTATTTTTAATAGTAATTTTGGTTGATTAATATGAATGTTAATACCATTTAAATATAATTAAAAACCTTTCAAAGGAAAATATTCTTTTTATTTTAAAAAAACACTTTTTAAAATAGAAAATATTTTTTTAAATCCTTTTATTTAAAAACAACCATGAAAACATATAAAGTATGTTTTAAAAATAATTTAAATAATTTATTGAGGAAAATATCAATTTTTATTTGAAACAAAATTATAAAAAAATTTAAAATATTTCTGAAAACATTTTTACAAATCATTCTTTTGGAAGAAAAGAGTTTTTAACTAAAAAGCTGATTTTAAATAAAATATTATTTTGAACTCTTGAGCATAAAATGAGAATAAAATGAAGGGAAAACATTTATTCTCATATCATAATAATAGTATAATAAAATTCAAAATAATTATTTATATTTATATCATAAGATTTCAATATTGGAGACTTAATCGCAAACAATCCAGATAATCAATGAGATTGTAATATCAAACTCTTTCCACTTTGGTAACTTTGAATCGTAAGCTCCATGAAATTATTACATTAAATTTGACTTATAATATCATGAAAATATTTATAATCATGATATAACATGTAAAAATGGTAATTATATATAAATTATGAAATAAATACGTGTATAACAAAAAACATTACAAAGAAGGAAAATTGTTACAAAAATCTATTACCCGTTTGGTAACTTTGAAAACCATAAACCGCATGAAAGAGAGATCATAAAATGGATATTTAAATAATCATAATTTAAAGTACACAAATCATATAATACATTCATGGGAAGTATATACACCAAAAATATAAGTGGTGAATATGGAATAATTCTCACAGAAATAAGAGTGAGACTAGAAATCCCATTACCTTGAGTCTGGTTTGTCATGTTTGTTCTTTATATTCCTTAATAATGAAATAATGTTAATTATTTACATTATTGAGAACATCTTCCATGTTTTTTATTAATTTTATTACAATTATAAACAAATTATATATAATTACTTAATTAATTAGGATTAAGTTTGATGTTTTGATCATATTCAGATTATGTATCAAAACTGACATAGATAGGTAAACTAAGGTCAATAAGGTCTATTTTGAACATTTATGGAATAATAATCATGAAATAATCATCATATTTATACATAAATTTTTCTTTTAAAATCAATCATTGAATATTTTTATGAAAAATGAACCAATGATACAATCATGAAGATGGTAATCAAACATACGCATGATAAACATTCCCAATATTCAATGATCATTATGGAAAGAAGATAAGTAAAATTTATCTTTATAGAATGATAATTATATCATAAATACCAAATTATATAATTATATATACTTATATATATAATTATTTTTATTCGGTGATGAAAAATAAGAATCATATAGCTTCGAGGAGACAGTAGTTCACAAGTCCATGAACAAAGTTATCACTTTTTAGTGTGTGTAAAGATAAGAAATAAGGTGACATATTATATTTAAAAAAATATAATTATGTAATTAGTATAATATATATTTAATTCATGTCACATATTTTTACTAAACCCATACTTAACACATTCCATGTGAAGCATAAATGAATCACATTGCTTTGAGGAGTTAGTAGTCTACACATCCACAAACGATGTTATCGTATTCCCACAAAATATACAGCATGAAGTTATGTGTTATATAATAATCATAGAAGCATAAATACATAATAAATATAATATTTATTAATTAAAAATAGTATTTATATCATTATTCCCAACCTTTAGGGGTGGTAATGTAAGAATGCATGACATCGGTTTGTGAGGTGGTAGTGTGTCACACACACGAACGAGGATTGTGTATATCATTTGATATAAGTATGTAAATTTATATGTTTTAACCATAAAATACAAATATATAAGTTTAGTTATTATAATTAGGTTATTATATAATCTTTATATTAATATAATTGAATGAGTGGAGAATGAAATAAAACAAAAGTGCTCGTTAAGGAATATTACCTCTTCTTTGGGTAACTCCTTTTGGTTTTCACCAAAGGAGATATTTGGATTTATTTCTGACCAATATGATTATAAGACAAGAGGAGGGATTTTTTGAGTTTTTTATGAAGTTTTTTTATGATACAAAAGGCCTGAGATATGTTAAGAAGTGGGGAGAGTGAATATCCCTTAATAGTGGATGAGGAGTGGTATTCTTGTAAATATGAAAAGGTAAAGACAATTAGGAGGTCTCCATTACATCATGTTCCTAGAATAATGAACAAAATTATATAAAATAGGGTATATCGTCGATATATTTCTATAAAAAGGGTTTTTTACAATTTTCTAGGTCATTTGGCCCTTTAAGATTAAAGTTTAACCACTAAGTAAACTAGATTTCACCTCAACTGTTGTAATTGATTTTAATTGCTTTCACTAATGTTTTTGGTTATAAAATAATTTGAACTTAAAATAAATTATAAACTATTATTATTCCTAATATGAAATGTATATTTTTATATTCTAATCATATAATAGGAATAATTTATTTTTAAATTAATCTCATAGATGGAACAAGGAAGCAGGTTTTTAAGGTGAAAATATCCAAAAGTTTACTATGTTTTTATATCCAAATTAAATATAAAAAATATTACAATGAAAAAAATGGATTAATATATATATAATTTAACTATTTTTATGTTAAAACTGATTCAAAATATAATTTAACATTATAAATTATTTAGTGGTAAACACCCTGTAATCCTACATGAAAAATGGGGATTCAAAACCCATTGGGTGCAGGGGCTGTAGTAGTACAATAGCGGTACTATAGCAGCGGTGGCTACTCTAGATCGGTGGGAACTGTAGTGGTGGTAGGGCACTGTAGCAGCGGCAGTACTTTAGCAGGTGGGTTACTATTAACAGAATGGATTGGGCTAAAAAATTGGGCATGCGGGCTTTATAATGGGCTACATGCCCACTGGGCCTTCGGGCTATGTAATGGGTCTCCCTCTACCCAGTTAAAAGAGGTCTTTTATTTGATTTAATAAAAAATGAGGCTTTGGCCCCAACCTTTTAAAAAAAATTAAAATTCTGTATTATTCATTATTCATCAAAATATGAAAGTTCTCAAGAAAATACCAAAACTTTTCACCCAAATTAATTTTTTATATTCATCCTTCAAAAAAGAATTTTATTTTTTCAAATAAAACTTCTAAATTTTTCAAAAGTTAGCTTTAAAATGGGTCTTCCATTAAAAGGCGGCAAAAATGCCTTTTAGAGAAATATAGCTTTTTATGCTTAAAATTTTATTTATTCTTATTTTATCACTATAAAGATTATTAGATGAAATGAAAAAAATATTGAATATATATCATATAAATTTAATTTATATTTATCACTAATAGTGATTCATTTAATTAATTAATATAAAATTCTTCTATGGGAAGAAAAAAAAGTTTTTTCCTAAAAATACATCCTTTATATTAAATTTTTTTTATTTTCATTCCTAATTAATTATTCACCAAAGGATTCATTATATAAAAATGTGTAAAAAATATTTTCATGATTTATCTAATACTATTTTTTACCTCTATTTTAGTGTCTAGGTAATAATTATCATATTAAATATTAATAGTATAATATTGTTCAGTGAAACTTGGTAATGCGTGTAACACACTTTATTGAAGAGACTATACTTTAAAAGAAACATAATATAAACTTCGTGTTTCAAGTAATGAAAGATAAAATTTTTATTTCAAGAAATGAAATGTATCATATAATTTAAATTAATTTGAAACTATATATTTCATAAAATATCATTTTGTTACATCCTACCCCCTTTAAAATTAATTTCTCCCTTGCAATTCATCATGGTTATCAAATGATTAATATTTTTAGAATTACATTAATGAAACCCACATTGTACAAAGGGTTAATAAAACATACTCTTAAAAGGGGAAAGTAGGAAACATAAAGGTAAATAGAAGTTATTCATAACTAGGATTCCTCATAAGGAAAACATTGGTGGAAAATTAAAACATTAATTTGGAAGGAAAAATCAAATCACATGGACTAATAGGGAGTGATAGAGAACATGGTCAATTGGAAGTCAATGAAAAAACCAAAAACCAAATAGGTGTGGAAAAGGTCATAGATATCATCAGAAAACATGGTAATAGGATAACAATTTATTTCAATATCATTTTCCAAAACCTGAAGAATATTTTTCACTATATAGACTGAAAACATAAAAGAAATATAATAACTTTACAAGTAAATTTCATCCTTTAACCAATTTCCACTACAATATCATCTTTTTCTCAAGATTATGGGTATTAAAGATGAATTTTTCATACCTTAATCGTTGTAATAAAATTTTAAAGACTACATAACCATAAAAGGGATAAAAATCTATACCACATATCTTTAAACATTAACCAAAACCAAAATAGTTAGTACATAGTGAGATAATTCCCAAAAATGGATAAAACTCAATGTGATACACTAATTTTAAAAATTAAATAGTAATACCCAAAGTCGAAACAAAATTATTCCATAAATAAATATCCTTAAAATTCTTTAAACATGTCTAACTAAGTTCAAAACCTAATGATTATAAGGATTCGACCATATATTCTTAAAAGATAATACAACCGTTATTTTTCAAATAAAATCCCATATGTTTCTATTATAAAAATAATCTTTAACTGTAAAAGTATGTCATGTTAACCAGGACATAAAGTAGGCTAATGATAGTGTGTGAAACTCTTACCATACTTCAGGCATAGGTTCAAGCCCCACCACCTAACCGGATGTGGTGGTTTTTCACCAAAAATACAGGTTTTCCATATTTATTTATTAATACAAAAAAATAATCCCACCCTTAAACACTTCATTTTTATCCTAGGGGTTAAAAATATCTCATCCCAAAAAAAATGTCTCCAAAAATGTCATTAATCACTTTAAGATCTCATTGCATAAAACCTCAATGGCGTATTTAATTAATTGAACCTATTGTCATCCATAACCTTATAGACCTATGAAAATATCCATAACTCTTAATATAAACATAGTTGATAATATCTTAATCTCCAAAGTCATCTAATCTGACCGTTGATACAAATTATAACAACCTAGGACACGCACTCCAGGATCCTATGCTGAAATCCATAACTTTACATTCATGGATTTTATGTCGATAATCATGGCCCAAATTTTTCATCTAAACCTTAAAAAATAAAAATAAAAACTTGGATAACATAAATTATGGATTACCTTTTAGGTTTATAGTTGTATATAATTATTAAAAACTCTAATATAAACAATTCACATGACGTTAAATGATAATTTCTTCCATGTAACCCATATTTTATTTTTCACATTAATACATTGTCGTCATCCATATGAAATCACTTATAGAAATAACTCATTCAACATCATTCAATAAAACCTGGGAAAATGAAACATAAGAAGGGTGAGATTATATACTCAATAAGGGTAAATTTAAACAATAAAAAATTGAATGTCAGTAATGAGCATAAGAGTTTATAAGGTCATGAGGAAATAATCAAAGTGAATAAGAAGAACATAAAAGAAATCATACACATCAATAGATGGATCATCAAATATGAAAACATGGAAGAGTAAATATCCATTAGAATCAATAATCATGAGCTATGTGATATCAATATTTATCATTAAAGACATTATAAATCCATAGAAATCATAAATAAAACATATACGTACTTGGGAAATCATTTTAACTTCACTCTTACAATAAATATTAAAAATGATATAACCATACGGTCAACTTTCATACCTAATGAATTGGAGGGATATCACATGCCCACCCATCATTGGTTTATCACATAACCATCCATCATTGGTTTATCATAGAACTACCCATCATTGGTTTATAACATAACCACCCGTTATTGGTTTATCAAATTTTCAAGTACCATTAAAAAATCATAATACATAAAATATTTCATTTCATTATAAACTCATAGAAACAACCATTATCCCTTTAATAGCTTGATTAACCCATTTAAAAGAAATGGTTGCTGTAATAATCTCTTCCAAACATGGTTAACCCATCGAAAATAAATGGGTTCCATAACAATCTATTTCGGAACAAATTAATCAATCCAGAAAATAATGAGGATGGTATCAATAAAAAATATCACTAGTATAGGATAAGTAAAAAAACTTTATAAATTATGAATATTTAATCCATTAAAATATCCTTAAAAACATTCTTGGGGAAAAATACTTTTAATTTGAAAAAAAAATCAAACAAAAAACCTTTTGAAAATGATTTTCTTTAAAAAAACCCCGGAAACATATAAATTAAGTTTTGAAAATAATTTAAATCATTTATTTATGGAAATATCCTTTTGTATTTGAAAAAACACTTTTTAAAACATTTTTTAAAATGTTTTTAGAAAACATGCTTTAGGAATAAATGAGTTTTTGACTGAAAATATTTTTTTAATAAAATCATTCTTTTGAAATATTAAGTATATAAATAGAGGAAAATGAAGTTGAAATAATTATTCTTGTGATATTAAAATAGGATAATAAAATTCACAAAAATAATTTAGTGGTATATCATAATATTTTAACATTTGAGACCTAATCACAAACAATCTCAATAATCGATGAGACTGTAATATCAAATTCCTACCACTTTGGTAACATTGAATTGTAAGCCCCATGAAAGGATTAAATTAAATGAGACTTATAATATCATTAAAATAAGTATAATAATTATATAAAATTTAAAATAGGAATTATATACATGTTATAAAATAAATAGGTGTATAACATAACAAATGTCAAAAAGAAAGAAAATTGTGGAAAAAATATGTTACCACTTTGGGGAATTTTAAGAAAATAAACCTCATAAAATATAGATCATCAAATGGATATTTAAATACTCATAAATTCAATTACAATAACCATGAAATTCATTCATGGTTAGTATATACACCACACAACAAAAATAATTGGTTAATATGGAATAAGTCTCGCAGAAATAAATGTGCGACTAGAAATCCCCTTACCTTGAGTCTAATTTTCCACGATAGTTCTTTATATTCCTGAATAATTAACTAATTTTAATTATTTAATTTATTTATAACCTTTTAAAAGCTTATTATTAATTTTATTTCACTTAAAAAAGTTGTATATATTTTCTTAATCAATTAGGTTTAAGTTGGATGTTTTGAACACTTTCATCTTATCTGTCAAAACTCACTCTAGTAGGTCAAACAAGGCCAATGAGATCATTATTTAAACATATAAATAATAATAATAATTAAATAATCATCATATTTTTACATACACTATTATTTTAAAATAAATCATGGAATAGGTTTATGAAAAATGAACCAATTTTTCAATTATATAGATGGTAGGTCGTACACAAGAATTAGTAACGTTCCCATTTTTCAATGATCATTATGGAAATAAGGTAAGTAAAATTTATCTTTCAATAATTAGAATTATATCATAAATACCATATTATATAATTATATATAATTTTTGTGATATAGTGATGAAAAAAGAAGATTCACCTCGCTTCAAGGAGGCGGTAGTCCACACGTCCACAAACGACGTTATCACTTTTTCAGTGTGGGAAAAGGTAAGAAAGAAAGTGATATATCATATTTAAGTAAAGATAATTGTGTCATTAATATAATATATATTTCATTTATATCACATATTTTAATTGAAACCATCCTTAATACAATCCATGTAAAGCATAAACAGATCACAATTCTTTGAGGAGATGGCAGTCCACTCGTCCACAAATGATGTTATCGTATTCCCACAAAATGTAAATCATGAAGGTATGTGTTATATAATATTTAAATAAGCATAAATACAAAATAAATATTATATATATCATATAAAAATATTATTTAGATCATTATTCTTAACATTTATAGGTGGTAATGGAAGAAAGAATGATGTCGGTTCGAGAGGCGATAGTCTACCGTAAACACAAACGGTGATTACATATCCCATTTGATGGAAGTGTGTGACATTTTAGGATATACCATTAATATAACAATATATAATTATATTCAAGATAATAATGTTGTAATGTCTCTGATTTTTTTTACCATGTTTTTTATTTAATAATATTTGGGAATTATTTTGAGACCAATCTTCGAGACGACGTGCAGTTCCGAGGCCCAGTGAGCCTAGAACAAATGTTTGAACTTAATTAAATAATTAAATTGTGCATGCATGTGGTTTTCCTGAAAGAGTGGAATAACTCCTGAACGGGTGCTCGGATCAGAAATCCAAGGGCGTCGTTGTGTCCAGAGCAGCGGGTTTACCCTAGAAGAGACCTAACATCGGCTGGCGCAGGTCGGTGGAAAAATCTGGTTTTTTGACATAATCGTAATAAAATATTAAATTAAAAATATTTTATTAAATCTTTTCTACAGAAAAATATCTTTTTATTTTTACGTAGAGTTTTCGTAGGGGATCAGGGTTACATTTCTCATAACCCTGAATCTCCCTGGAGAGCTCTGGAGAAAACCCCCAACGTGGCGACGGTGTTCTTGACAGGCTTCCCTGGCGACGACGACGTGGTGACCGGATCTTTTCTAGAAAATGCCGCAAATCTAGGTAGGACATTTGTTTTTTATTTTCCTTTCCCCGTTCTTGATTCCTACGACGAACGTGGTTAGCCTGCGGATCGATCGTTTGGCGGGCGGGTGTGATTTGTGGTTTTATCGGGAAATAAAATACAAGAGATTTATGATCTGTTGATTGTTGTGGTTTTGATCTAACGGCGAAGAACCCAGATCTTCACAAACAATGATCTAGGTTCGTCCCTCTTGTTCAATTCTTTGTATTTTTATTCCCCCGTGCGTTCTTCGTTGTGTTCTACACATTATTTGAAGAAATAGATTGTTGCGCATTCGTTTGATGGTGCAAAGATCCGAGATTATAGATCCAACCCCTGAGCGATGTCATGGAGGTGTGACGACGGTTTCAGCGGACGACTTGGAGTGGATCGAGAGATATGAGTTTTTGGACATTTTTCTTCTGATGGATCGTTCGAGGATTATGATCCGATTTAAGCACCAAAAACACCCGTTTCAGTGTTTGTGTGATGAAACGAACCAGCCCCTGGTGTATCGGGACGAACGGACGAGAAACCATGGATCCGTAGGATCAGCCGCGGTGCGAGGAGAAAGATAGCGTTTCTGGACAAATCCCGACTACACGGCCTGTAGTATGGGCTACACGGCGTGTGTTCGTCGGCAGACCACCTAGCGTGTACTCCGGGAGTACACAGACACGGGTTGAGTACATGGGCAAGGACACAGCATGTATACCCCTCCCCGGCCAGACTCGGCCAGACACATGGGATACCCCGTGTGCTGGTACAAGGTCAGGTGACATTGACAGAGGCTGTGTACGGGCATATGGCCAGCATACACAGATCGAGCCCCGAGTGCTCAGACACAGCTTGTTATTCTTCTACACACCGTGTAGTTACTTTCTATACGATGAGTCAAATGACACGGGCTATTTACACTGGCAGTACCCGGAGTCAAGGAACACAGCGTGTGATTATTCTACACACCGTGTAGTCCAGTTTTACACAGCTTGGATATATGACACAGGCCGTTTACACGGGCAGTACCCGAAGTGAAGGAACACGGCGTGTAACCATACTACACGCAGTGTAACCCGTTTCACATGGCTTGATCCAGTTTCCTTATATGACTTGGACTAGTTTCCTTAGGGTTCGTCCCCTTGATCTTTCTCCTTAAGGTTCCCAGTATCATTTCCTACATACAGGAGTATGATCACTTTATTATGACTTCCTGAATAGAGTTTTTTTAATCCCCTCAGTGAGACTTAGAGCCGGATCCTCTATTCATCCCTGGAATCCTAGGTAGAATTCTTGGTATCGACGTGACCAACTTTACCCGGGCTTCAATCCTCTACTTAGCGGATTAGCTCAGACTGAGTTTTCGGAATCACCCCCTAACTTGGTGGTGATCCTCATCTAAGAATCATGTTATAAAATTACTTGTGGAGTGTGTTCTCCCAGAATGAGTACTTTATATCTCTCTCTTAAGACCTAGGTGTGTGTTCTCCCGGTTGCATGCTTAGTGGAATCTTCGAGCTGGATCTTAGTGGTGGTTTCGAAACAGTTGTTTGAGTATGAGTATATCTGGATTTCTTATTATATGTTCCATAAACATATACTATGTAGAGCTGAATTTACCTTTCTTTTGTGGTATTTCCCTTGTTGTATTCTTTTGTGGTTTTGGGGTGTTCTCCTGGGTATTTTTATATTCACCCATGCATGGGCTTTGCCCGCACGTGTCGTGTCTTGTGAAAATGAGTGAGGCTTTGATAGGATTCTAGGTGGACCAGGACCGGACGGTACTCAGTGAGATCAGGCAGGCCGAAGTGTGTTCCTATGGCTACAAGCTGCAGTCCCAGCACCTTTCTTTACAGGTTGGATTTTGTTACGGACTCTCTTTTGGAGGGCTTGTACTTTTGGCCCAGGGTTTTACTTTCTTGTACTTTACTTTCATGTCGTACTCTGTTGGTTGGGTTCTAGTGTATGAATGTATCTTTTCCTTTGAGTAGTTTTTACTTTTCAGCTTTGTGGGCTTGGAGATGTGTGTGCATGCCTACAGGTTTATAGGCAATGCCTCCCATGTTAGTAGCATCCCTACTCAATGCCAGTCACCAGCCCCTGGCCTATTGGTTGCGGGCTTGGGGAGTTGTGTCTCGGGCCCCACTGGGATGGGTCGTGACAAAGTGGTATCAGAGGTGGTCGGTTCTACCTTAGAACTGAGAGTCTGTGAGTTAGTTTGGGGAAACAGTGTTAAGTTTATCGAGTTCGGATTTCAGGCCAAGGACCCCAGTTTTGGTGCGGGAAGCCAATGAATCCATACACCAGGACTCTGATAACTTGCTTTTCGACTAATAACATGAGGACACTAGTTGAAGGGGGGAAATTATGGTACATGAATCATATAAAAATGGGTTTTGGTTTCCATGTCCTTCTAGATTCAGCTCTCCAGATATACTCACTGACTGAGATACATCTTGTTTCTTTACTGGATGCCTTTGCGACGCGCACCCGCTAGGATCCAGAAACTCGATCAATAGGATGACCCCCTCAGTGATGAAGCTTCGATTCAAGGACCATATCCCCCAGTTTTACCGTCGGGTGGTGTGCCAGTTATCCCTCGACCTATGGAGTAGTGTTTAGTGCCTGCTATACCAGTAGAAAAGGAGAACAGGTTGAGTGCACTCCACAAGTTTCAGAGACTGAGACCCCTCAGGTTCCGAGGTGAGCCTGACCCTCAGGCAGTAGAGGACTAGCTTGAGGCAGTGGCTAAAGTCTTTCGTTTGGTCAGGACACCAGCATATCAGATAGTGATCCTGGCAGCGAGCCTTCTTCAGGGCTCGGCAGGGAGATGGTGGAGTTTGGTTATCCAGACACACGACGAGACGACTCTTGCGTGGTCTGAGTTTGAGCATCTATTCAGAGAGTATTTTTCACCAGTTACCCTGAGATCAGTACATATACAGGATATTCTTCAGCTCCAGCAGGGAACTATGATGGTGGATGACTATTCATCGAGGTTTACTAACCTCTTGCGGTACTCGATGCATATGGTCAGAGATCAGTACTTCAGAGCTCGAACTTTCGAGTGGGGCTTGCACAGAGATATACGATCTAGCATCGTCCCTATAAGAATTCTTACTTATGCTGCGGTGCTTGAGCGGGATTTTGTGGTTGAGATCTTCTTGGCAGCTTAGAGACAGCTGGCAGTTGTCAGTAGTGAGCGAGCTGGAGTAGAGACCTCAGCAGCAGGGAGTCGACGTCAGGGACCCAGGTGTGGGAGACCTTTTCAGATGAGATCCCAGGATAGGGGATCTTCCCTACAAGGTTCTCAGGATGCATCCCGCCAGCCTCGAGAGAGGCGATGCTACTCATGTGATGGCAGGGGACATCCCGCTCGATATTTTCCGACCCGTCGTACTACTGAAACGGGAGCAGTGGATGGACCATCGAGTCAGAGGCAACGTGTGGAGCAGACAGATCTGCGGGGTGGAAGATGTGGTAGAGGATCTAGGAGAGCTGCTAGATGTGGTCGGCGTTTTGAACTTTTACCACCACCACCCCCAGGAGGTCCACCCCAGGCTTAGGGAGCTAGTGGACAGAGGCAGGGACAGCTGCAGGCAGTAGAGGCTTATGACCCACGTACTCCCGGAATGATTAGAGGTACAATCTGTGTCTTTTCTAATTTTGTTGTCGTACTGATAGACACAGGTGATATTCATTCCTTTCTGGTTGTTTATCTTTTTTAAGACCTTGAGATTCCAGTTGAGCCATTAACTCGACCCTTACACTTAGAAACACCGACTGGAGAAGATTCACAGATCACACACCTTTGTAGACAGTGTAACCTGACCCATGGAGGCGAGATTTTCGGTTGGAACCTCTTGGTGGTAGCGTCGAGGTATTATGATTTAATTCTTGGTATGGATTGTCTATCCACATTTCATGCCCAGATTGACTGTTTTAGGTAAAGGGTGCGGGGTGTCCGCAGTGATGGAACGAGGTTCTCTTTTTTCGGTGAAAGAGAGACGCAGGCATCACAGGATGGACTCGTGCATAGGAAGGTGCAACCGATATCCTATTAGTTAGTTAGCCTAGACCTTGGAACATAATATGTTATGAGTTTCTAGTTACTAGCAGTAGTGGCTGAGTACAAGAAAATATTTTTGGAGGATGTCCCCGGACCACCTCCCCGTCGGGAGATAGATTTTGGCATTGAGCTGCACCTCGGGACGACACCGATATCAGCATCATCATATCGAATGGATCTTACAGAGCTTCACGGTCTGAGGTTGCAGCTAGAAGACTTGTAGAGGAAGGGCTTTTTAAGACCCATCACTTCACCCTGGCCAGCCCCAGTGTTATTTTCCAAGAAGGCAGACGGGAGCTTGAGGTTATGTGTGGACTACCGATGCTTGAATCAGGTGACCACGAAAAACCGGTATCCACTACCAAGGATTGGTGACCTCTTCGACCAGTTGAGAGGGTCACGATGGTTCTTGAAGGTTGATATACGATCAGGCTATCACCAATTGCGAGTATGAGATGAGGATATACAGAAGACGGCTTTCAGATGTCGCTACGGTCACTATTATTACTTGGTGATGCCCTTCGGCGTGACGAACGCCCCGGCAGTGTTTATGGGAATTCTGAACCAGATCATTTAGCCCTATCTGGATTAGTTTTTAGTGGTCTTAATCGATGATATCCTTATGTACTCTGCGTCCAAGGAGGAGCATCCAGGACACCTAAGGATGGTTCTGGACACACTCCAAGAGCACCGGTTGTATGGGAAACTCTCGAAGTGTCAGTTATAGATAGAGGAGGTCCACTTTATGGGACACGTTATCTCAGCAGATGGTGTAGCAGTGGACCTAGCCAAGGTGCAGGAAATGCTATCACGGGAGCCACCCCGAAGCGTGATGGAGGTGCGGAGTTTCCTTAGGTTGGAAGGATACTATCGGATATTAATTCTTGATTTCTTCAGGATTTTATCACACCTGACAGCTTTGACCCGAAAGGGGCAGCCTTTCGTGTGGACCGAGAGATGCCAGCAGGCTTTCCAGCAGTTGATATAGAGTCTGACATGCGCCCCGATCTTGAGATTACCGAAGGAGCGTGTCGAGTACGTAGTGTTCTGCGACACATCAGGAACCGGGCTTGGTTGTGTCCTGATGCAGAGGCAAGCAGTGATTGCCTATGTATCATGCCAGTTGAGGACGCACAAGCAGAACTACATGACCCATGATCTTGAGTTGGCATCGGTAGTCTTCGCGTTGAAGATGTGGCGGCACTACCTGATGGGAGAGCAGTTTACCGTCCACTATAATCACAAGAGTCTCATATATATATTTTCTCAAAATGATATAAATTTGAGACAAAGGAGGTGGCTTGAGTTCCTCCAGGATTACAAATTTGAGATCGTTTATACTCCTGAGAAGGGGAACGTTGTGGAAGATTCTCTCATTAGGAAATCCAGTTCGCAGTTGCTGGATGAGGCGACGAGGAAGTTGGCCTCCTAACAGTTATCCTTCATGGAAGGAGATAAGGGAGCTTACCTTCAGTCTATGGTTGTTACCCCTCCACTCTTACAGCGATTCAGGTAAGCACAGCTCGATGATTCTATCTATGAGACTCTATGGGCTCAGATATCCACAGGCGATGCTCCTAATGGATATTCATAAGGTGGGGAGCACGTTGTTATTTTCAGAGGGCGTACAGTAGTACCAGTGACATTTCGGGAGGAGGTACTGAGGGAGTTTCATACATCCCATTTGGCAGTGAATCCAAGCATGGAAAATATGTATCAGGACCTCTGACGCCAGTTCTGGTGGCCAGGAATGAAGAAGAGAATGAAAGAGTTTGTTTCTCGGTGTCTTACTGGTCAGCAAGTAAAGGCTGAGCATCAGGTGCCAGCAGGTTTGATTCAGCACCTTGAGGTGCTAGAGTGGAAGTGGGACGGGATATCTATGTACTTCGTGATTGGTTTACCACATATTTCCAGGGGACACAATGCCATCTGGGTGATCGTTGATCGACTCACCAAGTCATCCCACTTCCAAGCCATACGAGATCAGAGTTCAATATAGAGCTTGGGACTCCTCTACATGCAGGAGATAGTTCGACTTCATGGAGTGACCTCAATGGTCGTCTTAGATCGTGATGCTCGTTTCACATCCCGGTTGTGGAAGGGATTGCAGGAATCTTTTGGGACTCAGTTACGCTTGAGCACAGCATTTCATCCTCAGACTGATGGTCAGACGGAGTAGACCATCCAGGTTCTAGAGGATATGCTATGAGCTTGCGTACTTAACTTCGGTCATAGCTGGGAGAATCACCTGCTAATGGTGGAGTTTTCTTACAACAATAGTTATCATTCTACTATTGGTATGGAACCATTCGAGGCTATGTACGGGCAACCTTGCAGGTCACCACTTTGCTGGACTGGCCCAGGAGAGTCATCACTCATGGGCCCAGAGATGGTGAGAGCTACTACAGAGAAGATGCAGGTCATCCAGGGGCGGATGAAGACTGCACAAAGTTGGAAAAATTCTTATGCTGACAGGAGGCAGAGGCCCTTGGAGTTTGAGGAGGGAGACCATGTGTTTCTTCGGGTCTCACCTCGACGGGGATTATGGAGATTTGGCCGAGGCGGCAATCTATCTCCGAGGTTCGTTTGCCCTTTCCAGATTTTGAGTAGAGTTGGAAAGGTGGCATATCGGTTGGCTCTACCTCCTCATATGGACTGGGTACACAACGTCTTCCATTTGTCACAGCTACGGAGGTACGCGCATGATCCATCGCACGTCATCAATTGGAGAGAGCTGGACATCGATGATGGAGAGACCTTTGCTGAGTACCCAGTGGAGATCGAGGATCGTTAGGAGAAGGTCCTTCGTGGGTGATATATTCCCTTGGTGCGTGTCCGGTGGTAGCACGGGAATCTCCAGGAGAGCACGTGGGTGCGGGAGGCTCAGATTCGTGTGCAGTACCCACATCTTTTTTAGTAGCCTTTGTTATGGATTTTTGAGGATGTAAAAGCCCTAAGGTGGGTGTGATGACATGTCTCGGATTTTTTTACCATGTTTTATTTTTAATAATATATGGGAATTATTTCGAGACCATTCCTCAAGACGGCGTGTAGTTTTGAGGCCCGGTGAGCCCGAATGAGTCAAATGACACGGGCCATTTACACTGGCAGTACCCGGAGTCAAGGAACACGGCGTGTGATTATTCTACACACCGTGTAGTCCAGTTTTACACAGCTTGGATAGATAACACGGGTCGTTTACACAGGTAGTACCCGAAGTCAAGGAACACGGCGTGTAACCATACTACACGTCGTGTAACCCGTTTCACATGGCTTGAGATAGTTGCCTTCTGTGACTTGGACTAGTTTCCTTAGGGTTCGTCCCCTTGAGCTTTCTCCTAAAGGTTCCCAGTATCATTTCCTACATACATGAGTATGATCCCTTCAGCAGGACTTCCTGAATAGAGTTGTTGGAATCATCCTAGTGAGACTTAGAGCCGGATCCTCTATTCATTCCTGGAACCCTAGGTAGAGTAGTTGGTATCGACATGACCAGCTTTACCCGGGCACCGATCCTCTTCTTAGAGGATTAGCTCATACTGAGTTGTCGGAATCACCCCATGACTTGGTGGTAATCCTCATCTGAGCATCATGTTCTCAAAGTACTTGTGGAGTGTGTTCTCCCGGAACGAGTACTCCGTATCTCTCTCTTCATACCTAGGAGTGTGTTCTCCTGATTGTATGCTTAGTGGAATCTTCAAGCTGGATCTTAGAAGTGGTTTAGATACGGTCATTTGAGTATGACTCTATCTGTATTTCTTCTTATATGTTCCATAAACATATAATGTGTAGATCTGACTATACCCTTCTTTTGTAGTATTTCCCTTGTTGTATTCCTTTGTGGTTTCGGGGTGTCCTACTGGGTATTCTTATACTCACCCCTGCATGGGTTTTGCCTGCATGTGTTGTGTCTTGTGCAGACAAGTGAGCCTTTGATAGGATTCTAGGAGGACCAGGACCAGACGGTACTCAGTGAGATCAGGGAGGCCGAGGTGTGTTCCTACGGCTATAGACGGCAGTCCCAACACCTTTCTTTATAGGTTGGACTTTGTTACGGACTCTCTTTTGGCGGGCTTGTACTTTTGGCTCAGGGTTTTACTTTCTTGTAGTTTACTTTCCTGTCGTACTTTTTTGGTTGGGTCCTAGTGTATGCATGCATATTTTCCTTTTAGTAGTTTTTACTTTTCAGCTTTTTGGTCTTGGAGATGTTTGTATGTTCGTACAGGTTTATAGGCAATGCCTCCCATGTTAGTATCATGCCTACTCAGTGCTAGTCACCAGCCCCTGGCCTATTGGAGGCGGGCTTGGGGAGTTGCGGCTCGCACCCCACTAGGACGGGTCGTGAAAAATGTTATTATATAATCATGATATAAAAATAATTTAAGTGGTTGAGAAAGAAATAATACAAAAGGGCTCGTTGAATAATGTTACCTCTTCTTCGAGTAACTCCTTTTGGATTACACCAGAGGATTATTTGGTTTGATTTATGACCAAATTTATTCTTATATTATTATAGGAGGGATTTTTAGAGTTTATTTTGGCATGGTTTGGATGATCCAAAAGGCTTGAGAGGTGTGTATAAGTGGGGAGAGTGAATTCCCTTTTATAGTGGAGGAGTGGAATTCTTGTAAATATAAAAAGGTAAACACTATTTGGAGGTCTCTGTTTTATAATTAGCCTCCAATTATGAACCCAATTCTAAACAGTATAGTATATGGTCTAAAAGTGTCTATAAAATGGTATTTTTACAAGTTTCTAAGTCATTTGGACCCTTAAGATTAAAGTTTAATCACTAAGTAAACTCGTTTTCACCGTAATCGTTGTAATTAATTTTAATTATTTTCATTAATATTTTTGGTCAAAAACTAAGTTAACCTTACTTGAAATTATATATTATTAGGATTAAAAATATTAAATCCATTTTTTAAAATTCTAATCATACATGTTGTAGAATTTATTTTAAAATTAATCCTATGGCTGGAACGAGAAAGCGGGTTTTTAAAGTAGAAATGTTCAAAAGGTTACTATGTTTATATATTAAAATTCTGTATAAAAATTATTCTAATGACCTAAATTGGATTAACATATGTATAATTTAAATATGTTTACTTTTAAACTAATTAAAAATACAATTAATCATTATAAATTATTTTTATTAAAAGTCAATTTTTAATTAAAATTTAGTATTATTCACTACAAATAAAAATATGAAAGTTATCAAAAAAATACAAAACATTCACCCAAAGTAGAATTTTTATACTCTGTCTTTAAAAATGAAGTTTATTTTAAAATAGAAAATTTATAAATGTGTTAAAATTTAGTTTTAAAACAATTCTTTCATTAAAAGGATGCAAAACTGTCTTTTAGAAAAATAACTCTTTTTATGCATAAAATTTGATTTATTATTATTTTATGCATATAAAAATTATTTTATGAATTATAAAATATTATTTTGAATATATAATATATAAATTTCATTAATATTATTCACTAATATAGATTAATTTAATTTATTAATATAAAATTCTTTTTTGTGCATAAAAATTGTTTTTCCATAAAAACTGATCCTTTATATTAAATTAGTTTTTATTTTCATTTCTAATTAATTGGTCACCAAAGGATCCAACATATAAACATGTGTAAAACATATTTCCATAATTTTTCAAAAATTATTTTTTCCCTCTATTCCAATGTCTAGGTGATAACTATTATATTAAATATTAATAGTATATTGTTGTTTCACAAAACTTGGTCATAGGTGTAACACACGTTATCGAAGAGAATCAATGTTGTGTGCAATGAAAGATAAATTTAGTGTTTCATGTAATTCAAGAAAAACTATGTATTTTATTTAACACAATAAATCAAAGAATTTAAATTAATTTAAAATAAGATATGTCACAAAATCTTGGGATGTTACATCTTAGCTTTGAATATGATTTGTAAGTCCATATTAGACCAAAGAAAAAGGTGTAGTCATAAATACGAACCTCGATGAAGTCTTATTGAGAGATGGAAGTCTATAGTGTAACCTATTAGTGTTATAACTCTTGTAAAACACCCTCCATTCATTTCATGAATGATTTTTATATACACCACAAAAATCCTTTTTCTTTCAGCATATTTCCATAAAAACTCTCTAGTAACTTTCATGTTCCTCTCCCAAAATCAATTAAATTCATATAAAAATCATGGTATTTTTATTGATAATACACCATCAGACCTCTAATAAAATAAATCCTTCTCTGGTTGAACATCCATGTATAAAACCAAATTGATTATTTGTAATTATAGTTTCCATGTGAATCCTCTATTCAATCACTCTCTCCTAGAGTTTCATAGTATGAATCATAATCTTAATACCTCTATACTTACCAAAACATAAAAGGTATCTTTATTTTTATATTTTTTTACTATAGAAATCTTCATATATTAATTGGGAATTTTCATATTAGAATCTCATTAAATATCTTAGTGATCCAATTAATACCCAACCCTTCTAAATATTTCCCCAATTCAACATAGATATTATATGTCCCAGCTTTTTTACCATTTTTTATCCTTCTTAAAGACTCTTTAACCTCAAACGGATGAACTTATTGATAATAGATATAATTGAATATGGACACCCCAATCCAGATAATTAATTATTATTATACTCTTAAATATAAAAAAAATATTATTTTAGGGGATTCTTTCAAAAATATAAATTCATATTCCCCTATAAAGATATAAGTGGATGGTAATTCCATGTAATGAGTAGAAATGACATCATTTCATCAGCTTGGGGGATGTTTTTGAGGTAACCAAGATGAGATAAAATCCATGTATGATATGTTGGGTCAACTATAAGTCATTTATAAGGTGGATTATGAATTTATAGAAAAGGTTTTTTTAGAGTCTTAGATATTTAAGAAAGAAAAAAGGCCTCAAATTAAGACATTATGAAAATGGGTGAAAAATGAATATTTGAAGTTACTTACACATAGAACTTTCACATGAGTTTGGAAAAGAAATGGATATATATAAGGTGATTAAGGGGAGTAATATACCTATAATTAAAAAAAATTAAGATAGGATTACATCTATAAAATAAGTCAACTTGAGGATGGATAAAATTAGTTCTTTATTGAATAAGATGAATGAGAATATTATAGATCTTTAAATGTGGTTAAAAACCTCAAAAAATATGGATATACCTTCTCAAGAAGCATTAAAAAGATAATTACATGATGGTAAAAATCTAGAATTAGTGAGGAGACATAAAGATCTTGTTGAATCTAGAAATAATGGATCTCAGAGAAAGGTAGTTGTAAGGTGTTACAATTATGGAATCAGGGAACACATAATGAGTGTGATTCAATAATCTCAAGGATCAATGGTTGAAGAAAATGTTTTTTAATCTCACAACCAAGGAATGACTACTTGAGTTATGGATTTAATGGGATATTTTTTATATGATTGATATATTCCCTAAAGTTCTATATAATAATTTACAATATATATAATTTGCATTATGTGACTAAGGTTGATTGTTAATTGATATTTTACGGCATGGTTTATGATATCATGTGACTTCCTATGATATGATTGGAATATGAATTATTATAATTATCATTTAAATCTCTCCAAATAAATAATTATCCTTATTTGAAACATTTCTTGAGATTAAATTCATGGAAGGATAAAATAATTCTTGTGATGATGGTATGAATAGATGAATCTATTTTCTTATGCATTATAATTCATTAGTAAATGCATGGATCTTAAGAAGAATCCATGAGGTGTTGTATAAGGTATAAGTCCATATGATATGGTGTTTGTACATTCCTGCTCAACATCCTATTGATTCTTCTTTTCCCCATGGATCTCTCTCCCTCTTTCATTTTCCTTATGAGATGCTAGAATATTATAGAAGTAAATTCCCACCCATGTGATGGTTGATTCAATAAAAATTTTCAAAATTCTATGGAGAGGGGATTCTGTAGGATTTTATTGAGTGCTCATCATAAATATCATATGAATAAAGAAAAATGTGGTATCTCCTCAATGTAAGATACACAATAATATTCATCTTTTATAATTTTACAAGGTTTCTAGTTTTATACATGGTGATCAGGGTTTAAAGGTTTATAATTACTTCCATTATGTTAAAAAAGTGTTTTTTAATTCTAATAAACCTTTTTTTGGGTATATTGTTATATAGATACAAATATGACTAAGGTGTGGCAAAGGGTAGGGCCTGAGGGGGAAATGCTGGTGTGAGAGAATAATTTTGAAATAGAAGCAAGAAATAAATAATAGGGTGGAAATATTGAAAAGGAATATCCAATTATAGTCATTGAAATAGAAGTTTCTAGTGAGGTATCATAAAAGTATGAAGAGGAAACTTGAGGTGATGATTTTTATCAATCAGTAAATAATAAAGGAAAGGATAGTGTCCTTCACTTAGGAAAATATCTAGTTACCAAAGGGAAGAAGTATAGACCTCATAAAAAATATTCCAACCTTCTAAATCCTAAGATAATGAGATCAATGGGTAATTATTGTTACTCAAATAATTATTTTCATTCAACCATTGAGAAATCTAAAGAGGAGAAACCTAATTTGGGCATCATAAAAGGATATGTAACGTCTATTTATTTAGAGATACTCTTTAACCAGAGGCTTGTACCATAATATATAATATGATAAAATAATACTTATAAGTATTTTTACATTTGAACTTACTATTCCATTCACACTTTTCTTATATGATGAAATTATCTTACCAAAATTTTGGAAATTCAATCTGGAAAGAATAAAAATGATAAAAATAATATATAATTTATTTGACATAATATGAGTAAGAAAGAATGGTAAATAGTTACTTACTAATGTCTTTAATGAAGAGAAAATTAAGTGGTATGAATATAAACTTTATAATACTTTACTAGATTACCATATATTCTCATAATATATGTGTAACTTTCAATATCTAAATTCTTATATCTCAAAATTCATGAATTTTTACAACATCACCATGATTTTTTACATTAGGGAACTATCTTGAAAATAATTCTCTTTCATCTCAAATATTAGAAATGTTTGTTTATTTGGTTTCATTTTTCGATGTTCACTTCCAAATTCATCAGTTCTTATCATTGGTGAGTCAAGCGAGGGTTCTCAATAAATCCTTAAAAGTGAGTTTTCAACAATCTAAAAAACAATTTGATGGAAGTATTAGAGCAAGAAATTGTGTTTCAATTCTTGAAATAATGTTGTAAAATGATGAAATAGTAAAAAAACAGATCACCTCATATGAGTGATATCAAAGCCCATTATAATATATGATTTTAATTTTGAGTTTCTCTTATTTATGTTATAACATAGTAAGTGAATCCCAATGCATGATATTATTCTAACACAATTCTTGTGTGTTGGATTATTCTTATAGGATCACTTGCTCACCTTATGCTGGCCACAAAAGTATATTTTAATCTGACCTGGTCCCATGTGGATTAATCCTATATAGATACCGTGCTATGTGGGTTAATCCTATGTGGGTTCTTAGTGATATTCTTTAAAAATATGCAATTTTGATAGCCATGGACACTGACTTATTCCTATACAGTTCCTAGTTAATGAAATGTTGTGTAAAAATAATATCATGTAGGTTCCCTATGTATATTTTTATTTCTATACAGTGTGGGATTCATTCTTATATAGGTCGTCAGTGTTCAAGGTTTAATACTACTTGTGATAATCTGAAGTGTTTATCTTTTATTCTTATGCATGGTGGGTTAATCCTATATTGAAGTATATCATATATTGTGATATCATCTCACGTTGATTTTACTCATGCATCGAGTTAATGGTACATGAATCATATTCTATCTATCATAATGTGTGATAGATATTTCCTACAACCCCTCTCACACATAGTGAGTCATGGATTGTGATTTGGTAATATTGTAGCATATGAAATAGTAGAAAAAATATATTTTAAGTTTCAATTCGTAATTGAATTAAATAATTCATAAAACATTTATAAATTATGGAAATTGTATTTCTATAATATTTATTTAATTTATAAATATTTTTATAAATTAATTAATTAATTATAAATTTTTTATAATTAATTAATTAAATGTTTATGAAAAATTTAATAAATATATATATATCCATAAAATTTAAATATAATATTGAAATATAGTTTTCAAATTTATATTCCAAACCATATGATCTAGAAATAAAGTGTTCAGTGATAAATTATTTGGGTAATTTATAAAATATGTATAAATTATAAAAAGTAACAAATATAAAAGGATTATATTGAAAATATTAATTTTTCATAATTACCTAATTTGATTTTTTCAAAATAAATGCCCATATTTAAGGAAATAATTTGAACCAAATTAAAAGGAGTTTTGATAATTGATTTGATCAATGTTTAAATTATATTAAATATGTAATATTTATATTATATAAATTTATTTGCATAACATATTTTAAATATAAAAAATTTCTATTTCATATAATATCTTATATTTAAAGTAAATTCTATATGATGAATTATATGAAAGATTTCATATTGGAAATAAATTTAATGTTTTAATATTTATTTAATTATGGATTTTCCCTAATGAATTGATAAATTATTACATGTTTATAATTGCTTTATTTATGGATTGTTCATAAAGGATTATATTGTGTTTAAATCTATTAATTATTCATTTATTTAGTTTATTCCCTTGTTTATTATTCATAGATATAAATTGTTTATATTATTAAAGGATGTATGATTTAGTTTAAATTTTTAATATACTTCTATAAATTATCATACATTCATCTAAAGAAGTTACATGTAAGGAATGATAAATTATTTAGTTTTCTTCTAACTTTAAAATAGATTGTACTATATTATGAACATAAATTAGGAAGTTAATAATGATTTATAAAAAAATTAAAGTCTTTTATATACCTTATGCATAGGATACATTTGCATTTGTATGAATATAATTGGGTTTTAATTGGGGTTTGTAACACAAGTTGTGAGTTATGTAAAGAGTCTCACATTAATATGGTTTATTAATATTGATTATTGTAATGAATAGGATTCCAAAAACAAAATATTTTAAAGAAAGAATACATGTAAAGGAAAACATGAGATAATATGGTGAGATTAAATCCCTTTAAAAAAATATAAGTTTTATATTCCTTTTAAAGTAAACAAATTTCAAGACCTAGATCATTCAACTGGGTAGGTTATTCCAAAGTAGGGTAACCATGGATTATATTGAGTAAGTAAAGGTAGTTATAGATGACCCAAAGAGTTAGGTAACCAAATATTGTGGTTATCTTAGGGTTATAATTATCTAGGAATAGTGTTGATTTTATCCATTTGATGGATTGGACAAAGAGTTGTTCGCTCAACCATATAAGAGTTATATATTTTATCTTTGGGATAATTTCCTACCTTAATAACTAATTGGGTAGAGTAATTCCAAGTTAGACTTATTACATAGTGATATATGGATCTTGGACCACTACATAATGTAATGAATTTAAAATGGGCCATGATTTTAGTGGTAGCATATTTAATAATAGCCTCTATTAAATGTGTGTAAACATGATACTCATCTGATAAAAATTTATATAATTTATAAATATAATCATTAATATCAAACATAACATTGAGAATAATATATTTTAATGGTATAATCCTAATGTAATCCACACCTAATACTAGTAAAATAAGAAATATTTTTATGTTACAGATATTTTATATGTTTTAGAAATGCCTTCTTAAGTAACTTAATGTTGAAGTAGTTCAAAAAATGAATTTAGATGAATATGAGAAGAATATAATGATTCTATTAAGGTTTCAAAGTTAAGTAGGAACTTTGTTCTCCACTAATATATTGAATATTATTATATATTGTAATGACTTAGTGAAGCTAAAGATGACATCTAAGGCTTGTGATAGAAATTGAAATAATTTTATTATCATCAATGGAAATGTTATGATAATATAACTGAGTTCAAAAAAAATACTATGTATTATTAATGTCTTGGGGATAAATGAAATGAGTATATTATTTCTAGGTTTTGGTGTTTTATTTACAATAAAAGTGGGTAAAATTTTAAACTAGAAGAAGAAAATTTAGTTGGAGAGTCCACTAATGTTTTTTTAAGTAATCAACCTAGGTTATTAATACCTAAAATAGTTATTAGGAAGGTAAGTAAATATTCCATTATATGGGATTGTCCAAAATACTTGAATGGATTTTTGAAACTACATGGAATGTTCATTTAAGGTATTAGTGCTATAAAAATTAAATATTCAATTTTGAAGGAAGCATGATACCAAATGTATGCTTTTCAAATGTTGTAAAGATACATGAGTTCAAAATAAAGGGAGAAATCGATAGGGGTTGTAGTTTTTATTCAATTGATTAATAAAAAATTTTCAATTTCAAATATTTTAATGTAAAGGAAAATATCAATATCAGTTATCTCATTTCTATAATATGATAAGAGGCATTTTTTGTTAACACAATTCTGTTATGTATAATATGACATAATGAATTACATACACATGGTTTAGGATTAATAAATTTATTTACCATTTTTTGAAAAGTATTAAAAGGTAAAAAAATTATTATTTAGGATAAAAGAGTCCATCCATAGTTTTTTTAAAATATGAGGAATTATGGTTCCAAGACCATCAATGGAATATTTTAAATAATGGCCTTATTTCCAAGAAAACATTAAAACACATAGAATACTATATAAGATATGTATGGATATTTTTTTTGTTAAATATTCCTACTAATAGGAAATATGTGTTATTTCCTAATACAAATGATTCTATGTATTTTATCACGATATTATAAAGAGAATATAGTGTATAAGGGGCTAGTGGTAGTATGTTTAGACTTATCAAATTTTAAAAGTTAACTAATAAAATAGTATAATAGTCATTAAATTGAATGTCACTTTAGATCCTAAATGAGTTTAGGATGTTATGGTAAATGTTTTATATAAATATTTTAATAAATTACTAAAATATTTCAAAAATAATAATAGATTAAAATAGTTACAAGGATGAATATGAACTTAGAAAGAGTTATATGTAGGCAATAGAAGTTATTAATATCATAACATTGGATTTTTTAAAGTTAATTAGTATAAATATGTTCAAGGAATTGAACATTATGAATATGATTCCTAAGTCTCACAGTTATTCAAACTATCTTACTTAAAAAAATACTTATTAAATGCTTTAGTGGGAAGATTTTATTGGATTATCAAATAGAGATGTGGAAAGAATTATATAGATATGTAATAAGTTTAACAAAACCCCTTAAATTGCATAAAATATAAGGTTGATCTTTCAGCGAATTATATTTGATATACTGGTCAAATTTTTATTTATGGTCGTTTTAAGTATTATTAAAGTAGTTTAAGGATATAAAATTTATCAAGTTATTTAAATAGAAGTATTCACTTTATCATTCTTTAATGTTAGTCACATATGTGTATATATTGATATATATTCCATTAAATGTAATGATAATTTAACCTCAAAGTATAAATTTGAGTTATACCAAACAAAAGTTCATCATGGAATATTATAGGTTATGAAAAAAAATATTAAGGTTAGTGTGAGTATGATTATTGTATTAGGATACGGAATATAATCATAAGGAAAAAAACAGGTTTTATGGACTATATTACCAATGAAGTATAACACATGGAGTGTAATACACTATGTATTTGATATTATAGGGGTGAATGGTTAATATTTTGAGTCCCCAATACCATAGTTTGGTGAGACTCCTAGAATTAGAAACTTATCACTTTGATACATTTCTTATACAAGTCTTGAGGCTTAGCTAATATGGGGGTGATTGGGTATGTTGTTGATCATGTCTTAAATTGGAGATTAATTATGATGGGATTTTCCCTCTCATGTGATGAATATTAAATTTCATCCATTAATTGAGATATATTTAGAAAGTGTATGATCATACTTTGATAAGACATATGTTGTTCTTATTTATTCGGGTAAGGGGCATATGATGCACCCATCTATATAGGTGAATGTCATGTGATGTATCAATCGACTTATCCAATATACACTTAGAGAATCAAAAATATATGGGGAATCTATATGGTATTTACATACTCTATGTCCCATTTTCACTTGATGCCTTGAACAAAGGGATCATATGAAAATTCATTCTTTGATATATGATACAGCTAGTGGACAAAGTTCTAGAGATACTTGTATTTGATAAAGATCATGCTAGATCCTTATGTATATTTAGTAGCATTGATGCTTTACTTGGGGTTAATTTTGATTATATTTATAAATTTGGTAATTTGTATTTTTTTCAACACTAAAAATGATTATAGGGTTACACTTTGAAGTAGATTGAATGGGGATTAAGTTTGACTGAAAGATATGATCAAAAAGTGATTTTGGGGTTCTTTAAAAGGATTTTTGGATGGGTATACATAAGGTATTACATATGATGTGATACATAGTGAATTTAATGGTGTCTTTACAAAAGTTTTTTATAAGATATCAAAAATGATTTTTTGATATGATTTCATGAGTTATTTTATATGATGCAATTTAAGATGAAATGGTACTGAGACTATGAGGATTTATTGAAGGTGGTATATTGATGGAGATATTCCCTAAAACCTTCTATCATAATTTATTATAAATACAAGTCGTATTTTATGAATAATGTTTATGGTTAAGGGACATTTTAGGGCATGGTCTATGATATCATTCCACTTCCTATGAGTTGATTGGAAACTGAATGATGAGAATTATCATTTGAATCTCCTCCACTAAATAAATATCATTATTAGAAAAGTTTCATGAGATAAAATTCATGGGAGTATCATAGGACTAATGTGAAGAATGTATGAGAAACTAAAAACCATTATTCAAATGTTATAACAAAGGAGTAAATTCATGGCTCTCAATAATCAATTACAATTGGTTATATAAATTGTAAGTCACCAATAAATTATTTTCATTCATTATAGGATAAGATCTTGCTGATTATACCTATTTGTGTATTTATCTCTTCCTCCTTCCATTTCCTTGGGAGACACTAGTTTTTTATGGAAGATAGGAGAATCATGTCCATGTGAATGGTGATTCACTACAGCCTATGGATACAACATGGTTTGGGGTGTCGGTTGGCTTCCATTGAGTTATATTTATCTATCTCATATAAATGAAGACAAATACGATAGCTCATCGCTATAAGGTACACAACAGTTTTCTTCATTTATAGTTTTATGTGTTTTTGGGTTTGATGTTTAGTGGTCATAGGTTTAAGGTTTATAATTTCTTATTCTATATTAGAAAAAATATTCTTAATCCTAATAAACCATTCATTATATACACTAACCATAGACATATGGAAATAAATTGCATCATGATAAAATGAGTTTTCAAGAAGAAAACCCTTATGACTACATCAAGAAGGAATGAATGGAAAGAGAAATAATTTATCCCACTTAGGAATTGGTTCAACGGGTGGAAGAAAACAAATATGAAAGGTTGAGAAATATGAATCATGAAACATTCACTAAGTTTTTGCATCAACATTTATAGGGAGAGAGAGATAAAAAATATAGAAAAAGAATAAAGGATTTTTTTCATATTGAATAAATGGAAGATGTAGATGTAAAAAAACATTCTCTATGGATAAACAAGTCTGAGGTAGTCTTAATGGTTATTGAATAAAAGAAGAATGAAACATGATTAAGTGGTCTCACAAATACCATTATAAGTCAAGAGGATAGGACTATTGAAAATCCTTAATATGGAATAGGAATCAAGAATACTAATACAATGATAAATCATGCACAATTAATATTATTATCATAATGGAGTTGAATCCCAATCCAAATAAGATATAGGAAACAAAATAACATACTGAAAATGAATTTTTTATAAGGCGTATTGCAAGGATATCCATAATAAAGTCTTATAAGTGAGTTATAAAAATGGGGTTGGTTCACTAAGAACAACCACATTACCCGACTTGAGGAAATATTGGAAGTAACCCTCTCTCAATGTACTCAATTATTTATAATATTTTCAAAATTTGGTGCAAGATTGAGGAGAAAATATGATCTATGGGGTGATATCATTATAGGATGGGAGTTTTATCAAAGAAAAATATGAAATAACAAGTATTTTCAAATAAAATAGAGTGGTGTCTTAAACAAATATGAAATTTCAAGCAGTACTAGAGCCTTATATGGAACAAAAATTGGTTTTCTAAGTGATTCAAAGTGGTATCAAAGAATAATCTACATAACTAAAGTAGATACCAATGAAATTGGAATTGAAATCTATGTTTGGGTTTTTAATTGGTATTAGGCATGAATAGAAATTTGGGTGGTGTTAAAACCTTGTATGAGTTATCAAATAGTATCAATCTCGAATTGTTGAACATAAAGTGATATTAGGATATAATACAAGTGATGTTAGATTACAAAAAAAGTAAATATAGATTAAGTGTCATGAACCAGCCCGGGTACCCTGGTACACCGATAACAAAGCCTTCCCAGAATTCCCGAAGAGAATTCCCAATCCCCATGGGTCTGTGACTAGCACATAGCATCATATAATATACAAGTGGGAAAAATATTTCCACAAGAATGTGGAAGAAAAATAAAACAAGAACATTATACATATCAAATGAAAACTCCATTGGGAGTAAAGTACCAGAATACATCAAGGCATAAAAGCCCAAAGTAATACAACACAAAGTAATAAACAGGATAAACACATCCCAAGTCCCTAAGGACACATCTTACCATGATCACGGTTCAACAGTTGGATCCACCTCTAAGTGACCACTTCCCCTTGCTCAAACCTGGAAGAAGAAAGCCTACAAACACTCGGAAAAAAAAGTAGGGTGTGAGATTAAGCCTAGTAGGATACCATCAAAGATTCCATAATAGTATCCAAATATAGATTCACTAAAGAAAATATTTCAATTTTAAAGATAAATAGGTTTGTAAATATAAAATCATATTTGAAAAAACATTATATACATTTTCAAAATTATGGCAAGATACATTTAAAGCATAGGATTTTCTTTACAAGAGATGGAATATTTCTAAAACAATGTCTTAAGTAAATAATTTATATAAAATAGTTTATATAAATTCAGCAGGCATGTAAATCAGTTCAAACAATAATGGCATACATTTATATCTCAAATATAAATAAACAAATGATAAACATGGTCATCTACCAAAAGGTACGATAGTATTAACTAGATATAGGATTATGCCCTCTCTAAATAGACATAAAAAAATGACTATACTCACATCCCCCTGACACTAGACAGAGGTGACTCGTCACCCTCCCATCAGGGATGAGACCCGCCGTAGGTTTGTTTTAGAATGGTGGTATATCATAGAGTGCATCCAAATAACTGATCAACTACTTAAGGCTTTCATGTGATCTTATATGATTGGAAATTTATTTTAAGACTGCTTAAAATAAAATAAATCTAATTCTTCCATTTCAAAAATTCCAATTTCTTTCCATTTAAAACCATATTTGGTTTTATTAAAAACATGCCTCTTTCACAAGATAAAAACACTGGGTTTATATTAAATCATTTTAATCCATTTTTGTCAGTTTTAAATCCATCCAGATCAATTAAATAATTTTTATAATTCACTTTCACAAATAAATTCAACAAATTAATTAAAAACATTTCCATCAAATTCACAATTTAAATTCAACAATTTAAATTAGAAAATTTCTATAAACCCACCCCAATTCAATGTAATTGGGGGTTTTCCAAATCTTCATGCCAAAACCATTTCAAATCTCCCAATTCACTGGAATTGGTTTTTATCAAAGAAACTGAAAACAAGCTGAAGAAATAGAATTTAAATTAGAAGTTGGAATAAATCAAGCAGTACAATGCTAATCAATTTGGAAAAATCAATATGGAACCACCTACCACTTTTATAAAGAATGACACTCACAACCGCACCCGCCAAAAAAATTAAGGTGAATGAGATCTTGGAACCCAACCTAGAGAAAGATATGACATCATATATAATGTATCTATCAATCCCAAGATACTCCATTGAACACCCAAGAATATAGAAGGAAATAAACCTGAAGAATGAGGGAGAGCGCTTACCTAGGAATCACACCACAAGAGAAACGAAGATTAAAATATGATCGGATCGATCCGAAATGAGGAGAGCCTCCAAAAATCACCTAGGAAGGGTTATGGGGTCAAGAGCAAGGAAGATAAGTGGAAGGAATGAAGAAAAATAGCCACACGTGTGACTTATAGCAGGGAATGGTCCGGGTCATGATGTGTACCCAAGGGTTATGACATGTAGTCTACGCTAGATAAGTTAAGCTAAAAAACCCATCTCCTCAATTAAAAAATTGTTATTTAACCCATACATGATGTGTACCTTAGGTACACGACATGTACTTTCTCACAGTGTGATCTCCCAATTCAAGACTTGAATCTAACTACCAGAACACGTCATGTACTTCATAACATGGCGTGTATCTCCAATACATGGGGTATACCTACTCTGAAGCCTGCAGAAAAACAAAAAAACACTTCTACAGACATTTTAACTATAAGGGAACTTAGAAAAATGTAAAAATTACCCAATCAAGGTAATGGTATTTTTACAACCTCCCCACCATAAAAACTTTCTTCCCCTAGAAAGCCTATGAAGATTCTTCCATGCTAAAGAGATGAGGCCACTACTCTCTCATCAGTGTCTCATATTCCCACATCTCATGAATATCAGTGCCATTCTACCATAGTACATGAACTGAAGGTATCATCCTCCCACGAAGTACCTTATCCTTATAATCAACAACCATGATTGGTCGCTCAGTCAAAGATAAATCAATATCTATCTAAAGATTACACCAACTCAAAATTTGAGATGGATTAGATAGATACTTTCTCAGTTGTAATACTTGGAACACATCATGTATCGTTGTTAGCTGCGGTGGAAGTTCTAAACGGTAAGCAACTTTCCCCACCTGTTCAACAACTGCAAAAGGTCCCACAAAGAGAGGAACAAGCTTCCCTTATCTCACAATCTTTTAATGACCCAACAGGCGTGAAACCTTCAAGAAAACCCGATCACCAACTCAAAACTAAAAATATCTATAGAATCGATTAGAATAAGACTTATATTGCCTTTGTGTTGTCAAAACCCTCTGATGAATCAGCTGAATCGTAGCTATCATATCTTGCACCAAGCTTTGTCTGACCAGGGAAATTTCACCCACCTCCGACCAACACAACGTAGATTTACAAGGTTTTCCATATAGGGCCTCAAAAGGTTCCATTATAATTGTGTATTGGTAATGGTTTTGGTAAGAAAACTCAACCAGGTCAAAGTGATCATCCCAATCCCCACTGAAGTCAAGAACACAAGTGAAAAGCGTATACTCAAGAATCTGTATATATCATTCTATCTACCCATCTATCTGTGGATGGAAGGTCGTTCTCAAATAGACCTGAGATCCTAGTTCCCCATAAAGGCCTCTCCAAAAGTGATAATTAAACCAAGGATCCCCGTCAGATACTATAACATATGGAACTTTGTGCAAGCAGACAATCTATTTCATGTAGAGATTTCCCAAAACCTCAACTTTGGTCGTATCTTAAATGGGTATAATGTGACCTGACTTGGTCAGCCTATCAATCACAACCCATATTTCATTATTCTTTCTTAGGGTATGTGAAAACCCAAACAGAAATTCCATAGAGATATCATCCCACTTCCAAGTAGGGACTAGAAGTGGCTAAAGTAATCCTGAAGGTTTTTGGTGCTCGGCTTTCACTTTTTGGCATGTATAGCAATGAGAAACAAATTCATAAATATCCCACCTCATACTCAGCCACCAGAACTACTGCCTCATGTCATAAAACATCTTATTGGTTCCTGTGTGCATATCTAAATGGGATTTAGGAAAATATCCCATCATTTCCTTCCTTTCCACTAATGACAAAATGAAGTGGTTCCAATAGCATAGAACACCCTCTTTAGAGAAAGACCAATGGGAAACTGTCTACCCACCATAAAGAGAGTCTCTAATTCTATAGAACTCATCATGAATCTCTTTATCTTGAAGAAATCATCTCCAAAAGAGTATATTTCAACTGAAAATTGGCCAAGGAAACCTCATCCCCTTCCTCCTGAATACCAATATGATATTGTGCAAATAGACCCATAAAATTCCACTCTTTTGGGATTCTGTCACAGTATCGGTTAGAATTTTCCTACTTAACGCATCTTCAATGACATTACCTTTCCCTAAGGTATATTCAATGTCAAAGTTGAAATAATATAGGTATTCCACCCAACACATCTTCCTAAGCTTCAAATATTTTTGATAGAAGATATAACTCAGGATTTCGTGGTCTGAATACACAGTAACCCTTTCACCAAAAAGGTAGTGTCACCAACTCTTAAGTTAGTTCATCACTGCTATAAGTTCCAGGTCATGGGTAGGATAACTCTTCTCATGTGGACTAATCTTACGAGATTCATAAGTTACTACATGACCACCCTACATAAGAACGCAGCCCAAGCCTAAACCTGATGCATCACAAAAGACCACATAGCTCTTCCCGGATTTTGTAAGAGTGAAAACCTTTCATGACCCGTTCCTCGGGTCTCATGCCGTGACTACCCCAAGCCCACATTCCATAGGCCGGGGGTTAGCGACTAGAACCCAGAAAGGCGTATCCCTAACATGGAAAGGCATTACCTTTAAACCTGTACAAACACATAGAGTAGAACGCAACAAGATGAAACCACGAAGTAAACTGTTGTAGTAAAAGAGTGCTGAAAGTAAAGGGTCTGGAATACAAGCCCAACTGAAAAAGTACAAGAACAACTGAAAAGTACAAAACAACTAAAAAGGTGAAAAGAAACTCCTGGATCATCCGCCACAGATCCTACCTGAAGGGTAGGTACAGCTCACGTTCAGTAGTCCCTACGCCACGTCACGCCAAATGGTCCACCTAAAAGCACCTTTCATTAATGGATCTCTCAGCTTCGATCAATGTTTTACATCATCTGCACAAGACACGGCAAGGTGCGGCTGAAGCCCATCTAGGGGTGAGTATAACGATACTCTGTAGGGACCCTGATACCCTATAGGTCTCCTAAAGTTCCACAAAGGAAAAACCACAAAGCAATACATCAACTCTACTTAGTTATATGCCCATACATATACCTAAGTTGTCGAGATATACTCATCTCATACATGAGGGTAGTATACCACAAAGGAAACACAATGAAGGTTGAAGTACCACACTAGTAACACCTCGAAGATATAATTACCACACAAGTAAAAGTACTACATAGGTATCACCCCGAAGATAGTACCACGAAGTTAAATGTACCACACATGTATCACCACGAAGATAGTACCATGAAGGTAAAAGTACCACATAGGTATCACCACGAACATAGTACCATGAAGGTAATAGTACCACACAGGTATCACCACGAAGATAGTACCATGAAGGTAAAAGTACCACATAGGTATCACCACAAAGATAGTACCACGAAGCTAAAAGTACCACACAGGTATCACTACGAAAATAGTACCACAAAGTTAAAAGTACCACACATGTAAAATAATTAGTTCAAACAGTGTCTTAGCTCAAACCAGGTTTTCAGTGAACTATAGAAGTACAGGTGATTAGTCACGAAGCTAGATCATATTATTCTATCAAGTGGCACTGCTTCTGACCATAGAGAGTCTGACCCACACAGGATCGATAGGTAAATAACCCCCGCAATGATCCACACAGGATCCGACCCACACAGAGTCGATAGGTATTAACCCCCGAAATGACCCATACAGGATCTGACCCACATAGGGTCGGTATGCGTTGACCCACATAGGATGGCTGAGCACAGACCCACACAGGATCTGACCCACATATGATCGGTATGCGCTGACCCACAGAGGATCATTGAGCGCTGACTCACATAGGATCTGACCTACATAGGATCGGTATGCACTGACCCACACAGGATTGCTGAGCACTGAACTCTGTATGATCTGTCTCCAACCTCCACCTCACTGCCAGCCATTGGATTCCTTGCACCCGATGCCATCGAGTTTCGTAGAATATTCCTTTGAGAAATTGGCCTTACTTATACCACCACTAATCACAGAAAAGAAGTAACCCAAAGAACCGCGTTGTTGTAAGGGTTCCAACGCGATAGTAGGTGTGTCAATCAGACGCCCGGTCTATGAGTTATAAGCATTTTAGTACCAAGGGTCTGATTTGGTTCGGGTTCGATCCAACACGTACGGACATACACCAATTGTCTCCAAAACTCAAGAGGAGTATACAAAAAGGACTATATTAATCCAAAGATCCCAACATCGCAAACAATTTGTCAAAACGAACATCTGGTTCTCAAGATATAGTCCTTTATGTGTTTCTGGGCCCAGTTGACACGGGTCCAGTCTGACCCGGTCAGACCGACCCGGCCCAACCCGATTTGGGATGGGCCACATCCCGAACTGTGTAGGTTATGGCCCATAAGGGGCCGGCCTGACCCTTGTATGGTGAGGCCCACTGGGGGGCAGCTTGCTGGGTAGGCGGCCCGGCTGCCTAAGGCGCGAACTGCAAGGGGGATCGACCTTAGCCGCCACTGCGGGAGCGACCCCCAGTTTTCAGTCATTCAATCTTCTTCACAGTAGCGGCTCCATGTTGCACCACTAGGTGGCACGTGGGACCCACTGGGTCAGGGCCTACCGATTTTTTCATGCTCAGCTGCTGTGATAGCCTACTTCTCCAACTGCGCGCTGCTCCGCCACCCGTGGTCGGTGTGTCAGCCGCCTTCCTCTGGTCACCGCGGCTGATGAGTTGCAGCCCCCTTTACTCACTGACGGCGTGCGACGGTGCGTTCGGCCGGTGTCAGCCGCTCTGATGCTCACTACAACTTTGTGTCACGGCCTCCTCTTGCAGCGTGCGTCGAACCGTTATCCCCAATGTAGCTGGTTGGTGTCATCGCGATGGCGGTCTTCCACGTAGATGCAAGGATAGCAAGATAGTAGAGGGTTTGGGGCGGGTTCGTTAGGCCCACACCCTTCGTGTTAGCTTGTAAAAATTAGGGGGATTAAGTTTATAATAAATTCACTTGAAATAAACAAGAATCGAGACCCTTACCTCGTATACTCGTTGGAGAGCACCCGTTCTTGAAGGTGGATCATGTTCTTCATTCCCGCAACCAATTCCCAATGACGCCACTCGTACGTCGTCCTTCGGTTCATGGTTCGGTGTCACCCATCACCTCCTGCTAGGATTGGCTCCATCCACTAAGGGTTTGGTGCCTCAGCACTCCTTCATAACTTCGTTTCTTATTGAAGCTGTGCTAATACCTTTCCCCAAACTCCATATATATAGGAGAGGGGGAGGGTAAGTAACGAAGTGGGGAATTAATGGGGGGTCATTAATTAGGAACCGTCCTAATTCCCCAATGACATCGTTACATAAGATTTACAGGTCAATCCATTTATTTTATTGACACATTGTTGGCCCCACACTCCGCTTGTCCGTTGGTGGAGAAGAAAGAAAATAAAAAAATAAATTATTTCATTTTATTTCTTTTAAAAAGTAAAAAAATGTAACTTTTTCTCCAGACCTACTGCAGTCAAAGTAAAGCCTAACTAAAGCAAATCCCAGTGCTACATATTCAACTGTGCCCTTGTATTTTTAATCCTATCAATGGTTCAAAAGTTTAGAAAATGCCACTCATGCGTTTACTGAACGTACCCGAAAAAAAGTTCAGAAAATTAATAATGTTCACCCTCGACCCACGCCGATCGAGGTTAGGATCCGCCTAAGGAGAACGCGCCCCAACAAACTCAACGGTACTCTTGTATTTTTAATCCGAGTTACCATTTAGAAGTTATGGATTTTAACAATAAAATAATTTTCACTTAATTATTTTATTTACGGCCAAAACCTAGCTTCCATTGTTAGATTGTGTCGGCCAAAGTTAGAATCTTACTAAATAAATCATACCCTCATGAGCTCAGTGGTAGTCTCAGATTTTTAAATTGAGTCACTGTTCATGAGTTATAAGCATTTGAAAAATAAAATAACTTTATTTAATTATTTTATTTATTGTTATGCCATTCTCCAATTTTCTCACCAGTGGCATGTGCCGACTAAACTTAAGACACACCTCGGGTAAACGCACTATCCTGAATGCAACAGTACCCTCAGATTTCTGATCTGGGAAACCATTTAAGAGTTATTCCACTTTTTTAGTAAAACTGCTTAAGCGTTCTATTTAAAGTTTAACAAAACTTCGAGTGATCATTCCGAGCACTCCGGGCCTCAGAATCACGCACCGTCAGATTTCACGATCTCAAAATAATTCCACATAATTAAAAAAAATTATACCGAAATTCCGGGACATTACAACACCAGCACAATAGTCAAAAAAACGTTTCAACTCAATAAAATAACTCTGGAATTTATCATCCCATGTAAATTTCACCCCCTTTCGAGCCAGATCAATTATCGGAGAATCTAGCTTCGAGAAGTCTTTCATTAAATTGTGGTAATATATGGCTAACCCCAAGAATCTATGGATCTCGAAGGCATTTTTTGGTTCCTCCCAAGTCATAATAGCCTTCACCTTCTCAGGGTCAACTAATACACCCTGTTCAGAAACCACATATCCCAATAATTTTTCTTCCCAAATCCAGAAATCACACTTTGAAATATCAGAATAAAGGTGGTGATATCTCAACAAACACAAAACTATTCTCAAATGTTGCACATGATCCTCCTCATACTTGGATTAGAGAATAATTTCATCCAAAAATACTACCACAAAGGTATCCAGATACTCATGTAAAATATTTTTCATTAAGTCCATGAAAACTACAAGAGCATTGGTCAAACCAAAGGGAATAAAAAGGTTTTCATAGTGGCCATACCTACTCTGAAATATAGTTTTATAAATGTCAGATTACTTTATCCTCAATTGATGGTAATCTAATCAAAGTTTGATCATCAAAAACCACTTCTCCCCTTTCATCTAATCAAAAAAATCATTAATCTATGGCAACAAATATTTGTTATTTATCATAACTCAATTGATATTTCGATAATAGAAACATAGGATAAGTGATCCATTAACATTCTTAGAAAAGAGAACTAGCGCTGCCCAATATGACATGCTCGAGTGGACAAATCCTTTCTCAAGAAGATCATACATCAACGAATTCAGCTCTTTCAGTTCAGTTGGATCCATTCAGTAAGAGTGAAAGGATATTGGTTGAGTTCTAAGAATTAAGTCAATAGAAAACTCAACCTATCTATCCAGTGTTAGCCTAGAGAAATCCACGGGAAAAACATCATAAAACTTGATGATGACTAGAGGAAGATCACCACCCATTGAATCTCATTCCAGATCAAAATAAAAAACTGATATCACTTTCCTAAATTCTAGATAAGAAGGTACATCTCTGATTGACCTTGGGTCCCAATCTCCTTGGAAAACAAGAGTTACACAATTGGGTGTAGTAAAGTAGACCCTTGAAGATAACAATCAATCTAGGTTTTTTTGGAAATGATCAAATCCATCCTGAATATAAAACCAAGAGATATAAATATCAAGATCTATGAAACTTCAAGCAAGCTCGGAATCTGATAGAGAGAAGATATAAATTGGACTACGGAGACCCTTATCTATATTCATACCAAGGGGTGTAGTAATATCCATTGCACAAGATATTTTCTCCATAGGAATATTAGGTAGATTTACAATACATATTAAAATAAAAGAGTGATATGCAATAGTATCAAATAGGGTAGTAACTAATGACAAAGAATTGGTAATGGTACCTCTCATAGTCACAAGACTCGTGTCTTCTTCCTCTTAAGACTCTTTCACTCCGTGAAGAAGATTCATTTTGGTTGATTGTGGTTGGAACCCTTTTGTACATGAATAATTTGATTTACCTACAGTTTTAGGAGGATCTGATGATCCTATCCCACTATATGTAGTAGATAATTGATGGTATAACCTCTATAAGTGTCTTGAATTCCTACAGGAACTTTAGTCCTTGGGTGCCTCAGTACAAACCCTCTTAGAATGTCCTAGATTTCCACACTGATAGCAAACCAAGGAACTTCCTTCTAGAGATGTAGGAGGTCTAGAAAGACTCATCCATTGAGAACTACTGTGATAATCACCATGCTTTTGTTTTCCTTTGAAAGAACCAACGCTACCACTAGGAGAAAAAGGAACTCTCATGAATCCTGACTTCCCAACCAGGTCCATCTCAACCATCGTCACCCTATACATCACATCAGCATAAGTGGGAATTTTTAGCGAAAATACCTGAGAATGGATATCTTATTGAATCCCCAACCCTAACTTTTGAGCCTTCATCCTCTCATTAGATACAATCTTAGAAGAAAACTACACCAGCTAAGTAAAGTGATTTGAGTACTCAGTCATGGTTTTTTCATCCTGTTCAATCTTAAAGAATAAACAGCCTTAGAAAACATTAATGAGTCTGGATAGAACTTGCTGGTAAAAATAACCATTAAGTATTTCTACTCTAATCCCTCATGCTTCCCTGTAATCACCATCGCTTCCCACCATCTCCCACTCGGTCCCTCCAGCACGAAGGTGGCACACTTCACCCTGATCACTTCCGGTGTCTCCAAGAACTCAAACAGATGTTCTATCTTGCCCAAACATTCCTTAGGATGTTGAGGGTTAGTGGAAACCTTAAACACTAGTGGTTTCTAGTGAAGTAACTCTTGAGAACAATTCTTAAGATCATCCCCCTAATGATCCACAACTGGAGCCTAAGAAGGAACTGGATGTGGTGTTTGTCCCAGAGCTTTGATAGTGCGTACAATCACCTCAACCATATTTGGATCAACAATAAGATTTTCTTGCTAAGGTTCCACAGCAGCCTCTACCTGAATTTGATTTTCCCATATTCTTGGATGCATGATGCTACACAACATTATCATATAAAAGGAAGACATTATATTAACACTCAAATTGAGTAATAAGAGAGAATAAAAATTATCCACAGATGGAATAAATAGGATTTGGATTTCTATCTATCCAAATCTCAATAAGGAGAATACAAGAACTAAACCACAATACATCTTTCCCAAACCACCCTTGGTGACTTAAGGTTCATCAAGATGAGATATGTCCAGACATTCAATCGCAACTACCTCCTAAGACCCAACAAGACTTCAAAAATACATACTATCATCAAGTAAAGATGATGAACAGCCTCTTTTGATACCAAATTTCCATGAACCAGTCCGGGTACCCTGATAACACAATAACTGATCCAACCTTGACATAGCTTGAAGGTCATTCTCGATCCCCACGGGTAGGCGATCAGCACCTAGAATCATATAGAATACAAGTGGGAATTTGTTTTTCTAAAATAATGTGGAAGATAAAGAAAACAAGAACAGTATGCATATCGAATGAATAATCCACTAAAAGAAAATTACAAGAATAAAATAAGGAATAAAATCCCAAATTACTACAACCCAAAGTATAAAGCAAGGGAAACACAACCCAAGTACCTAAGTACACAACTCACCAAGACCTCGATTCAGCAACTAGATCCACCTCCAAGTGACCCTTTCTTCTTGCTTGAACCTGGAAGAAGAAAGTATACAAACACCCAAATTAAAAAGTAGTGAGTGAGCCTAATCCCAATTGGATACCACCAAAAATTCCATAACAAATTCCAAATATAGATTAACCAAAGAAAAGGTTTCAATTTTCAAGATAAACGTTTTGTAAATACAAAATCATATTTAAAAAAACATGTTATAAATTTTCAAAATGATAGAAAGATACTTTTAAAGCACGGGATTTACTTTAAAATAGATGGAATATTTCTAAAATAATTATCTTAAGTAAAACATTTATATAAAATATTTTATATAAATTCAATAGGCATATAAATAATTTCAAACAACATTTTCATACATTTATATCTCAAATACAAATAAACAAGCAAGCAACATGGTCATCTGCCAAAAGGTATGATAGTATTAACCAGCTATAGGATTATGCAGTCTCTATGTGAACATATAAAAATGAATATACTCACGTCCCACTAACACTAGCCATAGGATACTCATCATCCTCCCAACGGGGATTTGACCCACTGTAGGTTTGTTTTAGAATATTTTCATAACATTAAGTGTATCCAAATAACTCACCGACTACCTAAGACTTGTATGTGCTCTTATGTGAGGAGAAATTTATTTTAAGATTGCTTAAAATAAAATAAATCTCATTATTTTATTTCAAAAATTCCAATTTCTTTCCATTTAAAACCATAACAGATTTTATTCAAAAGCAAGCCTCTTTTACAAGATAAAACCACTAGGTTCCTGTCAAATCATTTTAATCCATTTTCATGGGTTTGAAATCCATTGAAAACAAATTCCATACTTTTTTAAATTAACTTTCATAATTAAATTCAAAAATTAAATTGAAAACCTTTCCATAAAATCCACAATTTAAATTCAACAATTTAAATCATCAAATTTCCATAAAAACGCCCCAATTCAATGGAATTGGGGTTTTCTAAATTTATGTGCCAAAACCATTTCAAATATCTCAATTCATTAGAATTGGTTTTTATCAAATAAATTGAAAACAAGTTCAATAAATTGAATTTAAATCCTCAGTTGAAATAAATAAAGTAGTATAATGGTAATCAATTTGGCCAAATCAGGACAGAACCACCTACCTCTTTCCCGAAGAACGACACTCGCAACGAAACCCACCAATGAGAATGAAGGTGAAGGAGATCGTGAAACCCAACCTAGAAGAAAGATATGAAACCATAAAGAATTTATCTATAAATACCAATATTATCCATTGAAAAATCAATAAGAGAGAAAGGGAGAAACTAAAAGAAAGAGGTAGAGCGCGTACTTGGGAATCACATCATAAGAGAAATGATGATCCAAAGCCGATCTGGTCGATCTGGAAGGACGGAATCCTCTGAAATATCTTAGGAAGGGTTCTCAGGTTGAGAGCAAGGAAGATAGATAGAAGTAATGAAGAGAAATATTCGTACACGTGACGTAAATATGGGTACGGGCCAAGTCACAACGTGTACCCAAGGGTCACGACGTGTAGTCCATGCCGGATAAGTTATTCCAAAAAACACACCGCCTTAGTTAAAAATATATTATTTAACTCCTACATGATGTGTAACTAAGGTACACTATTTTTACCTACTAACATCATGATATCCCAATTCAAGACTTGAATCCAACAACTAGTACACATTGTGTACCTTTAGTACATAGCGTGTACCTTCATTACAGAGTGTGTACTTCAAGTACATGGGGTGTACCTGCTTTGAATACTGTAGAAAAACCATAAAAAGACTTCTAAGTAATTTTTGACCAAAAGGGAACTTATAAAAAGGAAAAAATACCCGATCAAGGTAACGGGATGTTACATTAAAGGAGAAGTAGGAACACTCAGGGAGAAAATCAATATAGTTTGCTTTTTATCTAACAATGTGGTATCATCTGATGGTGTTTAAAAATACTAAATACTTACGGAATTTGAATCCTATGTGTATATATATATATATAATTAGTGTATTTGGTTATAATCGATGCTATATATTAAGGAATTTATGGGAAGACTCATGCTGAAATTTCAGTGGATGATTTTCTTATATAGAATATAGGAAGTACCCTATTCTGAAGAAAGATCATGGATATCATATGGTATCACGATTTTTTCTTAACTAGTGGTATCAATTGATAAAACATGTGTTATGAATCATACACTTTTTTGTAATATTGATTATTTTTTGATTATTTTTTTAAATTTTAATTGAGATTGTTGGGTGATAAATGTTGTAGGAATTAGAGGCTCACGTATTATAAGTTTATGGAAGTGAGTGGCATGGAAAACTTTGATGTGGTTGAATTTGAAACATGTTTCCTATAATTAGTTCCAACTCGGTGGTCTTAGAGTGTTTTTTATGACTTTTTTATAAGGTAAAATCACTCATTGAAATAATTAAGATAATACAACTAAAGATAAAATACTTTATAGCTTAAAAGAATATTCATAAATTTTTCTCAGTATGTGGTATTAAAAAAAGATGAAAATGGTTTTCAATAATTAGATACAGCCTATGGATTTTAAAGAGTAATCGGGTTATTGATATATTTGGAGATAGTAAAACATGTGCTAAAATTTTTAAAAATGGTGAAAATATCTAGAAGGTTCATCCAACAAGAGGAATCAACAAGTTATTAACTAATCCTAAAGATTCTGAGAATTTGAAGGAGATACGAGTGGTTGAAAAAAGAAAAAAGGTTTTGAAGAAGAACTATTATTGGTTAACAAATACTAGGGATTTTTATTTCAATAGATGGTATAAAAAATTCTATGAATAAGTTTCATATAAAATGAAAGTGTTAACTGTAAAAATCTATAAAGTGGTGATTGAGTTGAAAATTTAATGAAGCATGGGAGTGTATGAAAATGGGAGAGTACTTAGTCTATCTATTTCCAAATATTAGTTCTAGTGTTGGTCAAGTTGGTCTCAATAATAAATCTCTCTTAATTAAAAATCCAATATAAGTTTTTTGTTGATGAAGGTGGGTTAGATTTGATGAAGACATTCCCATGATGTTTAGAGATAATGTCAAAGAGTACATGATAAAATATATTGAAACCGAAAAGAAACATCTGATAAAGTGACCCTTTACATTATATTGATGAATTGGGAGTATCTATGATAAAGATACCCTGTGGAGTTTTATAATAAATGGGTATAAAAATAAAATAAAAATATGGAATAATAAGACCTTTTAATTTAATTTTCAAAGGGGGATAAGGAAATAAATTATAAATCAATATATTTATATGATGATATAAATATATATTTATTCTATAATTAGAAAAGAAAATCCAAGTGGTAGAATATTTAAACCAAAGGTTATTGTGGTTTTTAGATGGATTTTTTATCAATTACAATTAGATATATTTTCAATTAATGGATATTATGAATGTACTTCTCAGATACATAGGTTGATAATATTAGTTAACCCAATGGTGGTATGATGGAAAATGAAGATGGTTACACATACATGGGAACCATGAATGGTTGTATAAGAATACATGAAATTTTCAAATAGGGAACTAAATATGGGGATGATCATGAAATATCAAGATTTTAAGTATGAATCCCTTATAGTAGCTACATGGAATAAAATATAGAGACCCATTTCTAGTTCTATAAATAATGGTCATGGTGTGAAGATAACAAGATTTGGAATGTGATGGTTTAATATGAATTTATTAAAGGTTAAATAGAGAAAACTATGTCTACTATAGCATAATCTAATAGCAGAAGAAGTGTGAGAATTCATATAGGAATTTAAAGAAGAATAGAGAAACTTTAGTGAAGAAACCACATATCATGCTCCAACAGCATGAGATTCTTCGTGATTAAGGAGGTTACAGCATAGTGGATACCCTATAGGATTTTTGTGTGATACTATCTAGTTTTAAAAGAGTCACTATGTCAAAAATGGAGAAACCATGCCAAAACTATTCATATGTAAAATTAAAAAATGATGAAACATAAATTTTATGTCGTGAATATAATATTTTCATCTGGATTAGGATGCTAAAAAAATTTGGTGTAGCACTGGAAGTTGATAGATGATTAAATCATGTTTTAGTAGAGACATCACGCTATAACTGATCAAGATAAATAAATGATCATGTCGTAACATGGTGATTATGTTATGGGAGGCATATTTTGGGGTGATATAATAAATATCATATGGTTAAGGGTGAATTTATTTTCATCATGAGGCACATCAACATGCCACAAAAAGTTTTAGAAATGATAAAATTTGATAGGATCATACCTCAAACTTTAAAAAAATGATTCTACCAATTTTTTTGGGTCTAGTGTTTGACAATGGATCATGTTGTAGCTTGAGTTAACATGCTATAGTAATGCTGAAATTGATGCATGCCACACCATGGATTAGGTTATCACATCGCAATGTTAATGATATCGATACATGTCATTTCATAATGATAGGTATCACATTGTAATAATATTTATGGAATTGAATTGAATTTAATATAATTTTTGACCACTATAAATGAGTGGGACATGTGGATTAATTATATATAATTAGAGGTATGAGGTTTAATTACAACCATCGGATTAAGTATTAGAGTCTTCTAAGAAGTCTATAAAACTACACATAATAGTTTTGGAAAGTTGAGAGAGGTGAATAAAATTAAAAAAAATATAGGAGATAATATCATTGATATGTTTTCTTTCAATAGAGGAAGAATAGGGGAGAACCGTAAAATTTTTCAAAAAATCATGTATGTTTTGTTGAAGGAATAAGGCTCAAAGAGGGTAAATTTCCATTATTATATCTGGCTGATGGAAGAGTTGAATATGGATAATAATAAAGATAAAAATGGTGTGAAATTATCTATTTATGGAATGAGTTTTACAATAGTTTGATTGTTTTTGAAAATGAATATTTGACCCTTGGTTATATTTGGAAGATATAATCTCAACTCTTTATAAGGATTTAATATTATCTAGTTTTAAATAATTAGAAGCATAGATAATTGGATTGTAATGGAGAATCTATTTTGGACATGAATAATAAAGGTAAATTAATATATTATACTTATCTTGAGGAGACCTTCATGTCTATAAACTATTTAAGAGACCATCACATCTATAAACTAACAAAGTCTTCCCTGATGCAGATTATGGTGGAGTATGAGATGGAGTGACCCTTGGGAGGTAGTTCATTATTCCTAAACCATTATAAAGGTGGTGGGCCTTAACATAGAGTGAACATGACTGAACTTATGTTAACTAAAATTTATTATAGTGTATTTTGGTACATCGATACATCATCGGTGTGTGATCCTTGAATATAGACCAATGTGGGTGAGAAAAAAAATCCTTATGTCCCTGTGTTATTTGGATTATATATGCATGTTTATCATTTTTTTCAATTGATGATAAGTGAGTTTGAGATTGAACATGTTCCTTCAAATGTGGGAACATGATCTGAAAAATGGGTGAATGAAATCAAAGGGAAAATTATTATTTCGGTGACACCCAGATTCCCACCCCCCCAAGGTTTATATATTCAAATTGGTCCTAGCATGAAAAGTTACTAAAATATATCACATATTATATAACATTATAATTATAATTTTTTTCCATTTATGTATATAGTATTACTAAAATAAGAATTGTTTTATTACTAGAAAATTCTTCTTTGGAATAGGGTTGAGTTGATCCTTAGAGAAGGTATCTTATGAGTTAGATTATTTTTGTATTGGTTGTAACTATTTTTTATTGTAAGTGTTGTACTTCTATGTAATTTTTATAGTAACTATATTTAAATTATTTAATGAAAATTTATTTGTACTAAAATGAAGTGATTTAAATATATTTTCTACTATATTAAAATTTTGAGTTTTAAAATTTAAATTGTGTTCTTAATTTGGTATAAACTACTATCGTTTTTTAGTAATAAACTAAAACAGCTGAGATAATCCTTTATCGATTCTCGAATTATAACGCCCCAAGATTTTAGTATATATTATTCTTTAAAAAACTAGTATATGCGATAGCTTATTATATATGTTCCACTAAACTAAAGTGAATAGTGATTTATTAATATAAAAATGAAAAATATTACAATATAGTTAAATGAAACATAAATCATCAAAATAAATGGTTTTTTAAAATTAAAAGGGTTGAATTTTACTTAGGAAAATATCATTAATTTTAAATAATCACTTTTTGATGAATTATGTATTTTTTATAAATTTAATTCTTTTAGGGAAAATATATTTGTAAATTTTATTGATAAAATTATATTAATGATTAATAAAATAATTTTTATAACTCAATAAATAGTTAAGAAATTATAAGAGATGTTATTTTAATTAGTCATGGTTTGACATAAATGTCTCTTTTTAAACATTGTTTTTATTGTATATTATATATTTTTTATTTAAAAAGATAAATTTATGAATTTTATAATTTTAGTTTGATAATATAAAATTAATTTTAATTCATCTTTTCAAATTATCTTAGGAAAAATCCTTGGTATTTTTTTGAAATGGTTAATTTTTTGATGAATAGTAAAATTACAGTTTTTTATAAATACCATAACTTTTATAGTATCATTATGATATACATATGGCTTAAAAATTTATAAAACCTCTACCTAAACCAAATATGTATTTAATAAATAAAATAAAACATTTAAAAATATTTTTTGGAATTTGGAAACCCATACTTGACTTTTTGGAACCCAAGTTATATTTTAACACAAAACAACTATTTTGGTTGTTTTCCTATAATGAAGTATTCACAATGATTCATTCGGTTTTAGACTTATTTAAATCCAAAGAACTCTCATTTTTTTATACATATACCAATAAATATCATGGTGGTTAATTATAAACTTTATTTTGGTGTGAATTCTTTTTTATGCTTAAAAGGGGCATTTTGTTTAAACTTGTTTTTCATTGCGTTTTGCATAATTATATTAAAAGTAATTTTTACCACCTATTTAAGTTGAATGTTTTAAAAAGGTTTTAATTTTCTAAATCATAATATTAATATTAGTTAATATGTCCCATTAAAGTTTTTTCATAAAAATAAGTTTCCAAGGTAAAAAAATGAGTTATTATGGTAAAAGTAAAGTGTAGTAAAAATTTAAATTAAGAGCGGGAAGGACAGAAATATCTCAAACTATATCCCTTATTTGTGTGTATGAGAGGTTTCTTGACCAAAACTTATCCCTATAAATTATTTTACACTATTATATTCACTTTAATTTTAAATTTACATGCCTTTAACATAAATTAATGAGTATTTATAAAAAAGATACCCCTATCAGTTATAAAAGGAGCCTTCACCACCTAAATTATCATCATATCTAAATCCTATTAGTTAAAAGGGTATCTACAAAAATAAATTCCCAACATCATTATCCTTGTCCGAAATTTTTTTTATCACCAAAATACCAACCTATGAAGGCTTAAGGATAGATCTGAATAAGGATACCCAAGGAAGAGGTAATTAACTTAACTGAGTTATTTCAAGTTTCTTTCTTCTTAAAACTCCCAAAAATATTATATAAACATATTTTAAAAATAAAATCATAGGAATTATTTTACTTAATATTATTTTTTTCTTGAATAACCATCATATACCTTATTTCCATCCATTGGAAAATAAAACTGTTTTATGTGCATACATGTTGGCTACCGTCTCTATGAATAAGATTTTTAATTTTCATCACTACATCACAAGGATAGTTATAATTATTTATTTAATGAATATATATTATATATATTAGATACTTATGATTATATACAGATAAATATTTATATTCCTTCCTTTCCTTCCATTCATTTTAAAATGAAAACATCACCCATGTGTATGTGCGGACTATCGCATCCATGAATGGAATATTTCATTTTTCATCACCCCCTTACATGGATGGTTTTATATATGGATTTAATGTATAGATATTATATTTATAAAATTATTAATCTTATATAATTTTTATATATATATTTTTCTTCACTAATAAAAATAATTCTTTTTATGTAATTAAAATTTCTAAAAAATGAGATTTTTAAGTTTTTGATGAGAATAATCACCATAATTTAAATGAAGTGACCATGTAAATACAGAAATATATCAAAAATACACTATATAACTTCATGAAAAAAATTTAGATGATTAAACCATGTAGAAGGTGTAATTACTGAAACGATTAAATCAAAATATGCATGGAAAACTAAATAGTTGACATAAAAATACAGATTTTAACAAAGAGTTATTACGAAATTTGTAATAAGAAATTATAAGTTAATGGTATATAGTAAGATAAAAAAAATATGGTTCTGATATATATTTATAATAAATATAATTTTATTAAATATTAGTTTAGTGTATGTCCAACTAAGAAGGAGTCCAAAGTAGAGTTTCTCATCTCAAACTTCCTTCTTTGAGACATGTTTTGAATTATGTGATTATTTAAATTATATGGTGTTTACACTGACCCATTAAAGTATTATGTCATGATACACTACTTAATAATGGTTTTCCATTTCTATTTCTATCTATCAATAATTTTTTATTCAAGTGTTGTAAAATTTGTTAGGGTTATTGGTCTCAAATTTGATTCCTTGAGATATGTTTCATATTATGCACCATGTTTTACTTTATATGGTGTACTTAATTCCCAATGAATATATTTTGAATTAATATTTGATGAAAGTATTGGTATTTATAGAACCATAACATGTTATAACTTTAGATTTATTTTGATTTCAAAGTCACCAAAGCTGCAAGTGTTTATTTTACAATCTCACTTTTTATCAGGATTATTTATGTTTCAATTTCAATTTTTGAAAATTAATGTTTTATCTATATATTAAACCCCTTATATTTTCTTCTACTCTAGTTATTTTTATGTTTTTCAAGTATTATTTCTATTTTTAATCTCATTTATGATCAAAACCACTAAAGGATTATATATAATAAAATCCGGCCTTATTTTCTTTTTTTATCGATAATATTTATCATCCACATCCATATTATTTATTTTGTTTCAAGAAATTTTTTTATATAATCAAATGATTTGTTAAGTTTAATTTTTTATAGTTTTAAATTTATATTCATAAGATTAAAATTAATATTTTTAATGTTTTCTGAATAATTTATTTTTTATTTTCTTTATAAAATCTTAAAACAAATCTATTTTTGAATGTTTTACGCATGAATGGATTTTCCCACCATCATGACCATTATTTATTATTTATATTACTTTAAAAGTTTTAATGGTTTTACAAATTAATATATATTCACATTATTCTATGAATTTTTTTTTTATATCAAAAGAAATATGTATTATTTTCATGAAATTTTTTAAAAGGGATTTCATTTCACTTTTATGTATTTTTATCTTACACACCTCATTTTCTTAATAAAAATATTATTTTTTGATGAATTTATAGTTTCATTTCATTCCATAATATTTTATGTTTTGTAACATAATTTTTTGAGAGGATTATTCTCAATACTACTCACTTCCTCGTGATTATGTTATTTATCTCTCTCCATCTCCCATTTGAATTTATTCTTCACCTTCATGTCCATGCTCTTTATTATCATGGATTTTTTTTCATCATTTATAGTATTTAATTGGTCTCATACTTATTACTATATATTTTTTGAATACCCTATCATACATAAATTATATTGGAGGGTGTTTATCAAGAATGATAGTTCAGTTATTGACTGGGAAAATATTGATAATACATATACCTATTAATTCCATGCGAATGATTATTGACTGATAAAGGAAGAATGGTTATGTAATGGGGAACATTTAAAATATGTTATCTCAATATTTATGATTATTTATTATCACGGATTATTGGTTATGTATTGTGTATGTTATCAATTCCTTTCATATGATGGATAAATTGGACTTATTTTGTGATGGGTAGGGACACATATTATATATCCCCTTTACGAATCGGTAGGTATCATGAGAAAACCTATCTTGGGTATTTAGTGTATAGATTAAAAATTATTTATAATTACTTGTAATAATTACACAACACTAAGTTTATGATGCCTCAGTTATGGTCCTGACGGTATGTATGATCTCTTGGCACAAGACCTTGATTATAAGATAAAAAAGTCTGAAATTATGAATTACATCACTAAGAAATTAGTTATTGTTTTCCATGTGATTATTTTCATTAGATATATCATTTCTTAATATACTTATTTATAAGGAATTATTTCATTATTAATTATTCCTTATATATTATTCATGCCTTTTTCATTCTATTATAGCTACCTTTAATGAGAATTTGATCTCACCCTTATTATGTTTCCACATTCCAAGGTTATGGTGAATATTAATACATATATTATTTTTAGAATATATAAATTCATTCCATGCACTTTGTCATGAAATCCATGAAACATTCATCACTTAGACAACACAACTCAGGTTTGAGAGAAAATTATCTCCATGCCCAAAGAAGAAAAGGTTTGGATTTGCATCTACCACATGACTACTCACATTCCAAGGTCTGTAGATCCTTTAAAACAATACCCAATCTTTTGAGGTGGACTTTGTAATCTCCCACTGATATTAGGCTATGGATATCAACAATTGCAGACAAAAAAAGATTTTGAAGCTGAAAACCCTATTTTTTAGGGTCTTTTGGGAATATTTGGCCATATAAAATAGCTTAAATGGAGGTTCCCTATAGCTAGGGGAATTGTTATCTTTTTAATATTTTATTTGACTTCATGAAAATCTAAAATGGACTTAAAGGTCAAAATTTATGGTCACTTTAATATGACCTCCATTTTTTCATACATACATTGTGCGCCTTGTCATTAGGTGAAGGAAACCACCTAATTATGCCTGGGAGAGTATGTGATCAGATCAAGGTACATACATGCATCTGGTCACCTCGATAAAAAAACCACACACTCTTTCCTGGTATATTTCATGGTTGGATCATGTTATGTGGATGTTTTTATCTCACTAGGTGAAGAAATTCACACGGTTATGCATGGGAGAGTATTTGATCAGTTCGAAATATAAACATTGGCCTATTAATTAGAAGAAGTAAATCATGTGGTCATGCTTTTGAGGGTATGTGAATGGATCAAGGTATGTGAAATTGTGATGGAACCTGGCACACAGTGCCAAATTGTTATTAAACACTTAGTGTTTCCACCTCCTTTAGGAACTAGATACCCCATCCTTTCCTAAAAATAACCATTTTACTCTCTCTAGAACACACAAAGAGGAAGGGGTGAAAGGAGATGAAGAAAAGGAAAATAATATTCCATTCGATCCCTTATGAGAGATTCAAAGGTAATCTACACTAGGAAAATTCTACCATGATAAATGAAATATGCGAATCTACCTATGTAAAATGCACTAGGGGAATCATCATAGGAGATAATAACTTTTTAAATCATCATGGGATAAATAAACTAAGCAGATCCACTTAGGATAAATTCACTATGCATATGGGACTAGGAAAAATACACTATGTGAATCCTTCTAGAAAAAAAATTACATGGTTGGGACCAAGGGAAATACACTAGGCAAATCATCCTATGAGAAATGCACAAGGCGAATTAGAATATTAAAAATTTAGTAGGATAATCCATCTAAGTGAAACACACTATAGGGATAGGACTCGTAGAAACACGCTAGTCTCTGATTGTGCATGGGACTAGGAAAAATGTATGGGGAATCTAGATTCCCTTCACATGATGCACTGCTTATGGACCTCCCTTTTGTAGTGAAGACTAACAAATTATCTTAAACTCCACCAACCATCTCCATATTGGGGTGAAATACCTCTCTAGTGTCACAATATTCATTTAAGTTATATATCTAGATTATAAAATCCCAAAATATGTTCTTGTATGATTTAACCAAGGTCAATACCCTAAAAAGGCCATCTTAAATCCTCCTCCAAAGCTATAGGCCACCTCCCATTAGGTGTAAGTGCCACACATATCCCATGTGATCCCTAACTTGGGATTCTATTTCAAGTATAAAACCTAATGTGGTTTACATTGATTACTTAATCACCAATAAATGTTAATGATCTAGACCCACTCATTCAAGGTAGCTTTGATGTGTAATCCCAACTCAAAGGACTATTCTTAGGTGTAAGCCCCAAAAATTCCTTATTATCCTATTTAGTTAGTAACAAGAAGATGAACCACCATGGTCCTCCCACTAGTATAATATCTAAGTAAAAATCAAAGGGAATCTCATGTGAAATCTCTACTCAATCCCCTTTTATACGTTCCAATGTAATGTGACTAATATAATATCTCTTGTTTCTCATGTAAATCATGACACATATGGTCTTAGAAGTTTATTTTATCATTATTTTAGAATAATTTTGACACATCATAGGAATCACTTTTAGTCTTGGCTACATTTATCTAAATTGAATACCATTATGTCCTTACTACATGACGTTAAACTTCATAGACCGGTCCTCACATTTGAATTTGAATTATTTCACTTGAACTATATGGACTTTTCTACCTATTCTTGAAGAATACATGGGATGCCCCTATAGGGTTAAAACCTAGAATATTTAAACAAACCTTTTCACTTATGTGTTGAGAATAAGATGACCCTTTTACCTTAAATTTAGATACTTCTCTTAGATCCCTAATATAACTTAAGTCCAGATACACTTCTTTTTTTACCTATATTAAGATCTACTACTAAGAGTAAGACCAAACATCATCTATCTACATCTTATGTGATGAACATGAGAAACCTAGGAGACGAGCATGGGATTACCCAAATATTCTTTAGGTGATGATCCTGAGACAATCATGATCAACCTCACCTAGGTGATGAGCCTAGGAACCCCTATGTGATAATCATGGGATTTCATTTTGTTGACAAGCATAAGGTGGATAATTTTTCTCTAGTGTCAAGATAGGGATGCCAATGGTGATTGTCTAGGGATGATCTATCATCTCTCCTATGAGGAGAATGGGATTCCTTCATGGCCTGACATTGGGATGATAAAACATGTCTCCTATTTAGGTGTAATGAATGTCCATGCCTTCTCCTATCTAGTTACCAATAGATAGTATGAACTAAAAAGGGCTTATCATGTGTAAGTACCACACCATATATCTCTAGGAACATTTATCCAAGTCATCAATTATGGAAGGAATTAAACTTCTTATAAGTGTTCCTTGTCACACGACCTTAAAAGGTATGATGTGTCCCATTAAGTAAAATTGAACTACATGGTTTTGGATTCCTATTCTCAAATGATACATAGAAAACATCTTGATGTTAAATACTAACACCATGAACACTCATTGACTTAGTATTGGTGATAATATTCATATTTCTCATCTATACGACTTCATACCATGAAATAATCATTAAATAATATAAATATAGTGATCCAAAAATAGATATAAATATGTTCAATTATATAAATGGATTCGATCATATCATTGGAACAGGAGTAACCAGTCCCACACTGGGATTCAAGAAAACTCCACTAACATATCATAGATCTATAATATAGTCCCATAGTAGGTGATAATTCCCCCATAAATGGTTTGATGAGATGAGGCTCCCATCCTCTTGACTAATGCACATTATAAAGTGTCACTTTCTAGAAAATCTAGCGACCAACTACCTTTGGAAAGTAAGTCTGCAATGATGTTCACACTAAACCATCATAGATACGAGAGTCATCAGGGTTTCTATCAGAAACAAATATTTATATAATGGTATCATGTGTGGATAATTTAGTGGGAGATTTAGAATAATTATTATATAATAATAAATTCATGGTATAATGGGAAAATTATAATCATATGAGAAATATATGGGTTTTTAGTTAAAATGTTTTACTAAATATTTCAAACACTAAACCTAAAAGGTATTTTGTATGTTATAGAATCAATATTTATTATTTAAATTGTAATTTTGGAAGGTTATGTTTGGGTCTATTTGGTTTTTTTCAAAGATTGTGTGTAAAGAATAAGTTTTATTAAGCTCCATAACCAGGAGTGGGGGTTTGGGGTACTATAGTTGGTATTAGATTAGGGTTTATATAACTTTAGAGGTTATTATTTTATTTATGATGGTAATTTAATAATTATAGGATACCATTATGGTTTGATAATTTTAAGTTTGATTATAAGTTAAATGGAATAGATTCCCAATTTTAGGTATTAGGTGATTGGATTTTAAGATGATTGATGATATTTTGGGAGATTTTTATTAATTTTTAATAATAATATGTTACTGAGGTATTGATAAACATTTGGTTTTATATATGATCTAATGTTGAGGTAAATATGGTTAATTGGTACAATGGGTTAATTGATTTTTTGGAATATTATTTGAGATGTGTGTATAACATTGGGAATTAAAGATTACTTGATGTCAAGGTAATTCAAGTTATTTTGTGGTACATTAATATATTTTGGGGAGTATATATTTCCTTGATTTTTTGGTTTAGGATAAATTAAGGAATATTTTTGATTATTTTTAAGGTTCAATATTTTTTAGAATAAATTTAATATGATTTTGGAAGAAAATGTGGTCAAATCATTCTGATTTTTGGGTTTCTCATTTATTCAATCATATTTTGAAGAGTTTTAGGGTTTAGTTATTTGTGGAATAATTTAAGTTAAAAATTGGGTACTTTTTTTATGTTTTATAGATTAATGTATTACTTATTCACATAATGGTTTATTCAAATTGAGAATTATCTTAACATATGCTAACCATTTTGGTTTTAGTAAATGTCTATAGACATGATGGATAATTTTTCATTATTATATGGATCTTATGATCCATTAAAATTTGATTTTAATGCTTTTGGAATAAAACAAATTATCATTGTTATTTATCATTTAGAATGCGAGATGAAGTAGAGGTGGAAAACTGATGGAAACACAATTGAAGGATTAAATTACACTTATAGGATGTAAATATATTAAGTAAGTATATTTTCTCATATTATCTATCTCAATGGTAAAATAATTCCTCATAATAAAGAAAGAGGTAGATAAATATATCGATACCTATGTAGAAAAAATCACTCAACTATCAAGAAATGATTTTGGAAACATATTCACAAGTATGAGTCATATAATGGTATATACATGGTTTTATAAATATTTAATTAATAAATACTTATTTTCCTAGAAGAAAATTGGAAATTTATTACCATGATAAAATCTATATATGATATTATACCTATTTCAGGATACATTCATTTTGGAAAGAATAGATTAAAATTATGAGAATAAAATTTATTTAAAGGGGGGATGTAACCCTAAGATTTTAGTATGTATTATCCTTTAAATAAAACCAATATTTGTAACAACTTGTGATATACACCACACCACACTAAATTGAATAATTATTTATTAATAAAAAATAATATAAACTAAAATATAGAGAAATGAAACATAATTTTAAAAAATAAATTATTTTCTAAATTTAAAAGGGTTCTATTTTACTAAGTAAAATACCATTAACTCTAGATAAATTGATTTTTTGAATTGCATATTTTCTATAAATTTAATAGTTTTGAGGAAGTGATATCAATAAAATATGTTTTATATGAAAATATAAATTTTTAGATTTTATAATTTTGGTTTGATAAAATAAATTTCATTTTGAATTCATTATTTCAAAATTATCTTAGTGTGAATTTTTGGGATTTTTATGAAATGGTTGTTTTTTAGTTGAATAGTGAAAATATAATTTTTATAAATACCATAAAGTAAGGCATAAAAATATATAAAAAATTTGGATCAACCAATGATATATAAAATCATTAAAATAAATAATTTAAAAATATTATCTTGAATTTGGAAACATATAGTTGACTTTATGGAACACAAGTTATATTTTATTCTAATAAAAAACTATTTTGGACTTTTTCATTTGATTAGGTATTCACAATGATAAATTTGGTTTTTTATTTCTTTTAAAGATAAATAAATCTCTATTTCTATACATAGACCAATAAATTTCATGGGAATCAATTTTAAACATGATTTTATTGTAAATTAATCTTTATGCCTCAAAAGGGGGTTTTTTCTAAAAACTCTTTTCCATTGCATTTTGAATAATTATACTAAAAGTAACTTTTGAAACCTCAAGAAGATGAATATTTTAAATTGGTTTTCAAATTTTAAATTATTGTATTCAAATTAGATAATAAGTTATATTTAATTTTATGTAAAAAGTATAAGTTACCATGGTTAAAAAAGTAAGTTACTTCAGTAAAAGTAAATTTCGGTAAAAAGTAAAATTAAGGGGGAATGGACAAAAATATCTCAATACTTATCATTTATTTTTATTTATGAGAGTTTTATTGAAAAAATAATTACCCCTATCCATTATTTTTCACTGTTGGATCCACTTTACTTTGAAAGTGACATGTCTTTATTATAAAGTAATGAGTATTTACAAAAAATCTACCCCCTCACTTATAAAATGATCCATTAATCTCCCCCATTTATAATTACACATAAATACTATAATTACAAAAAATATATTCCCAAAAAACTTCTTAACACCCTTATCCATAACCTAGAAGTTTTTTTATCACCAAAATACCAACCTAAGAATGCTTAAGTAGAGATATAAGGAGGATACCCATGGAAGAGGAAATTGTCTTAACCAAGTTCTCTCAAGTTTCTTTATTCCATGAATTTGTGTTTTTAATACTTTTAATTGTACTATATATACCCTCCACTGCATTAATTTAAATATTATTTTGACTCAACAACCATCATCTACCTCATTTCCATCCATTGGAAAATTAAAATGTCACTCGTGCGTTCGTACGGAGAACTACCTCCATGAACGATGTTTTTTATTTTTCATCACCACTTAATATGGATGGTTATAAGGATTTATTTGATAAATAAATATGATATATATTAAATAATTAAGATTATATAAATATAAATAATTATATACCTTCATTCCCTTCTATTCATTAGAAAATGAAAATGTCGCTCCGGTGTACATACGGACTACCGCCTCCATGAATGGTGTATTTAATTTTTCATTACATCCTTACATGGATAGTTTTAAAAATTTATTTTTTGTATTAATATTATATTTATAACATTATTGGGTTTTTATAATGGTTATATAAATATTTTTATTCAAAAATAAAATAAATCCTTTTTATGGGATCAAAATTTCTAAAAATAATATTTTTAATCTTTCCATACAAATTATCACCATAAGATCCATGAAGTTACTATGTAACTCATAAAATATATCAAAAACTTAATATATAACTTAATTAATATTCTATATATTATGAAATCATTAATAAGGTGAAATTACTAGAATAATTGAATTAAAACATGCATGGAAAACTAAATAGTGAACACAACAATATTGATTTTAACAAATAATTATTACAATATGGGTAATAAGAAAATATAAGTGAATATAATATAGTAATATAACTATAAATATGGTTCTAATATATATTTATAATATACTTTAAATTTATTTTATAGTAGTTCAGAGCACATCTGACTAAGCAGGAATCCAAGGTAAGAGTTTCTCATCTTAAACTTCCTTCTTTCAAATATGTTTTAAATAATTCATCTATTTCCACTATATGGTGTTTATGATACATATTTGAAATATTATATCATGATACATTCTTTAATAATGGTAATTAGAGTTTCATTTCATGTTCTCTCTTTCAAGATTTTTTTATTCAAGAGTTGTAAAATCCATAGGGTCCCGTGGTCTCAATTTTGATTCCTTAGGATATGTTTCATATTAAACACCATGTTTTATTTTATATAGAAAACTGAATAATTAATAAATATATTTTTTGAATATTATTTGAAGTAATTAATTGTATTTACATAACCATGTCATGTCCTATATTTTGATGGCTTTTGATTCTAAAGTTACAGAATTCATAAGGGTTTATTTTATAATTTTACTTTTTATTAGAATTTTTTACATTTCAATTTAGATTGATTGAAATTTTAAGATATTTATAAAATATACTTAATATATTTTATTCACCTCTAGTTATTGTGGATTTTTCAAGTATTCATTCCATTTTTCATCTCTTTGGTACTAAAACCACTGAATAAATGATTACAATAAAAACAACCTTGTTTCTCATTTTTTGAAGGGAGAATTTCTCTTACGTATCAATAGACATTATTTTGTTTCAAGAAATTTACTTTTAATACTTAAATTATTTATTAAGATCAATTTATTCTATATTTTACTTACTACTCAAAAGTTTAAAATAATTCTTTTTAACATTGTGGAACAAGTCATTTTTTACTTTCTTTATAAATGTTTGAAAACAAACTTTTTTTAATGTTTTATACATGAATTTATTTCCATGATATCATGATCATTATTAATTATTTATACTAATTTCCATGTTTTATGGTTTTAAAAAGTATTATCAATTCCCATTATTCAAGAAAAATGCTTTTATATCAAAATCAAAGGATATTATTTTCTCAGAAGTTTTGAAATAGGATTTTATTTAACTTATGTATATTATTATCCTCCACTCTATATTTTCTTAATTAATTATAGTTTTCTCAAGATTCCATTATTATAAATTATTTTACAAATAATTTTTTAAATCTACTATTGATATCTCATGAAAAGAGTTTTTTATGTGATTTATAATTTCATTTTTCAACAATATTAAAAAATATTTTAAGGAATATTCTTTTTAAATTTTAACTTCAATTTTCCCTTCTATTTTCCAAGATAATACAAAACCATAATTTTGTGATGAATTTATATCCTTATTTAATTCCCTACTAATTTACGTTTTATACATTAATTGGTGTACAATTATTATTCTCAGTTCACTCGCTTCCTTGTGATTATATTCTTTATCACTATCCATCTCCCATTTGACAATATTTTTATAATTTTTTTCCATGTTCTTTATTTACATGGATGTATTTTATATCATTTCTAGTATTTAATTAGTTTTATATTTATTTATTTATATGGTTTGAATACCCTACCAAACATAATTTAGATTAGAGGGTGTTCTTAAAGAAAGATAGTTTTTTTATTAACTAAGAAAGTATTAATAATTCATATAATTATTAATTTCATATGGATGATTATTGATTGTTAAAGTAAAATTGATTATGGACTGAGTAACATTGAAAATGTTTTATCTCAATATTGGTGATTATTGATAATCAAGGAAGGTTGATTATATATTTTAAATTTTATTAAGGCCTGATATTATATATACCCCTGATACATTGACAGGTCTCATGAGACAAACTAGATTGGGTATTTGTTATATGTATTCCCAATTATTTATAATTTCCTAGAACAAGTCTTTGACTGTATATTTATGATTTCTTGTCTAAGGCCTTCATGGTATGTATGATGTCTTGGCATGGGACCTTTATGGTAAGATTAAGATGTTCGGTATTATTCATTCCATCACTAAGAAATCAATTATTATTGTATGTGTGATTTTTTATATTGGATATATCAATTTATCATGTTATGAGTTATATGGAATTATTTGATTATTAATTAATACTTCCATATTATTCATTCCTTGTTAATTCTATGATATCTACCCTTATTAAATGTTTGAGCATTCTTATGTTTCCATTTCCCTAAGTTTTAAATAATTTTTATATATATGTTATGTCTAGAAGGGTATCATGTGTTGAAAATATGGGGGAGACGTTGAATATTTATTATAGAATAATAAATTATTGGTATATTGGGATTTCTATTAGATGGGAAAGATATGGGTTTTATTAGTTAAATTTTTTCATAAATATCTAAAACTCTAGACCTAAAAGATCTTGTGTGTGTAAGTAACTTCACATTTTTTGTTAACATTGCAATTATAGAAGTTTGAGTTTGGGTCACTTCAATTTTTTCAATGAATATGTAGAGAATATTTTTTTACCATCATCCCTCAGAGTGTTGGTTCATGGTACTAGAAAAATTTAGTGATTACAATAGTCTCCCTTTAGTATCATGTTCTTAGTACTGATAAAAACCATCATCCTTTATTAGTTTTGGAATTTATACTCACCATATGTATATCTTTCAAGATTAATCTATAAATACTATATTAAATTTTTATTAGTTATGTTAAAATGGTTACTTATATTATATATCTAATCATCAACTAGGACTTTTCAATCAATCACATAATAGATACTCTATAACACCTTGACATAGACCATCGGTTCCAAGACAGGATGCCACATGACCTCATGTGAGCCTCCCCATATGCAAGTGGTTACTGACTAGTGGAGAGGTCCAGCAGAACAACATGGGTAGACTATGCCCTCAGTACTAGGAAATATTAAAGTAAAAATAAGGAAATGATAACAAATAATCAAAAAATAATGAATTAATAAATAATATTCATAGTAACAGCATACACAAATAAAACCATTCCATGAAGTTTCAATATTTCATATCAGATTCATAAACCAAAACAAAAAAAATGGATCCAATATAAGAGGTAAACACACTAAACAAAATCATAAACATACATTCATCCTAAAGTCCACCTAGAAACATCCACAACCTATTGCTAACCTAATCATCTATCCACCACAATTCCTTTTCCCTTCTCTGAATCCTAAGCATGAAATCTACAAGTGCACCAAAATTCATGAGTATGGTGTGAGTAGAATAGTCAATAGGGCACCGCCAATGACCCTTAATATAAGTGTGTAATATATAAAATTAATTCCATGAATGTAAATAGAATATAGATAAACATCGAGTATATCACATGATCACAACATATCTTCTGATTCATTAGAGTACAGATCTATCTTCTTTAGTGCTATGCTGAAAGGAATGTCATCTAGACATGTCTGAAAAAATCCCCCTCCTCGATGGGATAGTTCACAAAACATTTTTGAAACACCTCATTGGAAGGGATATCCCATGTACATGTTGATCAATATATCACACATCGCTATTATGGGGGAATAGTACATATGGAACAACCTATATCAACTATAAAAGATAAAGATAACATAACATGAAAAACATGTATACAAGATAAAAGATCAACCATCACATCATAATAATAAAGAGTCACAATCATAAAAAACCATATGTGAGTAAACATCAAACAAGGGTTTCACAGTTCTACACACGTGCACCTCATGTGATCAAACTTCAAACATAGGTATCATAGGGATACAAACTCATTCCAAAAACCATGACAAGAACCCTTATAAAACATGGTCTAAAGTAAAGGGCTTCTTACCTTAGGTGAAATAATGATCGATAGAAATGGACACCATCCAAGTAAAAAAGAACCACATAATCCAAGAACTATTCCCAAATATACATAATTTAGAATTATAGGATAAAGTTTTATAATATCCACACCCTAAAGCTAGGTTAAGGATAAGTATACTTGAGATGATATGTTATCAACAACGATCTTGGTCTGATTGACGTGAAAATGACAATTCCCTAAATCTGGGTTCTAATTCTATCAACGATCAATGAAACCCTCATTAGACCATGAAAAAACCTCTATATCTAATCCAAAAATCTATGATCTGGTCAATTTTTTTCAAGTATAAGAGAAGAGTATCATTCTAGAACAAAGAAGGACTCATCATATTGGAAGCACAAGATCAATTCATTGTTCGGCCATCAAATGAATTATACAAAAGGGAAGTGGAGTAACAAAAATTTACAAAAAGGTTTCCTAGGGTGTTTAGAGTCAAAATAGGTCTAAGTTAAGTGAAAAAAATTCATAAAGTTACACTTTTTTTAAAAAACACTTATAATATCAGTAACCTCATAGGGCTCTGGAAGATGACATCGTCTAGCCGGTGGCTTCCACTAGCTACTCGATGGTCACTGGAAAAATTACATTTTTTCTAGGAGAAACATTAGCTGGCCAATTTATTATGGGAATAATTACTTCTACCTAATAACCTCATCATATAGTCGTTAGGGTTGTTGTAGCTCAAAAATCTACAGTAAGTCCCCTAGCCCTACCTTGATCTAGTTCTTACCTCCAAAATGACTCTAACACACCTCTAAAAACATTAAAAACATACTCAAAAATATATTTAAAAGTTAAAATAAGGAATCCATTAAATAGATATGGAGAAATTGTACCCCTATTATGACTTCTTTTCCTCAAAAAGTATCCTTAGAGGACTTCTTGAACAACTCAAACCACTATATATGAATGTTTGTTTCCCACTCCCACATCTCTTCCTGAATATTTCTATGATTCTATAGAACCTAAAAAAGAGGAATGGTCTTTCCTCATAGAAAATTATCACTTCAATACACTCTATGAATAGGAAATTACATAAAATATGCATCCAGATCCATCTCAACATCCTTGGAGTCAAGCACATGCAAAGGATCGGGCTTGTACTTCTGAAGCTGAGACACATGGAACACATTATGTAAACCTTGATACTATGGAGGAAAATTAAAATCATATTAAATCACACCCAATTCATCTTTCAATCTCAAAAGGCCCAACATAACATGATTAAAACTTTCCTTTCCTCCTTAATTACTTATTCCCTAACCAATGGGACACTTGTAAAAAGACCTTATCACCCACAATGAACTCTAAGAGCCATCTCCTTCAATCACCATGAGAATTTTGTATATTCTGGTCCATAACCATCCATTGATAAATCAAATTCATGTACTCCAAGTTATCCTATATTATACTCATCCCAATAACTGAAGGTTCAACAACCTCAGGTCAGCAGAGTGGTGCATGACAAGGTTTCCCATATAAGCATCAAACAGATCCATTTTAATCAAGGACTATAAGATATTGTTGTAGAAAAATGTAACATAAAAAATTGATCATCCTAATCTCATATAAAATTCATAATACATACCCAAATAATATCCTATAATTTTTAAATCATTCTCTCTAACTTCCCATCAGTCTGAGGATGAAAGGTCGTACTCAGCTTCAACTGAGTTCTCATCACCATCTGTAAGCCTTGCTAAACCTGTGAGGTGAACTGGGTGTATCTATCAGATATCATGCTCTAAGTCACTCTATAAAACCACATGATATAATGAATGTAGACATTTCTATTCTCATCCACCGATTTCATATCTCAGAGAGATGTGAAGTGATCCACCTTGGTTAACAGATCTACCACCACCCAAATGATGTCTCGACCTATCAGAGTCGGGGGCAACCCTATTATGAAGTCTATTTTCACCTCATCCCACTTACACATTGGAATTATAAGTGTCTGTAGAAACCATATATGCCTATGAGTCTTATCCTTAAACCTCTAACTTTTCAGAAAATAGTAGACAAAACCTTTAGTGTCTCTCTTCATGTCGGCCCTCCATAATTACCACTACACATCATGATACATCTTGGTTGACCCTGGTGCACTGTCCAATGAGAATCATGAGAGGCTCTCATAGACTCCTCTCTCATGGAATATGGAACCATGAACCAACCATGAACTATAATAATTCCACATATTTCTAAATCCCAACCTAAAATGGAACCATTTTTTCTAACCTCTCACACATTGTAATGCACTATGGATCAATCTCATGGATGCTCTTGACTCGTTCTGCCAATGAGAAAATGATCACTAAGGATGCATAATCCACTGCCCCTCAATTCTCAAATATTCACACTTTCTATTCAGTCAACAACACCCTGATATTCAACCCATTTTCAAAAATTATCTCCCCAACCTCCTATGTCTTCTTGTTCTTCACATCTAAAATTACATTTTCTTTCCTAGGGGCATAATCCATCTTAAAATAAAACATCTAAAAGTAATCTACTCAACACTACTGATGAATATTCAGGTCATGTTAGGGGAAGATGTACCATATACTCTTATGTTCTATATGCATGAAAAATATCTCACCAAGGAGGTAGTGTCACCAACATATCAATGCATAAACAACCACTGTCAACCCTAATTCATGAGTAGGGTGGTTTGGCTATTAGGGTCATAGCTGATGAGACTTGTAAGAAACTAGACTATCACTCTGCATTATAATAGATTCAAATCCAACTCTAGGTTCATCGCAATATACTATATACCCAACACCATTCTCAAGAACAATCGGGATCAAATCCAATCTCAACATATTATTCGGCTCAAAAAATACTTCTTCACACTGATCTATCTATTATAAATTGACCCCCTTCTTGGTCAGTGTGGTCGTGAGAACTTTTAGGATAGAAAAGTATATAATGAAACTTCTATAATACCCAACAAACCTGAGAAAACTCTGAATCTCAAATACATTCCTTAGTTTTTTCATATACATGAATGCATAAACCTTATTTGGATCAACTGGTATTCCTACTTGAGAAACACATACCCAAGAATGTTCACCTACTGTATCCAAAAGTGAAACTTTGAGTGATTTACAAAAAATATGATGTGCTTGAAGGATTCTAAAAATGATATCAAGGTGTCTATCATTTGATTTCAACATCTTGGAATATATTAGGATTTAATCAATGAACATATTGAAAAAGGATTCAAAGTATGGGTGAAATACCTTGTTCATGCGGGCCATGAACACTACCTAAACATTCTTCAATCTAAAGGGTATAACGATATACTCATTAAACTCATGCCTACCCCTAAATAATTTATTCGTTATGTATTTTTCTATGACCTAAATTAGATGATGTATAGGGTGTAGATCAATATTTGAAGACTAGTATACTTCCCTTAATTGATCAAACAAGTCAGCAACTCTTGGAAATTGGTACCTATTCTTCAGAGTGATTTGATTAAACTTTTGGTAGTCTATAAAGAGCGGAATAACACCATATGAATTCCTAGTGAAAAACAACAAAGCCCCCAAAGTGGAAGTGCTCAGTCGGATAAATCCTTTATCCTCAAGATATTCCACCTACACCTTAAGTTATTTTAACCCAGAAGGTGCCATATGGTATAGTAGAATAGATATTCACTATACATGATACATGAGATCGATCTCAGAATCAACTCCCATGTGTGGAGGCATACCTAAGAAATTATCTATAAAGACATCTCGATATAGGTCAACCAATAGAGTTAAAGAGAATATATTTCCTACCCAATCAACTATAAATATCATACTAGACACCTGTGCTGAAAAGACTTATCTATTATAAGAATATGGTCCCACTCTATCTTCCTCAATGTCCCATTCACCAGTCAACATGAACTTCTCCCATTTAGGCGATATGAAAGTTACTCATCTATGATAATAATTGATGTGTTCATGGTAGTTGGTCAACTAGTACATTCCAAGGATCACATAAAAACTTTTCACCTTTAGAATTTTGAAGCTCCAAACATGCTTGAAACTAGCAACCACCATCATACAGTCTGTTCATATTTGATGATGGTCCATTTTCCTTCCCAAGGGTGTATCAATAGAACAAATCTAATAATATAATTTAACCAATAAATATAACCCAAAAACCACTTGAACTGATATGAATAAATGTGGTGCTCCTATATCAAACAAAGTAACAGATAGTGTATAAGTAATCCAGACCATACCGCACACTATGGAAGGTCCCTATCCACCATCCACCAAATCTTGATCAAACACATAAGAACTTATAGAAACCACTACATGATTCCCTAGAGGCTCATGAGTCACCTGATTCATCCACCCTTGTGGGGTCTACACTTTCTTCTGAGGACTCATACCTGAACCAAAACTGGGCTTTATTGTGCACATTCTTAAAGCCTTGTCACAAAACAACTTCAAATTCCCTACATTTCCAAACTGGTGACAAGTCTTCTCAGAAGAAGGAAATTCATTAAGAAAGTATCCCTTCCTCCCGCAGTTCATATAGGGATCCATGGAATCCAACTAACTATCAACTGTCTCCCTAGAACCCATCCTCTGACTTCCTCTTCTTATTTTTTGGTATAAGAAAATGGTATTATTCTAGAGAAAGTACCCATCATACCACCGGTATATGGAAAAATACTTATAGAACAAGCTTCTTAGATTCCCTACTCAATCATCAGTGCCTTATAAAGAACTCTAGCATAGGTAGTTATATCAAGGTTCCTACCATGTTGTTTCAGTTTTGTGTGAAGGTCGATCTAAAACTTTCTGGACTTATGTACCTCATTCCCCACTAGAAGGGGTGTAAAGTGAATTAACTCAATGAAGCATGTTTAATAGGTATAAAATATCATCATACCTTGCTAAATATCCATACACTCCTAAGTGAATTCTAGATTTAATAAATCTAGGAATAACTCCTTGAAGAAGAGCCACTTGAAATTCTCTAATGTCATCCCTTCATGTTGACCCCATTGCATCATAACATCCCACCATCGTCTAGCTACACCATGAAGCATAAAGGCCACAGGCTTCACCTTTTGATCATATAGGGTCTCCAGCAAATCTAAAATCCTCTTGATGACCTATATCTATTCCTCTATATCCCATAGGTCTCTGGTACCCTAGAAGTATGGGGAACTAGATATGGAATTCATAAGCATAATTGACCATCGTTGGAATGCCACTATGGGATCCTCCACCCTAAAAAGGAACTAGTGGAAAGAGTCCCCATTGGAAAATTTCTATAACTTGACACACTAGAGAATCCAAGGTAATTGTATCACCTTGAAAGTTAAAAATATGAATATCTTATTTGATAGCATGTATGACATGCAACACCAAGAACATAAAGGAACATAACAACCTGAGAATTTATAATATATTTACTATTTTAAATGAATTCAATCTATTCAATTGAAATGTGTGTAACACTAAGTTATACTACATTACACACAATAACAACTTTCTTCAAAAGATTTCATTATATGGAAGATTGAGTTTAATCGAAAAAAATATATTATTAAAATATAATTATTTAATATAATAAGATATAACTTAGCTGCTAAATTGGAGGTTATAAATAGGATTAACTAACATATAAAAATATATGATGGAATACATTGGTTACCAATTAATTAAAAATGAAAATAAAAACCAATTGAATATAAAGGAAATGTTTTTATAAAGAACTCTTTTTATGTTCCCAAAGGCAATTCACCTTAAGAAATTTCATTTTTTTATGAATAGTGAAAAATATTGAATTTTAATTGAAAACTGACTTTTCATATAAATAATTAACAAGGTTAAATTATATTTAAATTAATTTTAATGTAAAATTAGATCAATAATACATATATTAATCCAAAATAGGTAATTTTAGTCAATTTTACATTGAATTTAGATATAAAAACCTAGTAAACTTTTGAACATTTTTACTTTAAAAGCTCATTTTCTCATCCCATCAGTGGGATTAATTTTAAATTAATTTATACCAATTATGTGATTTTAATTTATAAAAATAGATTCCATATTTAAAATAATCATAATATATAATTTATTATAAGGTCCACATAATTTATTACCAAAATGATTAGTGAAAATCGTTAATGTTAATCACAATTATTAAGGCAAAAATGAGTTTACTTAGTGGTTAATCTTAAAAGATAAGTTGTATAAATGACCCAAAACTTGTCCAAAACTCCTTTTTTAACCATATTTTGTCCATATACACTATTGGATCAAAAATGGTTCATTATTTGAGGCACATTAGGTAAGTGAGACCTCCCAATAGTGTCTACCTTTTGGTATTTACAAGAATGACACTCCTCCACTATAAAACAGAACTCACTCTCCCCCTTCTCCACAGCTATCAATCCATTTGACATAACCAAAACCCAAAAAATATCACTTTAAAACTTCACTCCACTCATCCTATAAGCCTTAATTTGTACATAAATCAAACATTTCAAGGTTTTAGTGTAAACCTAAGGAGGATACCCAAAGAAGAGGTAATGTTCTTCTAAAAGCATTTTCATTTTATTTCCTTCTCTGCCTCCTTTAATTTATTTTAAATCATTATAATATAATAATATAGGTATATTTCATATACTTAGATTTTATTATGGTAATTTTATGACCTATAACTTCACAAACTTCCATTAAATGGGATACACAATCATCGTTCATGTGTACGGCGGACTACCACCTCACGAATCGATGTTGTTTATTCTTCCATTATCACCATTTAAGGTTGGGAATAATGATACATTTATATTTTATCTATGATATATGTGATATTTATGTTATTATTGTTCATTTTTAATTATTATGTAATACATACCATCATGTTTTTCATTTTGTGAGAATACGATAACATCGCTCATGTGTGCGGCGGACTATCGCCTCGTGAAGCGATCTAATTTGTTAATGCCTTACATGGAATGTATTAAGGATGGTTTTAATAAACATATGTGATATATATGAAATAAAAATGATATTATAATAATAATTTAAATATACATAATTTACTTTTATTTCTTCTAATACGATAGGAAAATAGAAGCAGCGTTCATGCATACATATGGCCTACCATCTCCATGAACGGTGCATTCCATTTTCTACCACTAAATTTTGTGGATTATTATAAATACATATATAATGACTATATATGATATTTAAATCATGGTTAAAATTCTTTATATTATGAAATCATAATAAAATTAAGAGGAAAAAAATAACAAGTCAAAACATGCTCGAAAAACAAGGAAATTGATGCCTAAAATAATGAAAATAATGAATGGTTATTAACAAATGGGTAACAAGATATTTTAAAAGGATAAAATATTATATCATAAACATTAATATTATTTTTTTTAATAATTTTATAACATGTTTAAAACCACTATAATGTAGGTTAAATAAATTATGTTCAAAATGAAAGCATTATGTAATGGATTTCATCTCAATTTCATTTTTTTTAGGCATATTGTAATGTTATGCACCTAATTACTTTTATATGGTGTATATACTACCAATTGACATGAAATATCATGAATAATTATTTATTAATGGTATCTTAATTTTCAATTTTAATCATTTCACCTATGGGGATATGAATTAAAAGTTACCAAGTGGTAAAAAATTGCATAACTCAATTTCTTTTCATTGGGTTATATTACTTTCTCACTGTCGTTAATATTATAATATTATGTGTATAAAAAACTTTGATTATATTTTTTTGTATCTATACTTATTTTATGTGGATTTACATATAATACACATAATGGATTCATTAGTTGATTCTCACTTCAACGTTATGATCATTTGAAGGGTTTATTTTCCAATCTCATTCTAATCGAAATTTTTTGTGCTTGAATTTCAGTTGAAGGAAATTATTTGATCATTTTATAATAAAACCCTTTAATATTATATTCTTATGATTATTCATGATCTTTTTCAAGTTATAGTACAATTGTTTCACTCTTTTGTTCTTAAAATTATTGAGAAAATTCTTTAAAAAATTTCGTCTTCATTTCTCTCTTCGATCGAAAATCTATTTTCTTTAAAAACCATGTTTTATAAAAAAATATATTTAAACTTTTAAAAATGATTTATTCGAAGATATTTTTACCCATTTTTTCTTTTTACAAAAAAAATCCAGGAATCTTCCAATCACTTTCCGAGCAAGGAATTTTTCTAAACTTTTTACAGTGCAAACAATTAATGTTCTCTTTACCTTGTATAAAATTAACCATCATAGTTTATTTGGAATTTCATTTGAAATTTTAGAAATATATTTTTAAATAAAATGTTTTTAAATGTGATTTTAAAATAATAGTGTTTTTTAAAATGTTTTTCAAAATAAAAATGATATTTTCCTGAATACTTTTTTTAAATATATTTTTATTTTATTTATATTCATCAACAAAAACAACCCTTATTCTTACTCCAATGGGTATAAGTCATTTTTATATCATCATTATTCTTCCTCTGCATGGATTATGATTATTTTGACCGAGGATATTATTCAAATTCACATCCTTGAATCATTTTTGTTGTCATTAACATCCCCTTGAGTTATTCACTTTCCGGTGACCATTGAACATTAAATTTAACCTAAATATACATATTATTTATCATGGATATGATTATTTCCTAAATAGTATATCATTATTACATGAGGTATTTACTTTGAAATTTATTTGATTAACTTTGTAAATATTGATAAATTTGTATCCTTTGGTCAATATGGATGTTTGATAATGTACCTTATTCTTGAATTAAATTTATTATTCAATATATGATTAGTGCTTTGTACTTGAAGTTATGTGTGGGGCCCGATATAATATAATCTCTCGATGCATTGTTAGGTTTCATGAGAAAAATTAGTTAATATAACATTAAACAGGTTATTGCTTTTATATTAAATTGTATAGTGAAATGTTTTAACGGTAGTGACTTCATTTGCTAGATACATGACCTATAATAATTAAACATTAACTCCATTCAGAATTTAGTTATTATTATCCATGAGATTTTCACTATGAAAAAATATATGTATGCATTTAATTCTCATTTTATTGATTAAATAACAAGTGTTTTAATTTTTTAACCTTTCCATATTGATTATTCTATATCCAGTTATTTAAATGGAAAGTGTGTCTAGTTATTTACCTTTCCATTCTGATTATGCCTTATCAAGTTATTTATATGGAATTTTTGTTTAGTTATTTACCCTACCATATTTATTATTAATAATTTATTCATGATATTTTATGTTATACTTAACCCTTACTTATAATTTGAGCTCACCCATATTTGGTTTCCTTTCCACAGGATTCCCTGAGGTTTACTATGATAGATATATAGGGAAACACTATATGGAATAAATTTATTTTCAAAAAAGTAAAGAAAAAAAATATTTTTTAATTTTGGGTATTCATATGAAATATGAAAATCATGTATGTATCTATTTTACAAAGACTACAAAACTAATTAGTCCTTTAGGATGTGTTTCCTTGTATATTATTCCATTGTAATGGTATTAGGCATCGACTCTAGGCTTACTGGGTTTGGGGTGCTATAATTGGTATCAAAGTAAGTTCAGTAGAAACATTGGAAACTAGATTTAGGAAAAAATAGATTATGGAACATAAACCTATGATAGAATTTGAGGATAATTATAAAAGAACATACTAATGTTTTGGTAAGGTAGATATTATACGGTTTTGTACTAATATTAGTGATGCTCGCACTATGATTTTTGGTTTTAGGAATGTCCTCTTCTAAAGGTTAACCCCTAGACCAAGGAAGAACCTATGATGAATTAAAACAGATGAATTATTTATGTACTGAGATTCAGGAATTAAATTGTATAAGAATTTTACCAACAGTATTTTGGTATAAGAATCGGGAAACATCTAAGGATTATGTTAAATTTTAGAAGAACATGTGTCTTAATTAAATTTAGAGTTGCTAATACCATTAAGGGATTATGATATTAAGATTGATAATAATTTCAAAGTCTAAAACTCTTCTTTTTAGGTTTTATATGATGGGATTCTTCCACGATTAAGGTTATTTTGGGAGAAATTTACGGCGATCATATGCTTTAGTGGAAAATTTATTTGAATAATAATTCATTTAAATTTTATAGACATAGGGTTAAAGGTATTGATAACCTTTAGGGTTGATATAATTACATTATAATGATAGTAAAATATTATTATTTGACTTTGTGAAAAAAATGTACTGAAAACCCTATTAAAATGATTATTTAATAATTAAATTTATTTCAAGGATTTCCATCATATGTTTGGAACTTTATAGGAATTATATTATTATAGTTTATAAAAATTAAAACCCACATACAGGGTGATAACCCATTACATCTGAAACGATGATGGGCCTTGAACCCATAACTGAAGGATGGTATGGGTTTTGCGCCTATAATTAGCCTTCAAAATGTCCTGGTAAATATGTCATTATTTTTAGGTAACCTATTTGAAAAATAAATATTAATAATGAACTATTAATATTAATTTTGAGTTTTAGAAATTAATTTATTAACCATATTAATTTTGAAAAATATTTAAAGATGAATGAAAGGACTAGTCACTTTTTATAGATCATATGATCTGTTAAATGTAAATTTTAGTACTTCTGGCATAAAAGTTAATTTTTTGATATTAATTTCTTGGAGTAAGGGATAAAATGGAAATTTTTTGAAGTGAAACCAAAGGATGAAATTGTTTATATTTCCTTATATTCTTAGGCAGTAAAATAATTACTCAAAACTAGAAAAATAATCTAAAAAAATTGTTATCTTAATACCTTAATTTTTATTGAATCGGTGTTCTTTTAAATTATCACGTATTTATGGATTTGAGGAACTAAACTTTCCATTGATCATTAACTTTTTTATGATCAATGACCTCAATATATCCCTATAAATATTTATTCTTTTACTCCATGTCCATATTTTCCCCTGCCCCTGGTGTTCTATTATGTATAAACCTAGTTATATATTATTCCATGTGACCTTTGTACTTCTCATTCTCACTTATTAAGAGGATATTTTATTAACTCTTTTATGATGTGGGTTTTTCAAAAATATAATTTCTAAATTTAAATCCCTTGACTATTGATATCAAGTTTAAATTTTGAGGACACAATTTATTTAAGGTGGGGAGAATTTAACACCCTAAAAGTTCAAAATATAAATATCTTATTCTATAGTGTGTATGACATGAAACACCAAGTGTAGAAAGAAACATAACATCCTGAGACTTTATGATATATTTACTATTTTAAATAAATTTAATATATTATATATCTTTAAATGACCACAACACTATTTAATCTTGTGCTACATGCAAGAACAAATTTCTTCAATAACTTGTGTTACACGCAAGACCAAGTTTTACTAAGAAACAATATATTATTAAAATATTATTATTTAATTTAATAAGATATAAACTGAAAATTAAATTGGAAGTTATAAATATGATTAACTAACTTATGTAAATATATGGTTGAATTCATTAGTTACCAATTAATTATAAATGAAAAAGAAAAACCAATTGACTGTAAATGAAATGTTTTTATAAAGAACTATTTGTATGCGTACAAAGGTAATTTATCTTAACAAATTAAATTAATTAATATTAGTGAATAGTATTAATGAAATTTATATATTATATATTAAATCAAATATTTTTACATTACTAAAATATATTTTATAAGAATGAGATAAAAATAACCCCAATTTTATGCATAAAAACTGTATTTTTTTAAAGACGGTTTTGTTGACTTTTAATGGTGAACTTCTTTTTAAAATAAATTTTAACACTTTAAAATAAATTATATTTCAAAAAAAATATAATTAATTTTTGAATTATGAATGTAAAAATTATCTTAGGATGGGTATTTTTTATTTTTCAGAGAACTTTCATTTTTTGATAAATAGTGAAAAATACAGAATTTTAATTGAAAACTGAATTTTTGTCTAAATAATTTATAAGGATGAATTATATTTTAAATTGGTTTTAAATTAAAATTAGATAAATTATACATATATTAATCCAGTTTAGTTCATTTTAATCATTTTTATATTTAATTTAGATATAAAAACCTGGTAAACTTTTGAACATTTTCACTTTAAAAACCCGTTTTCTCATCTTGTCTGCGAGATTAATTTTAAATTAATTTATACCACTTATATGATTTTAATTTGGAAAAATTGATTCCATATTTTGAATAATAATAATTTATAATTTATAATAATATCAAATTATTTTTTTACTAAAACTATTATTGAGAACATTTAATGTTAATCACAATGATTAAGGTAAAAATGAGTTTACTTAGTGGTTAATATTAAAATATAAGCTGTGAAAATAACATAGAACTTTTATAAAAACCATTGGATGGAAATATTTTGAAAATATAAAATATTTTATTGAAAATTGTTCATTATTGGAGTCACATTAGGTAAGGTATACTTCCAAATAGTTTTTACTTTTTGGTATTTACAAGAATTCAACTCCTCCACTATAAAAGGGAACTCACTCTCCCCCTTCATCACACCTCTAAATCCATTTGGATTGACCAAAACCTATAAAAATAACTACCCAAATTCCCTCCCCTCATCATATAATCCTTATGTTTTTTATAAAACAAACATTTCAAGGTTTTAGTGCAAACCTAAGGAGGATACCCAAAGAAGAGGTAATGTTCTTCTAAAAGCATTTTCATTTTATTTCCTTATGAACATCATTTAGTTTATTTTATATAAGGATTATATAATAACCTAAAAATCTTAAATATACTGAAATATTGTTATGATAATATTATTACCCACAACTTCACACACTTCCATCAAATGTAGTACATAATCATTGTTTGTGTGTATGGAGGACTATCGCCTCGCGAACTGATGGCATTTGTTCTTCCATTACCACCTTTCATGGATGGTAATAATGATGGATTAATAGTTTATATATTATATATATGATATTTAGGATATTATTAGGCTTATATAATAATTATATAACACATACCTTCATGCTTTCCATTTTTTGGGAATATGATAACATCGCTCATGTGTACAGCAAACTACCACCTCACGAACAGATGTGATTCATTCACGCTTTACATGGAATGTATTAAGGATAGTTTTAATAAACATACATGATATATATGACATAAAATTATACTGTAATAATAATATACAAATATATCATTTACTTTTATCCATCTAATACGACAATAAAATGGAAGCACCGTTCACACGTATGTACGGCCTATCATCTCTATAAACGGTGCATTCCATTTCCTATCACTAAATTTTATGGATTACTCTAAATAAATATATAATTAATATATATGTGTGTGTGTGATATTTAAATAATTTTTTACATTATTTATATAATTAAATCATGATCAAAGATATAGGAACAAAAAAAAGTCAAAACATACTTGAAAAACAATGCAATTAACACCTGAAACAATGAAAATAATGATAGGTTATTAATGAACAGGTAATAAGATGTTATAAAATGATCATATATGATATCATAAAAATTAATATGATTTTTTATAATTTTATAACATTTTTAATATCACTATATAGAAGATTAAAGCAAGTACAACCAAAAGGAAAGCGCGGAGTAAGGTATTTCATCTCAATTTCATTTCATTTAGCCATATTGTAATCATATGAAACTAATTAATTTTATATGGTGTATATAATTCACCTTGACATGAAATATCTTGAATAATTCATTATTCATGGTATTTAAAGTTTCAATTTGAATTATTTCATCTATAGGGATTTGAATTAAAAGTTATCAAGTGGTAAAGAATTACATAACTCAATTTCTTTTCATGGGGTTATATTACTTTCTCCTTATCATTAATATTATAAGATTATGTTTATAAAATATTTTTATTATCTTATATTGTATTTACACTTCTTTTATGTGTATTTACTACTGATACACATAATTGGTTCATTGGTTGATTCTCACTTCAACATCATGATCACTTGAAGGGCTTATTTTTTAATCTCATTCTAATAAAGATTGTTTATGCTTTCATTTTAGTTAAAGGAAATTATTTTTTCATTGTATAATAAACCAATTTAATTTTATTCTCATATGTTTATTCATTATATTTTTCAAGTTATAGTACCATTTTTTCACTCTTTGGTAATTGAAAGTAATGAGAAAATGCTTTAATAAATTCTAACTTCATTTATCTCTTAGGTTAGAAATCCGTTTTCTTATAAAATCATGTTTTATAAAAATGTTTTTCAAATTTTTTATTTAATCTTTTAAAAATTATTTATTAATTGAAATTCTTACCCATTTTTTCTTTTTATAAAATAAATCAAGTAATTTTTTGGTCAATTTCCAAACAAGGCACTTTTCTAAAAAATTATAATGAAAAAAATTAATGTTTTTTACCTTGTAGGGAATTATTCTTCCTTGAATCATTTTTTTATACAAACCTAATTCTTAATTAAATGGGTATACATAGTATTGATACCATCATTATTATTCCTCTATATATATTATGATTATTTTGACCAATAATAGTATTGATGTTCACTTCCTTGAATCATTTTTTTAATTATTAATATCCTCTTATGTTATTCGCCTTGCAGTGACAATTAAACATTAAATCTACCCTAAATATCCACATTATTTATCATGGATATTATTATTGCATAAACCATATACCATTTTTACATTTGATGTTTACTTTTAAATTTATTTGATTTACTGGGGAAATATTGATTAATCTGTATCGTTTACTCAATACGGATATTTGATAAGGCACATTGTTCATGAATTAAATAGATTATTTGATATATGAGGAATGTTGTGGACCTGAAGTGATAGGTGGGGGATGATATAATATATACCCTTGATGCATCGATAGGTATAATGAGATAAATTGTTTAAGCTAGCATTAAATGAGTTATTACCTATAGATTAGACTATTTTTTGAAAGGTCTTTATGGTAGTGGTTTTATGTGCCATATACATGACATCTAATAATTAAGCATTGCCTTCATTCATAATTCAATTATTATTATCCATGATATTTTCACTATGAAAAAATATATGGATGTATTTCATTATTAGTTTATTAATTAAATGGCATATCTTTTCAGTTATTTGCCTTTCCATATTAATTGTGCCTTATCTAGTTATTTAAATGGAATGTGTTTCTAGTTACTTACCTTTCCATATTGATTATTCCTTATCCAGTTATTTATATGTCATATGTTTTTAGTTATTTACCTTGCCATATTTATTATTCATTATTGATTCATGATATATTATGTTTCACTTAACCCTTACAGAGCATTTAAGTTCACCATTATTTTGTTTCCTTTCCCCATGATTCCATGAGGTTTACTATGAAAGATATGCAGTAATTCTCTAGATGGAATAGAATTATTCTCGAAAATGAAAAGATAAATATTATGTTATAATTTTTGTGTATTCAAATGTAATATGAGAATCATGTATTTATCTAGTTTACCAAGACTACTAAATCGATCGGTCCTTTAGGATGTGTTTCCTTGTATCATATGCCAATGTAATGGTAGTAAACACTAACGCTAGGCTTAGTAGGGTCAGGGTACTATAAGAACATACTCAATTGGATCCTATTTCAAAGAATGTGGTGAAACTGGGTGCACAAGACATATATAGGGTAGAATTTCTTGAAATTCCATAACAAACCTTAGAGAATCCAACAACTTAAAAAAATACCATTTACATAACACTTCCACACATAAGGGTTTAAAATAGGTTTCAACCTAAGATTCTTCCCTCAAGAATAAGGAATAACCCCTAAGAACTATCCATAACCCAATAGAAGACTATATTACCTAAACATTAGTCACAAACACATATATATACACTCAATCATAGAATATAATAGGATCAAATAAAATAATTCACTAAAAGTTCATATCATAATTTTAATAGTCACTTTATTTTTTAGGATATATCTAGTATAAGAAATAGATATATGGAATGTGATCCTACATTCCTAAATATGATGATTTAATACACACCAAATCCTGTAATTTAGTATATCAATATTATGTGCATCTCCTAATGTGAATTTAATCAACATTAATATAAAAAACAAGGACATAAATTCTCACTTTATGGAAACCTAGAGGCCCACTATACATTGTTGGCTAGGAACTAACATATTTCCACATCCTGATTCCCAAACATTCTATCTTTGGTCTACCCTATCCTAAATCCTACAAAAGATAAGAAATAGTGGGTGAAAATGGTTCTCTGATACCATTTTGTAACACCCTGACCCATACCACCGGGTCTGAGCCAACATTCCACATGAAATCATGCATTCCTATCCATATGAAATTGGTTTCCAACTAGTGGTGATGCCTTATGGAATATCATGGAGAAATTATGCCCTTGGTAACAAAAAAACTTCCGAATACAAGTAAGGAATTGATATATAATAATTAATAAATATTGAATAAATAAATAATCATTAGATTATCATCATAAAAAAATAAAAAAATCCTATGTAATATTAATATGTAATTTTAGATACATAAACCAAAACAAAACAAAAGTAAACAATGGATGAGGTAAAGACACACAAAAAATAGTATGAGACATACATCCTGAATTCCACAAAAAAACATATGCATCCTCTTACTAACATACTAAACTTGCCGCTACAGGGACCTTACTCTTCACCAGAACCCTGACCATGAAATCTACAAGCACACTGAAATTCATGATTGGGGTGTGATTACAAGACTTTTTAAGACACAAAAAGCCCTTCATATAAGTGCATAAGTTATACAGGTGAATTCCATGAAGGTAAATAGAATATAGATAAACATAAATTATATCATATTAGAACATAATATATATATATAGGGTAATCAAAGATCAGCACTACCTACTTCGGCACCATGATAGAAGGAGCATCATCCATTTATGTCCGACACATTCCCCTTTCTTGATAGGACAGTTTACAAAACATGTTTAAAACATCCCATCGGAATGGATTTACTATGAAAATTTTGATCAATATCTCACACACCCCTCTCACAGGGGAATAGTCCATATGGAATAACCTACATAAACTGTATAATAAAGAGAAAATAGAATATACAGAACATGTATACAAGATGATTGATCAAACATCATGTCATAACAAGCAAGAGTCACAACCATAACAAACCATATGCAAGAAAACATAAAACATAGGTCTCACGCTGCTGCACATGCACACCTCTTTTGATAAACCATCAAACATGTGTCTTGTACGGATACACATTCATGTGTCCCATTGTGATACACCTTCATTTTAACAATCATGTCAAAAACCCATATAAAACATGTGAAAAATTCAATGGTTTCCCACCTTAGGTGTAATGACGATTGATGCCTAGGACCACCTTCTGAGTCCAAATGCACCACTAAATCCTAGAACCATTATCAAATTGACACAATTTATAATTCTAGGATCATTTTTGAGAAGAAACCATAACTTAAAGGTAGTTCAATTTCAAACATACCTAACATGATCTGCTACCGACAACGATTTTGGTCGAACTGATGCACAACCACCAATTCCCTGAATCTAGGTGCCGATTCTATAAATGATTTTTTTTCTGGAAATGGGGATGACATTGTTTGTTTATGGTTAAAAATTTCCAATCGATTTCTAACAGGTTTCTTCGTAGAACCGAAAACATCCAATAATTCTATATCCATTTGGACCTACTTTCCAAAGGTAGGTGCTCATTAGTTGTGGGTTGGTATGGCTTAAGAATTTTCATTGGTCGAGAGGATGGGAGGTCAGGCTCATCACACCTTTTTGGGGGGAATTATTGTCTACTCCAGGAATCTCTCATAGATTTAAGTTATGTTCAAAAATCTTTATTAATTCATCAAGTATGAAAATAAGTTTGTCTTTAGATTTAGAAATCAATGATTGATATGTATGGGATTTAGAGAATCTTTTATATGTATTTGAGGTTCTTAATCAATGGAGAATCATCTGTATGTATTATATATTCTTATTCAATTGTATCCTTCAATACATTATATAGAAATCTCTTGGCTATTATTATAACCATACTGGTTTTAAAGCCACTCAGTGGGGCACTTGAAGTTTATTTTCATTCAGAAAGACAGAGATTATTTCAGAGTTGGGATCATAATCGTAGATGGGATACCTAATTATCCTTGTTAGAAAGGAATCATAACCCACGTATTTCGAAAATAAGGATATAGTTTAACGTTATATGGGATGGAAAATAATTAATGAAAGATGGGATTGAACCTTATAAAGGCTTCCTACGTACTCTACTTTTAAGGAAGAGATCAAAGTACACATAGTTTGGGGAATAAAATATGGGGTTTATGCATGGTTAATGGCCCAAAAAGAGACGTCGTGATTACTTTTACACTCTAAGAACACGTGAGTCATGCTCGGTGTGAGAAACAAGAGGTATCAGTAAACTTGATGATGGTTCCACGAAAGATGAAGTCATGAGAAATGATGTGGGGCTTACGTATGTATGACTGCCCAAGTAGATGAAGACCAAGACTTAATTTAGGAAATAAGACCAAGAACAGGGTCCATAAAGGTATTTGTACTTTATGGAGATTTGGAGTTTTAATTTGAGGCTTACTCCTAAGAAGGAGACCCAAATTAAAAGGAAATTAATATTGGGGTTTACTCGTGAGGAGAATACCCAATTAAAGGGAACATATAACCTGGGTCTTACTTATGAGAAGGAGGCCCAATGTTAAAGGAAATTATGACCAGGGCTTACTCCTGAGAAGGAAGCCCAGGTTAAGGGGACTTGAGACTTGGGGATTACTCCTGAGAAGGAGGCCCAAAACCAAAAGATCTTATCATCTTTAAAGGATGAGGTTATATAGAAAACCTCTAACCATGGTGACATAAAGCTTGTAATTCACGAGGTTTTGGGAGAGGTTCTCACAGAATTCCTTTCAGATAAGGAAGCCAATAAAGGAACTATGCCATAAATGGCTATGAAAAGGTGTTTGAGGGCTAATATCTTGAAGAGGAGAGGTGAACGGGAGAGAGGCACACAAATGAAATTGGCGCGCAAGTATGGTCGCAAAAATCATTTGGCGCACAAGTCTTGGCCGCGCAAGTGTACTTGTGCGGCATGGGTTCACCTGGGTGACGAAGAATCTATAGGGTAATACTTGGGTGAGACTTAACTCAAGCCTTTAGTATTATCCTAAGATGTTTCCAAAAGGGAGGCATGCAAGTTTCATTGAAAAGGGTTGGGTGGCGCGCAAGCGTTTCCACTTTTAAGGAGTTCTGGACACTTAGGTGCAAAAGTGTTGATGAATTCTAAACACTTAGGCCTTATACTACTCCTTCAAGTCTTCCATTCTAGGTAAAAATTTACCTTATAAGCTTTCGGAAGAGTTGAGTTGAAGACTTGCGCAACCAGATCTTGAATCTAAGTTTTGGAAAATTCGTCCTTAAATGGGGGGTCCCACAGGGGCTATTTATAGGCCACTGGGCACCTTGGGTGAAAAAAAGAATAGGGCGCGCAAGTGACTTACGTGACCCATAGGTGGCGTGCAAGTGACTTGCACGGCGCCCAAGAAAATTGCGCGACTCCCTCCAAATGGATTCTTAGTCCATGACTTTGTCAATTATTGATGTTCTTCAAAGGGTGACCCTCTTTGTGCTTAAGGTATTCCCCTTTTCCATTCGTTGGACTCTATGATGTAAAGGAGTGTCAAAAAAATTCCCCCCTCATTGTTGGATCTGAAAAGGAAAGAGGATATGGTTCTGAGGTAAAGTTGGAGAACCAAGGGTCTGTGGCGCGCAAGTTCGGCACGCAGATCCTGGGGCGTGCAAGTATGGCGTGCATGTGGTCTAGATCACCTATATATCCAAGCTCACTCCTACGCGAACTCATTCAAATTCTGGAAACTCGAGCTCTCGTCGCATGGGTGCTTCAGTTTTCAGTCTTAGGTCTTCTAGATTTGTGTTGCGCTTCTGCTGAAGGTATTTGACTTTCACATCATGACTAGGGCAGCAAAACTTGCATGACCTAATTCACGTGCCTGCCAAGTCGGGACTTGCGCGCCTTAATTCCTTTTCTATTTTTTTGATTTCCTTCAACAAGATTTCACAAAACAAAATTACTTAAGGTTCATCTGTTTGATCTTTGTGCAGATTCAATGGCTCCCAAAAGAATTGGATCAGCTGATGAGTTTTCCAGCAAGAGAATATATAACATGATGAACGTCTTCGGCCATGATTATTATGATATTTGTGACATAACTCTCCCATATTTGGCTAAGTACTTGAAGAAATATCATTATAATTTCCCACAGAGCATATACTTGCCTTTATATGGCCATGGTCATCTGCAAGGAGTCAACATTCCAGAGGCAAAGATTATATTCCTCATTCCTGGTTTCAGACTAACACCAATTTCTCTTCGGCAAATGTCTGAGTTGCAGGATCATTTTCCAATGCTGGAACAGTGGAGAAGGAATTCATAATGCATCATAGCCCATGTGATCCATATTTGAATCCTCACAAGCCTGAGTTGCAACCTTATTTCTATCCCTCTATTTTCCGAAATTCTCAGATGGACCAATCTAAGGGATGGAAAAAGAGATGGGATTTCCATCCAAGAGGAGTTGTGAAGACGACTTGGATGTGGGCATATCGGGTGTGAAAAACCTGTGCAGAGTATGTTGATGAACAAAAAGGAGCTGCAATATATGAACCCGTCTGGGCTGGGCACACATATGTTTATAGGAATGACAATTTCATGCCAGAGTTAATCAGTCGTTGGATCCCGGAAATGAATTCTTTCCATCTGACTCGTGGAGAATTAAACATCAGTTTGTGATATGTCTACAAGATTTCAAGGGATCCAATTTTAAGAGATATGTATGATTAATTTATCCCCCCCAAGGTGACCTAGAATGATTCGGAGAAAACTCCACCTTTAGCTCGAGAGTTAATGAAAATTTTACACAAGATTAAGAATACAAAAACCACGAAAACCTACTCCAGAAAACATATCCATCCAAAGGAGTGGATGTACATGTTTCTTATTAAGAAGAAAGAGGAGGGAACTTCCTGCACTCATCCTACTAGTTTTCCTAGAGAAACAAAGAGGGGTGCTCCGGGCACATTTCGGCCAATTTTGGAAGCAGGAGAGTTTGATAGGTGGGGGTATGAAGTGAACCAGAAAATTCCAGCGAAGACCCGTCTGGCAGGCTTTTTGGCCTTGTGGCTCAGTGTTTACCTTTTACTAGTTCGGTATTTGAAAGGAGGCGTGAGGTTGGGGACCTTTTTCGTTGCATCCAAGCTAGCTGAAAGGAACATGGTTGGGTTGGCCACCCCAGTTTTGGCAAATATTCATAGAATCTTACTTCATTTTCATCTTGGTAAGTCTCCTCTAAGAATCATGGGACCATTCCAAGTTTTATGGGGATGTATCGCCACTCAATTTAGAACATATGTTGTACAAAGTGGGGTACAGGTTCTTGGAAGTCCTTTCTGGCCGTCTATGCAGGCATTTTCTAAAATTTCTCCCTTATCCCTCAACGATTATGATATCAAGATAAGGCTGAGCATGTTCAAGTATTTTTATTTATTTCCTTATGGAAACCTTCCAACAGGGCGATTTGTTGATGATGGAAAGCCATCCTGGAGTTAAGGGAATATATAATGGCATGTTGATATGGTACACTGGATAAGGATTGATGGAGAAATTATATGCGAGGCCTATGCTCCATACAGATTCGCACGTTAATTCAATTGTCTGCAAACAATTATTTTATCCCCTCTGATTCATGTCAGGTTAGAGAAGCATATGATGGATGCTCTTCAACTATGGTTGTTGATGTCTATGGAGAATACTGGGGTGTTATTTGATATACCATCTATTGGAGCGGCAACTCGACTGACTACATGGTATGCCGAGAGCTGGGTAGCATCATACCCTGAAGGGGTACTGAATTAGTCGGTCCCTCGGGTGTGGAAAATGAAGAGAACCATTAGGAAAGAAGATTTTCATTTGGAAGGCGACTCTTCCTCACCCAAAGTTGATTCACCAGGTTCCTCACCCGGGGTAGATTCATCGGATTCCTAGTATGGGGATGATGAGGCATGAAATGCATCAAACCGGCCTCGTGCCAGATATAATCCACCCGCTAGAGTCAAGATTCATACTCCATCGACTCATGGTGAGTTACATCACTGAGGCAATTTAGTCGTCATTATTTTAAATAGCAACAAGTTTCATTTTCTTATCCTTTATCTGTGATTGCAGGAGCTAGGAAGAAGTTGAAGTCCTAGATTGTAGGACCCTCCTCGCGGCCTTCTGGGGAACATTCTGAATATTTATGACCAGAGGATATCTGGACATGGCGGATTTTATATTGTGATGCTGAAACCGCCTGGATGGACTTATGCGAAGGGTTGTATATCCATAGAGTGGGGAATCTCTATGCTTCCACTGACATCCATTTTTAGGACAACCTCAATGAAGTGAGGGATTACATCAAATAGCTAGAAACGCTCATATATTCCACTAATAAGTCAGTTCATATCACTAAGCGGTTGAAGGAAATGATGGATCGTGGTACCACTGAGGGAATTGTTCTTTCATTAGACGAAGAGTGGCGTGATTACGTGGCTCCTGAAGATGTAAGGTTTCCTTTTTTTTATATTTCTATTTGGTTTACAATTTAAATTTAGTCAAAAAAATTTTATTTAAGGAAATAATCTTCTTCATCCTGCAGCTTGTGAAGGAAATAACCACTGAAATCCCTTCTCCGTGGTATAGCCCTGGTGGCACCGCTCTTGGAGCCAATAAATCTCCTCGTGATCTGGGTGAAGTATATCTAGGACAGAAAGTCGTGGATGAAGAGTTGGAAAGGGTTTTATTGTCTCCGATACCTATTTTCGGATATTATGATACCAATCCACCCAAAAAGGCTAAAAAGAAAAAGTATTGATGAAAGAAGACCATAGTTAAACGCTTTATCAGTAGTGGTAAGTCTTTCTGGTAGTCATGAATCTTAACTTATAAAAAGGTACTCAAACTTCTTGGGATTGCAGGGGCTGCCTCAGTTTCCCCTTTAATGGAAAGGACTGACCATCCTCAGGGTACAACTGAGGGTGTTGGAGAATAGCCACTAGTTCCTGCTCAAGCGTCTGTTCCTGAAGAAATAGTGAGACCAAATGAGTCAGTGTCTGTTTCCAACACCGCTCCTGTTTCTGAGGCCAGGAGAGAAAATACTTTTGGTAATTTAATAATACTTCATAGAACCTCAAATGAGACAACAACTAACTTCCATTCTGTGATGTTTTATATTTAACACATGCATCATAACATTTGGCAACCGCCGAAGCTGACCCCACAACTGTCTCTGAAGAATCTATCTAGGGTCAGATATTGTCAAATGAAAGTCACGAATAAGACATGCCGAGTGATCCCACTTGTGAGACTAACCTGGGATCTGGGACATAATTGGATAAAGTTATGAAAATTGGCACATCCTTTGAAGAAATTTTAGAACATGTTAAATTACCATGTGATTTAGAAGATTTTGGAGATCTAGTTATAGAATCAATTGGATGTGAGTTTCATCATTTGTTCTTTTAATCTTCTCATGATTACACTTCTAACCATGTTTGGTTTAAAAAAATGTACAGTTCCATCTAAATAAATTGCTGAACCAACAACGCTTTAAAGGGTTGTAGATGTCAACCCTATAATTGAAGAAACACTGGCTCAGGTGGAACTTAACACAGCAGACCCTTCTGAAACCCATCCTGAAAATCCTGTTGTAGCTAAGAAATATGGGGAGGATTCTTCACACGTTTATGATCTACTGTTAGGTAAAAGATGATGATATTTGTGGATTACTTAACCTGCAAGACAATCAATATACTTTTACTGTCCTTTGAAACTAACTGTACTTTTGATTGACCAAATAGGGTTGTCAAATTCAATGGATAGATTTGGAGGTGAAGCCTCAGCCTCAGCCCAAATAGTAGCAGAAGGTGAAGCAACCAGGGTTAGGGAGGGAGAATAACAGGGTACTTCCTTAAGTTCATTAATCCTATACTATGTTCCTCCTTGTGATAATGATGCTGAATCAGACCCATAGGTGAAAAAAACGCTCCAATTCTCACCTCACAAGGCATGGAAAATATATAGAAGATAATTTCTGAGGTTCCTCTTGAAGATTTGCCTTCGAAAATTCCAATACTTTCATCCCTATTCATCATTCTGGGACTTGGTGGCTTTGGATATCAAGAAAACCATGTCGTAGTGAAACAAGTCATTCGAAGGAGGGAGCAAGAGAAAAGGTGTCGTCAAGACCTAATCAGAGCTAGATTCTTGATCCATACCAGTGAATTTCAGGCTGTAGTGTCCCAAGCTGAGGCTGATCATGCTGTAAAGCTGAAGGAACTAAAGAAAAAGATCAAGGAGAAAATTTTCCAGCATTTTCACCTTTAGCAAGAGCTAGATGATGTTACTGGGGAGCATGACTAGCTTTATAATTCATTTGAAGAAGTTCAAGAGGATAGTATGAAATCCATCAAAGATGCCAAAGAAGCACTTAGTTAAGCTCAGGAGAGTGAAGATGGTCGGGTAAATGAACTTTAAGTGGATTCTGATGAAGCTCAGGATGCTGTGAAACAGATGAGAAGTCATGTTGAAAGTCATCTATAATTTTTGAAAGAAAATAGAAGAGACTCCAGTCTATAGATGTTCTTCTAATCTTGTTCATCAATGAAAAACATTTCATCTTCAATCCTGATAATTGATCTTTATTTTTACCTAATCCAATGGTCCTGGTAAACATAGTTTGATTTTTACTAGGGTTATATAAATAAACCCACAAACTTTATATTTTAATTTCTCAATATTGCCTAAATCATAAAAAATGTATGTCTAGTGAGCTGGGACTCGAATTTTGTTCAGAGTACCCTTTATAGGTTCCCAATTTAATGAGTAACATGTATTTTTTTATTGGCAGTTTAAATTCATGCATATTGGACTATAAAAAGTCTAATATTTAAGGTCGGATAGCTTTGACCAAATAGATGATATTGACTCAATTCTTGATAATTTTTTTGGAAACATATTACCATGTTCAAGTATAGAGGGGGGAAATTGTAAACTGTGACTTGAGAAATTTTTAATCTGAGGAATGACATGGAAAAAGAGCTAAAAGGAATTATAGGAAGTCTTTTCTAAGAATTAATTTACCACTACATGACTAACCCATTATGGGGGATGAATTATGCAGGGTCAACTAGGGCATAAGCTGTATAGTCAAATAGTAGTATCTTTTGGCTGACAGGTCTGTTATGTAGACAACTTATGCAAGGGCACGTGCTGCATAGTCGAGCAAAAGAACTCTCAAAAATTTGAATTTCTATTGCTAAAATCTGAAGAAAGTTTTATGGGGATTCAAAATTTCCAAATCATAGAGTCTACTTTATGGATAAAGGTACTTGTATATGGAGAGGATATTTCTGATCATAATTGTCAAAGAATTGGAGGAATGTGACTTCTACGAAGGTTTGACCCAAACATAGGAAAAAAGGTATCTGTGGTTTTTAAATCATAGGAAGAAAACCAGAGATAGAAACATTATACGACATAATACTTTCAGATCATGAAAAAGAGTATGGAACAAATATGTTAACGATGGCAGTTTTTTTGCAGATCCCAACATATCGTCGTTAAGACCAATAGGGAAAAAAGAGGCTTCTCCTAAGAATGAAGTTACCATTACTTGACAAACCCATTATATATTTTGAATTATGCAGGGCCAACTGGGGCATAAGCTACATAGTCAAATAGTAGCATCTTTTGGCTGATAGGTTTGTTATGTAGAAAACTTATGCAAGGCCACCGAAGGGCATATGCTATATAGTCAGGAAAAAGAACTCTCAGGTGTCAGACATTTTGCGACTAGAAGTCATGAAAAGGTTTATGGAGATCATGAATATTATTTGTATAATGTTGCAGCTAGGTCCTGAATTGAGATTCTAGATGTCACTAAGTATCTCATTAGGATGATAATCAAGCCACACGTAGTTCTTAAAATACATTTTAACGTTATGCAGGATGAGAGCATGGAAGATCTTAGTTTAAGGCCATAGATCTTGGACTATAGTGAGGGAGACACATAGTGCATTTTTTATAAACCTGATTTGAATAAAGACCAGGGTGTTCCACGTCACACCATGTGCTCCCAGGGGGAATTTTCAGCCAAGGGACCAAAAGTGGAGTTTGGGGTTAGGCCCAAAGGCTCGGGGCTGGACTCGAGGAATGCTCGAGCATTCCTACGTATCCCATGAGGATGGGAATCATGCTGCACATAGTTCTTGAAATATAATTTGTACAGATTTGGTTCGTACATATGAGGGGAAAAGAGGAATTTATTTCAATTATGGCTGGACCCAAGATTAAAGACTTGGGTGTCACTACGTATCTCATAAGGATGAGAATCAAGCCACACGTAGTACTTGAAACATGACACAGTTGGAGACCATGTCAATGATGATTCCTTTTGAGTGAGGGTATTAGGGATTGTGGCTATTTATTGTCATATAGGACAAAAGTGCAAATAGTTTAAGGTCATATGCATAGACCAGGGCTATGCAGTTTAATGTCTTGCAACAAGGACAATGGGGAACTGTATAGTTTAACGTCATATAGCTAGGACGATGGGGCATACATAGTTTAACGTCATGTAGAATGAAAGTGAAAAAATATTAATAAGACAGTTAATGGGGGCTTCACGGATCAACATCATATGGGATGAAGGTGAATCAATGTGAAGAAATTGGTTTTGGGCTTGAACCTCAGGATGTTGCCTATCTACCCGGCCAAGGAGGCAAGGATCAAAGTCCGCATAGTTCAATTAAGAGGGATTTGACGATCAGGGTGTACTTGAGGACAGCGACCTGAAGATTATGTTGGGACTTAATCATGGTTAGCGTCCCAGAGAAAATTTCATGGTCAAAGCTTATTCTAGGCTCACGTGAGTCATGCTCGGTGTGAGAAATAAGAAGCAGCAACAGATATGACGACCGTGTCACGAAAGATGCGACCATGAAGGATGATGTGGGGATTATTCATGGTTTGCTGCCCAGGGCACGCATGGAAATAGAGTTTAAAATATAGTTGTTCATGCAGCGATCACAGTTTAATGTCATGTGTCATAGACATGGGGTGCTTGGCAGTTTAATGTCTTGCAGCTTGGATGATGCACAGTTTAACATCATGTTGGATGATGCACAGTTTAACGTCATGTTGGATGATAGAGGGGCATAGTTTAACGTCATGTTGGACGATAGAGGGGCTATGAAGTTTAATGTCCTGCAGTAAGGACAAAAGGGTGTATTTGTGTTACACAAAATACTTCTTCAAGATTCTTTCATTGGTTTGAGTTGTAATGAGTTCTCCATCCATTGATATTAAAGAATAAGCTCCATTGGAGTAGACCCTATATATTGAGTAAGGTCCTTCCAACTTTGGCTCAAGCTTTGGAGGATTCTTTCCCAGTATCATTGGGGTTCTGAGGACCAATACCAATTCTCCTTGAATGAATGAATGAAGATGAACTTTGTATTGAAACCTCGTGTTATTTGATTCTTATAGACTTCTAAATGGTGCAATGTGCACAATATTTTTTCATCTAGTCGTTCCAATTCATCCAATCACTTTTGAGATTGTTCATCGGTAGATAAATGATCAAAAATAGAAACTCTAAGAAAGGGTAATTGGAATTTAATAGGCAATACTGCTTCCATTCCATATACCAATGAATATGGAGTTGATCGTGTAGCAGTGCGGGTGGTAGTCCGATAAGCCCATAGAGCAAGAAAAAGTTTAACAGGCCATGACTTCTTATCTTTATTCACCATCTTTTGAAGTATGTTTTAAAGATTCTTATTTAAAGAATCTACTTGACCATTGCCCACAGCATGATACTGAGATGAATGGTTGGATCTAATATTGTATTCTTGATACAATTTTCTTGGTTAGGATGAACAAACGTTGGTGCCATTATCTGTCAATATGGTATGAGGAACAACAAATCTGATAATGATGTTAGACTTGAAAAAGCTAATAATTCTTTTAGCACCAACTTCTTTGAGAGTTATTGTCTCTTTCCATTAGGAAAAGAAGTCAGTAGCAGTAAGAATATAATTAAACTGCTTAGTTGTAGCTGGAGGATAAGGTCCTACGACATCCATTCCCCATGTAGAAAACGGCCAGGAGTATTTAGCTATATGAATCAACTTTGGGGGTTGATGAATGAAGTTGGCACATATTTGGAAAGAATGACTCTTTTTAGTGAAATCAACACAATCTTTCATCATTGAAGGCCAGAAGTATCCAAGCCTTCGAATTTGACCAGAAATTCTATGTCCAGAATGGTGGGCACCACAAACTCCTATATGTACCTCATTCATGACAGCCATTGTCTCTTCACCATCAATACATATGAAGAGAATTCCATAAAAACCTCACTTGTAGATAATTTTTTGATGATATGGGCTATCATAAAGATTAAAATTGACCACACGTCCCCAGACTTGTTCTTTCCCAGCTTTATCAGGCAGGAGTGTTCCATTTTGAAGGTATTCCCTGATAGGTGTCATCTATCATATAGTATGACCATATGGTTCAGAAATGGGACTTATTTCATTGATTTCCTCTGTTCTGATTTGAACATAAGGTGAAACTATACGATGGTGGAAATACTGATGATTGTTTCGTCCTAGTTTGGATCTTCCAAGGCTGTGGCTACATTAGCCAGTGCATCAGCTTGGGACTTTTTTGATCGTATGACATAAGAAAATATTGGTTCTAAGGTAAATTCCGCCATTAACTCTCTAACTTAATCACACAAAGGGATTAACTCTTCCTTTATTATGGCATAATCCCCATTTATTTGTTTGATTACCAAATTTGAATCACCTTTTACCTTCAAGTAATTCACTTGTGCCTGAAGTGCCAATTCCAAGCCTGTGATGAGAGGTTGATATTCTGCTTCATTGTTTGTATCGCCTTCCAATAATAAGAAGGAATAGGGTAGCACTGCCTTTTCTGGGGAAATAAGCACGATTCCTAACCCAACATTGTTGAATTCAGGATCTTCCATTTTCTTCTCTGTTGGACTTCTGGAGGCACCATCAAAGTACATTTCCCATGTTTGGGGATTATCTGAAATAGAGAAGACTTCCTCATCAGGAAGTTCAATATTTAAAGATATATCTTCCACATATGGGTGTTCAGAAAGGAAATAGGCCAGATCTTAGCCCTTTATTTCCTTTTGAGACATGTACTGGATATCAAACTACTGCAAAATAACTACCCACCTTGCCAAACGTCCTGTAAGAATTGGACTACTAAGGATAAATTTGACCGGGTTATTAAAAGATACCAATTGGACCTCATGATGTTGCAGGTAGTGTCTCAATTTCTTAACTGTAAAGATTAATTCTAGGAATCACTTTTCAATACTTTAATATCGAGTTTCTCCCTCAAGCATAGTCTGACTGAGATAGTAAAGGCTGTTTTCATTCCCAGCATCATTATTTTGGGCAAGGAATTCACCCAATGATCGCTCTAAAGCTATCACATAGAGAATAAGTAGTCTTCATTAAATAGGTGGCATTAATACCGGTGGAATCAAGAGATATTTCTTTATGATATCGAATACTTCTTGACATTATTTAGTCCAATGGTAGGTAACTCCCTTCTTCATTAATTTGGTGAAGGGTAAATACTTGCCTGCCAAATTGGCAATAAAACACCGAATATAGGCCAAGTGTCCTTGAAGTCCTCTTAATTCCTTCAAATTTCTAGGAGGTGACATGTCAAGGATTGATTTTTTCTTCTCAGGATCAATTTCAATAGCATTATGGTGTAAAACAAAGCTGAGAAATTTTCCTGAGGTTACCCTGAAAGCACATTTCAAGGGGTTCATCTTCAAATTGTGTTGTTGAAGTTTGTTGAATATGATTTCCAAATCTTCCAAGTGATCATAACATTGTCTGGATTTAACCACCAAATCATCCACATAACATTCAATAAATTTCCCTAAAAAGGGTTTGAAGATATGGTGCATGGCACGTTGATACATTGTACCTGCATTCTTCAGGCCAAAGGGCATTACCTGAGAGCAAAACACACCTTGAGGAGATCTGAAGGCTGTATACTATTCATCCTCTAGGGCCATTCATATTTCATTGTACCCAGAGTAACCATCCATGAAGGAAAGAGATTCTTAGATAGCTGTTGCATCAATTAAGAGTTCTGTGATCGGAACTGGAAAATCATCCTTGTGACAATGCCTATTAAGATCTCTAAAGTCAAAGAAAACTCTAATTTGTCCATTCCTCTTTTTCACAGGGACAATATTAGCCATCCATTTGGGATATTGAACTTCTCTAATGAAGTTATCCTTGATAAGATTATCAACTTCATCTTCAGTTTTGGAGGCATAAGTTGGGTGTGTTCTTCTTACTGTTTGCTTGAATCCTTGATGTTCTTATGGAAAACCCAAATGATGAGTGGAAACATCGGGATCAAGACTTGACATTTCTATATAATTCCAAGTAAATACATCTTGATTTTTCTTTAGAAATGAAGTATACATTTCTTTATCATCAAGATTCATGGCTTCACTAATTAAAGTGGGGCGTGGATCTTCTTTTGTACCCAGGTTTATTTCTCTGAGTTCATCTACACTGGTACAGATACCCTCTTCAAATACTGGAGGAGCATCCCTGAGATCTCTCTCTCCTTCAATATATGTTACTTCTTCTGTTTCTACTTTCATAGTAGATGATGAAGTATAATTTCCATGGTTAGGAGAGAAGTTAAAATTTGAACATCTTGAAGAAGAGGCTGCCATTTATCACCCTATTGATGATGAAGGGTCTTCCTGGGGTGATAGAGAGGAGATTATGGATTGAGGATCGACATCATTGTTTTCCTCTAGTATTTCTATAACTTCTTCTGACCTAGTTAATGAAGTATAGAATTTTTGGATTTCAAAAGATGAAATGAAGACATCTCCATCTAATATTTCATCATTTCTTGGTGAATCAACAATTTCTCCCATGTTGTTTGGATTGATTGCTGTAATTGACATTATGGAAGTTTCCATAAGAGTGTTTGGATTTAGGTATATCCTGTCAATTTGACTGATAGGGAGCACATAATCTGTACTCACATGTATGAATGGGTTTACTGGAATCTTTTTCAAACCATTTGGATCATTAATTTTGCTGACCTTCTTTGCCATGGATTTTTCCTTTCCCTCCATGTGCTAAAATTTTGTCACAATGTATTGAGATTCACATGTTTTGAATGGGGCCTTGTCACCAAACAATGTCCCAATTTGACCATTGAAACAATATTTGAGACATTGATGGTACGATGAAGGTACGGCCGCATGTTGATGTAGCCAAGGTCTTCCAAGAAAAATGTTGAAGGTTGTGTCCTGACGAACAACCATGAAATCTAAATTAGACACAAGGTCTCCAAACTGAATTCTGAGTGTAATCTTTCCCAAAGGTTCTTGTTCATTCTTATCATATCCTTCTAACATCAAAGTAGAAGGAGATAAGTCAAATTCGGTGAGGCCCAATCGAAGAAGTGTACGAATAGGAAGGAGGTTGACTCTTGATCCATTATCAATGAAAGCTTGCTAGATGTCTATGTCATTGACTTTTCCAGATAGATACAAAGGTCTGATATGTCCATGTACAACATCACCTCCATCTTCATCTGTAAAAGATATCACTGCATGGAATTCTATAGGATCATTCTCTATATGGTAGACTTCAGCCGCAACAATTTCAGTTTTGAATTCTTGAGGACTTGACAAAGCCTCAATAAGCACCTCCCGAAGATCTTTTGATATATTCAAGGCATACAAAATTGATAAATTGGCCGGTACTTGGGAAAAATGTTTCAAGAAATCATACTTTTGGTCCAAAGGACTACATTTCCCATCATGAAAATGTGGTTTTTTAGGTGCCTTGGAAGTTGATGCTTTGGCATTAGATGCATCCCGTATCGGGGTAGTAATTGGAAACACTCCTGGCTTCAGTAGATTAGACTGACTAGGTCTATCTATTTTCTAAGTGGAAGAAGGTGTAACCTCTAACTGGTCTTCCAAAATAACTGTGTCAGGATTGAATTTTCCATCTGTGGAAGAACTTTCTTTTTCCTGTTGAGCCCGCTGAATGGATTTTCCATGAGTTTCTGCCGTATATACAGTTCTAGCAGGGGTAGGATTGAAATAGTTGTTTCTAGAAAATCCATATCTTCCCTTATATCCTAGACCTTTGTCTCTTCCTCTAATTCCTCTATTAGATACAGGGAACTTAGGTTCATCATATTCGAAACTGTCATTGGCATAAGGATCCATTAAATGAATCATGTTAACAGAAGTAAAGATCAATTCTTCATCTGATGAAGATTCTACCTGATGAACTAGTTCAGGTTGTGCCATTTGTTGGGACAGTTCCCGTGATTTTGAAGCAAATGGCATAAAATCTGCCAAATTCAAAGACAACTTAGGCTTTGACACGAGCTCTTCTTCTTATGAATTCTCTTTTTTCTTCAAATTACGATGCTTATTTGAGGATTTTCCTTCTGATAAAGGGGGTTTTAATTTAGAAGAAATAGAACAGACACAATTGGTTGACTCAATTGTGTTTGTAAAATGGCATGAGATTGGTTGATCATTTTCCTAACCATCCAACCATCATATTTCTGTGCATTTCTACTTTTGAATTCGTGCCACTCACCCTCTACCTCTGGATCTGTATGAGTAACACATGCTACATGGGTTGAAGAACCTTTTAGTTTTACTAGTCTAGAGTCCACCATCTTTTTCAGGAGGTATTTGAAGACAAAACACTCCTGAATAGGATGCCCAAACATCTGATGAAACGGGCAATAGTTGGGGAGGTCTTTATCTCCTTCCTTGTTCGGCCTTTTGGGCCTTGGAAACTGATCCAGGTTGTTTTCCAGAGCTGAGATGAAGTAACCAGGAAATTATTCATTCCAGAAAGAATAAAAAAAAATCTTCAAATCTTCAAACAGTTTCCACCATCGATCTCTTTGATCATATTGACAAGGCGGTTGTTGTTGTTGACGTTTAGGAGGTGGATCCCTTCGATATGATGAATATTTTGAAGTGGAAGTAGGTACAGGTGTTTGTTTAAGTGTAACTGTAGCAGTCTCTACTTTCCCTATTCTCCTTCCTGGAACTAATGGAATTACATGATTTTTATCCTTAGTCATTATAAGAGAGTCTTCTATCTGCTGAGTGATTGAAATAAGGTCTTGAAACCCTCCTGTGTATTTCATAATGATCAGCGGTGTGCATAATTCATCACGTAGATTTTCCACACAGATTGGCAGCAACTCTTCTTGAGGGAGTTCTAAACTTAAGAAATATGTTAATCCCTTCCAGCGAGCAATGAAATCTGAAAATATTTCATTCTACCTTTTTTTACAATTGGTAAGATCAAAAATTGTCGTCTTTGTTAATGTTGAGCTAAATTGAAGAAGGAACCTTTGATGGAGATCTTCCCACCTAGTAATTGACCGATATTGCAAACTTGTATACCAAAAAAAAGCAGGTCCTTGTAATAACTGCACAAAACACCTAATCTTAACTTCTTCTTTTTGTTTAGGAGTTCCCATCATAAGATCACAACAAGAAACAAAATGTGTTAAGTTTTATTCTGGATCTCCTGAACCATTAAAAATTGGGAATGTAGTATTTGCAAAAAATTGATGGGGGAGGAATTGTATCCACCCATTCAGGGTAAGCTCTCTTTTCCGGTTGAACCTGTACACATCGACCTTCCATAGTTTCCAACTGATATGTTAATGAATCAATTCTAGTCATTAATTTTTTAGAAACATCTGGTTGAGCTTGGACCTGAGCAAGTGAAATAACTGGATTTTGGACGGGTGTGGCAACCGGTACTGCCACTGATGGTAGTATTTCCGGTTGTTGTCGCGTATGACCCGTAGGATTGGACCTATGAGGGTGCACTTGTAAAGGTTGATATTCTTGATCCATCCCTGTAGATGAAACAAATTCCCTTGATTGATTAACTCCAGCATGTTTAGGAGGAATACTGCCTTGAAGAAGTTCTGCATTTAACCTTCTTAACTCCTTCATTTCTTCTTCTTACTATGAAAAACTTTCCTCTAATGAGAGTGATTGACCTTCTCCAAAGGTAGGGTGGGATGAAACATGACTTTTACCCTTTTCCTTAGCATGTTCCTTTCTAGAGTATGTAAGTGCATTACCCGAAGGAATGTATTACCTCTAGGAAACCCCTTGGATTCTGGTACACACACCTCCTTCATTTATTTCTGTGTGTACAGCCTCTTGAACAGAAACGTCTTCATCTAATTCCTCTAAGTGAACGCCATGTTCTGTGGGATTAGTGAAAACGGAATTGATGAAATTTATCGATGCATAACGCATTGTATCCCTTCTATTAGCGCTTCTTTGATACTGTCTTTGTCCGTGTCCTTTATGAGACATTGCCTTTTGTTTGGTTGATCCCTCAGAAATTTCTTGATGAACCATAATTTGGAGGGTATATCCTAATAATTCGGCTCTTTTTTCCTCTTGTATCTTCTTCCCTAATCAAGATAAGACTGAATTTTGCTGAGGAAGAGATTGAGAATTTGAAAAGGCCCCCAGTCCGGTGGACTGGGGCTGTTTCTGTTTTTCCTTCTCAACTCCTAAAATCATGTCTTTTGATCCTGAGGGTTGGATTAAAAGAGTCCCCAGTCTAGAAAGCAGAGGTGGCTCTTGAGCTGCTACATCTAAAACTTTCTTAAAATCTCTCCTGATTTTGAAAACTTTAGTCTGGAAATTGGCCGGATGCATCATCCTACATCCACTCAAATCACCTGGATCAGATTACTGTTGAATTATTTCTAACACCTATATCACCTGATGATGATCATGCTCTAAACGAGAATCCTGATCGATATTCTAATTTGCTTGATGAAAAAGTAATTTGACAACTTGTTCTTTATATGCCTGAATTTGGGAAGAATTAGTTGAGGCATGTTCTTGAGAAAGACTTTAATTACACACAAAACAAGTTAGATGTGGCCATCCATGGGAAATAACATTGCATGAGACCACTTTTGGTGGGCTTTGTTGACTGGGGAGCACGGTGAAATTCAATTCTCCATGAACACCTCATCCCCTGATATAAATACCAGATGGGGCATTGGTAATTAACGGGCGCAACCTTTTTAACATGCCAAGGCATGAACACTGAAGGGATCTCTACTGCTTTTAAACCTTTGGATGTCAGGAAACTGAGAGAGATGCCAAATCAATTTGGCGTTGCAACCATTCTATTACCTTAACATGATTTTTATATTAATCATAAGATGATATTGTTTCTTTTAATTGAAAAACAGTTTTCCATATGTTGAGACAAATACCGTGAATATAATCTTCTGTCAACATTTTTGGAATATCATACTGAGAGTCAGCCAAAGGCCAAAACATGACTGGTATTTCACCTTTTTCCAATTGTTTTCTCATATTCAGCACTTCCTCTTTGTCATTTGATGAAGATTCTTCTAAATGATTGGACCAAATATGGTGCTTATTTATTGCTTCATCATATTCAACAATATTGGTAGAGAATTTATTTGTCAAATTAGAAGATGAATTACCCAGGGGTGATTCGGAGAATAACCTACACCCTAGGATATCTTCTGATTGAGAAAGTATTTCACCTGTTAGTGGTAAGCCATCAGACATGACTGGCTTCGCATTTTCAAGTGACTCAAGATAATATGGCTTTCTCGTTACTACATTATCCATTAAAGAATTTTCCAAGCAATGCGAATTACTACTACGGAGAGGACTCTCGCAGCTAAATTCATCATCATAGGGAGGACCACCATGGTGGGTTACCGCAAAAGATGAAACATCTTGCTTCTTGGTCTTCTGTCCACGCAGAGGGTTATCGTGGCTCTTATCTGAAGATGATACTTTGAGATTGAACGAATTGTCATGAAACAAGCCTTCATGAGGAAGTGTCTGATGAAGGCCTTCAGAATTGTTGTTTTTACTTCTGGAATCTGGAAATGAGAGAGTAGAATATTTATTTGCGATAGACAATTGTCTGAGGGCTTCAAGAACTCCATCATTGAGGAAGGCCTTATTGCAGATTGGATCTTGATTTTTCAACTATGCTGGATGGGTCTTTTTCTTGGATTCCTTATTACTCACTTTGGAAACCACCTATTGACGAAAGTGGTTATTATGGATAGGTGTATGTTCCTGCTCAGAAGAAATGGTCAGGTTATGCTGACTATCTCCATTTAAATTGGGTGCATGTGCCCGACTTGATTGTCTGTATGACATGGGGGAGTATGCACCACGACCCTCCGGGACTGGAACAGAGGTGTGTATCTGCTCCGGGGTGACATGTTGATGATCCACTCCACTAATAGGGATAGATTTATGTTTCTTTACCTGTGATGTCGCTGAAGTTGTTATAATATTCTGACAGGTGTCTAGAATATGGACAGGGATTTGCTTCTGCTCTTTCACCATTATCAGAATGTGCTTGGTGACTTCAGCTACTAGAACAGTAATATATGTCCATTCCATGTTTGGATTAGGTGTGTGTTCCTGCTCTTGTCCTCCTTTTCCTGTCAGTGAATTCTGACAGTACTCATGTGTGGGGGAAGAAAGTTGTGTCTGCCTCCTGTTTGTCATTAGAGATTTCCAATTGACATCTTTGAGTGCTAAAAAACAAGATTGTTGGTTATCTTTATGAATCACAGGTGTATGTTCCTGATGATTTTTCTCCACCGAATATGATTGATGAACTTCCTTCAATACTGACAGACGAGACTGCTAGCAGAATTGATGAGTGTAAGTAGGTGTATATGCCTGTTTACAGGTGGTCACCACATTTGATTGGCAAGATTATTTGGATGCAGTCAGAAGAGCCTGCTGATTGGATGATTAATTATAAACAGGTGTATGTGCTTGCCTATAGTACTCCACCAGAATTGCCTAGCGGGATTGGTGTGTTACTGTCAGACGAGTATGCTGGGCAGTGAAATCAGGACGGACGGGTGTATATGCCCGCTCATGCTTTGCCATCAAGTTAGATTGATGGACTTCTCCAGAGGGGGAATAGGTAAGAACATACTCCCTATTATCCAAATTTCACTTCTGATAGTTCGTCTTGCGTTCTCGTGACTGAGGAACCTAATCCAAACACCTAGAGGTGAGACCCTCATCATGTTGAGGGTGCACTACCGCGGGAGTCTGGCGGCAATTATTGGGGGGATTCCTCAGCAAGGTCTCTTATATTCTTAAATTGAGACCTTGGGTGACCTCTTAATTCACCTCCCTATAATATTGGAGGGACTGGTTATTGAGTTCTGGGGAAAACGACTCGAAACAGTTGGAAATGGTGGTTGGCACCACCTGCTTCTTGACCACTGGTCATCGCTGTCCGGACAACGAGGGTGAGTTGTTAACTTGGAGGGCTTTTTGAGCGGCCTCCAGAGTCGGGATGGTACCATGTTGACTATATTCTCTCACCAATTCATTCGAGACCCAACGTTGAATATGCTGAGTAGGTGATGTCATCCTCAGAGCGGACGAGGATCCAGTAGGAGTAGCGGCCGAGGCATTCACAGGTGTGAACCTTAAAGAAGCCATTTTTTGTTGCAAAGAGATCTTGAGAAAGAGTGCCTATTTCATATAGGAGACATAATCAAGATAAGTCTAGCCAGACTGCATATTTTGGGTAAGCATATATTTTATTGCTTTGCTAGCCCTCATATTGAGCTAAACATGGGCTTAACAAATAAGTAAAACGTCATTTAACTTGGTTAAGGATTCACGTTGGGTTCACCATTTTTTGTTTCTTCTGGAAATGGGGATAACCTTGTCTGTTTAAGGTTCAAACCTTCCAATCGGTTTCTAATGGGTTTATTCATAGAACTGGAAACATCCAATGATTCTATATCCATTTTGACCAACTTTCCAAAGGTAGGTTCTCATTAGTTGTGGATCGATAAGGCTTAAGAATTTGCATTGGTCGAGAGGATGGGAGGTCAGGCTCATCACACCTTTTTGGGGGAATTATTTTCTACTCCAGGGCTCTCTCATAGATTTAAGTTATTCTCACAAATCCTTATTAATTCACCAAGTATGAAAATGAGTTTTCCTTTAGATTTAGCAATCAATGATTGATATGTATGGGATTTAGAGAATATTTTATATGTATTTGAGGTTCTTCATCGATGAAGAATCATCTGTATGTATTAGATATTCTTAGTCAATGGTATCCTTCAATACATTATATAGAAATCTCTTGGTTATTATGATAACCATACTAGTTTTAAAGCCACTCAGTGGGGCACTTGAAGTTTATTGTCATTCATAAAGACAAGGATTATTTCAGAATTGGGATCGTACCCGCAGATGGGATACCTATGTATCCTTGTTAAAAAGGAATGAGAACCCACGTATTTTGATAAGAAGGATATAGTTTAACGTCATATGGGACGAAAAATAATTAATGAAATATGGTCTTGAACCTTATAAAGGCTTCCTACGTACTCTACTTTTAAGGAATGGATCAAAGTCTGCGTAGTTCGGGTGAAGAAATATGGGGTTTATGCATGGTTAATGGACCAAAAAGAGATGTCGTGATTACTTTTACACTCTAGGCCCACGTGAGTCATGCTCGGTGTGAGAAACAAGAGGTATCAGTAAACTTGACGATGTTTCCACAAAATATGCAGTCATGAGAAATGATGTGGGGCTTACATATGTATGACTGCCCAAGTAGATGAAGACCAGAACTTACTTCAGGAAAGAAGCCCGGGAGTAGGTTCCATAAAATTATTTGTACTTTATGGAGATTTGGAGTTTTAATTTTATTCTTACTCCTGATAAGGGGACCCAAATTAAAAGGAAATTAAGATTGGGGTTTACTCCTAAGGAGAATACCCAATTAAAGGGAACTTGTAACTTGGTGCTTACTCCTGAGAAGGAGGCCCAATGTTAAAGGAAATTATGAATGGGGCTTACTCTTGAGAAGGAGGCCCAGGTTAAGGGGACTTGAGACTTGGGGCTTACTCCTGAGAAGGAGGCCCAAAACCAAAAGATCTTCTCATCTTTAAATGATGAGGTTATATAAGAAACCTCTAACTGTGGTGACATAAATCTTATAAGTCATGAGGTTTTAGGAGAGGTTCTCATAGAATTCCTTTCAGATAAGGAAGCCAACAAAGGAACCATGCCATAAATGGCTTTGAAAAGGTGTTCAAGGGATAATATCTTGAATATTATAGGTGAACGAGAGAGAGGCACACAAATGAAATTGGCATGAAAGTATGGCCGCGCAAATCATTTGGCGCGCAAGTCTTGGTCGCACAAGTGTACTTGCACAGCATGGTTTCACCTGGGTAACGAAGAATCTATAGGGTAGTACTTGGGTGATACTTAACTCAAGCCTTTAGTATTATCCTAAGATGTTTCCAAAAGGGAGGCGCGCAAGTTTCATTGAAAAGGGTAGGGAGGCGCGCAAGTGTTTCCACTCTTAAGGGGGTCTGGACACTTAGGCATGCAAGTGTTGATGAATTCTAAACACTTAGGCCTTATCCTACTCCTTCAAGTCTTCCATTCTAGGTTAAACGTTACCTTATAAGCTTTTGGAAGAGTTGGGTTGAAGACTTGGGTGACCAGAGATTGAATCTGAGTTTTGGAAAATTCATACTTAAATGGGGGCCCACAAGGGCTATTTATAGGCCACCGGGAACCTTGGGCGAAAAAAAAAGAATAGGGAGGGCAAGCGACTTGCACAACCCATAGGTGGCATGCAAGTGACTTGCGTGGCGCGTAGGAAACTTACGTGACTCCCTCCAAATGGGTTCCTAGTCCATGCCTTCGTTAATTTTTTATGTTCTTCAAAGGGTGACCCTCTTTGTGCTTAAGGTATTCCCCTTTTCCATTCGTTGGACACTTTGACGGAAAGTATTGTCAACAATGATAAATAAAAATATTGTTTTAACAAGACAAAACCTCTATATATAATCCAAAGGTCTATAATTTAATTACATTTTATTAAGGATAATAGAGGGGACTCATTCTGGAACAAAGAAGGACTCACTGAATTGGAAGTACCATGTCAATTTTTTTTTGAGCATCAAATGGAGGAGACAGAAGGGAATGAGAGCACCCAAAATTACTTAAAAAGGTTCCTAGGTTATTTTGGGTTGAAGGAGTATTTATATAATAGATAAAATAGAGAGAAAGTTTTGGTTTTTAAAAGAACGCATACAATCTTAACGACCTTGTTAGGCTTCGTAAGACTCCATGAGCTTGTCGGCGTCCTCCACCTACTACCTGATAGCCACTTGAAATAATTTTTTATTCCTAGGAGCACCAACAGCTGGCCAGTTACTTCTAAGAAGAATCACTTCTACAAAGTAGCCTCACCGCCTAGCTGGTGGGACTGTTGTAGCTCAAAAGGCAACAACAAGTCCCTTGGGCCTTCCTCAATCTATTTCTAACCTCTCTAACACCTCTAAAATTCCTTCAAACACTTAAAAAATTCTTAAAAATCTATGTAAAAGTTTAATAAAGGAATACTTAGAATATAGGTGTCACATACTCAATCCACCACATGGTAAGCACCTTATCCCATCGCTTACATTACCCAATTAATCATTTTACCACATCGACCATCAATGGACACTTTACCCTTACAAAATACTTACCCTCAACAAATACCTTCATTATACTTTAATAAATATATCAAATAATCATCACCCAAAATGACTAATTTTTCTTATAACTTATCACTATTTTTCTTATATTCTTTTAGGATGCATACACCACTATATATAGTTCTCTTCTTATTCACTGTGGTTTTATTATATCCTATACTCCTTTTAGGATGCATAGTATAAGAATTTAAATTTCTTTTAACCAGTTTTTTTTTCATTTTCCACTATTTGTATACTGCACTTATATTTGATTACTAAGATCAGATCATGCATTGCCTTATCATTAAATAATATCATGATTCTTTACTTTTTTTCATTTTTTTTTAAATAGTGTATCACTAAAAACATATTTATTTATTTAATTATGAAGAAAACAATGGTTCATTATAGGTGGACCCACCTGATTCATGTGGATGTATCCCACTGAGTGATACTTGAATATGTTGAAATAGTATGTGAAAGTGTTCCTATAAAATCATTAATAGAAAAGAGTTGTTTTATTGATTATTATTTTAATTTAAGTGATACATATCTTAATGATACTGAAAGAAATTTTTCTAAGCCTATTAGGATTAATGATGACCTAATTGGAGAGAACACCATTTGCTATGGATAACATTGAGTGGATTAATATATGTTTTTTATCACTCCATAAACTATTTCATCGATGTAATAAGTTTCTCCACACTCATAAAATTGAAATGTTAGGTGTTTCATTTGTATACATGAGTAAATCATTAACACGTATTATTCAGCATCATAGGACAGGCATCAATGAGCATAATACATACCCATTGATTATTAGTAAATTACAATCCTAATATATATCTTTTTATGAGTGGTTCAAGATCAATGTGTGTAAAAATTTAATTTCATTTTGATTAAAATTCTATATTTATTTTTTTCTACACTACCTTTTTCCAAGCATTACTATAGATTGCACAAC